>ML675629.1:59340472-59436070 GCA_007922155.1 Mesoclemmys tuberculata | reverse complement strand
CTGGACCTTTGCATGATAATGTATTTGAGCTAGATTGACTGTAAATAGAGCTGAATGGCCAGTGACTAAAGTTCCCCCATTGGACATATAGTATTCCATTTTTGATAGTTTTTAAAGCATCTCCTTGATGCCTGAATCTGCCAAATACTTTTGAAAGTCCTGAAGAGCTGAACTGGAGAGGTTCAACACCTTCTTCTCTTTTCACCATCCTAGAGGTCTTAAGAATTTTTTAAAGAAGTAGAAAAAATCATTTTGTCACCTCTGCTCCTAAGAGCACTGAATACATAATTAAAATTGCACAAATTATCCGTGCTGTGTTCCCAGTTGTATTTTATTTAGTAGGCCCTTGAGGACTTCATGAACAAAGCATTTAAATGCTATCCTTAGCTTTTAAAACATACCGACAGCTACCCATTATATTCTAGCTGAATTCCCTCCTTTTTCTGTTTGAAATCCCTTGCTTGAATCCAGCAGCATCAGCTCCTCCTCATTCCACATTATCATTGTGATTTCCTGGTTATTGAATGAGCTAGATGCAAATGAAACTATCCCAGAGCTCACTCTGTCCTAATGTCTTAATCCATAACTTTTATCTGGCCTAAGCTGTGTATGTTATGAATCTCCTGAGATGGAAGGTCATTCTCTGCATGACTAAGCAATAGGGAATGTCAGAAAAATCATCTCTGTGAGGTTTAACCCTGCAGCAGAACTGATTAATCTCAGTGGCACATACATTCCTGTCTGTTACTTACAAAAAAATGAGCAGTTGATTATGGATCTGAAGGAAAGGAAGGAGATGTTCTTGTTTGCTCTCTGAAAATGGAAGTCTTAATATTTTAATGTTAATCTCAGTACAACGCTAGCTAGCTATTCCCTAGCAAATCAAGTTGTCGAAAACCGCTGATCAATTTCTAAGTACAGCATTTTTATTTAGAAATGATTTAGTCTTATACTTGATGTTGCTGGCTTAAAAACAACTATATTGCCTTACTATTCTTTTCACAGCTGCAATGAGATCTCATTTGTGGTGGTGGACACCTGGAATCAGCAGGAATCACCATACTCCTAACAGACCGAAACCTAAATACAACCTTCTTTGACCCATCTGAGGGTGGAGACCCAATCCTTTACCAACACCTATTCTGATTTTTCGGACACCCTGAGGTATATATCCTCATCCTACCAGGATTTGGAATAATCTCACATGTAGTTGCCTATTACACTGGAAAAAAAGAACCATTTGGCTACATGGGAATAGTCTGAGCTATAATATCAACTGGATTCCTTAATTTTATATTAATTGTTTTTAACTTAAACAAAAATATCAGGGATGGGCCAGAAAGCTGCCTTCAAATCTGCAAATGTCTTTGGTGGAGGCCTGTAGGTAAGACAACTGACTTTATAACCTGTCCTACTTCTGAATCTGGGGAATCAACACTTCAGTTGATGCTTCTAATGTGGTAGAGTCCATCCAGATCCCACTCTGCAAGTGCTTCTCCTTGATCTTTTCCATTTAACACTTACATTATATAAACTCATTTTTACTGATAGACACGAGAAATATGACATGAAGCATATTACAGCTAGGAGTTGAAGTAATTAATTCATGTTTTTCACATAATGCTAAAAATGGTCCTTGTTATCACTCTTGAAATAGCAATCATTTTATTTAGGTCTCTTTCTATGCTGATTAGCTGTAAGAAAAGGGGGGATAGGCCCTAAATCATTTTCTTTATTTTAGCTACGTAGCTGTGCAGGTTTTTTTATTTATTTACTCACTTGTATTAGTATTCATACAGAATTGTTTTATATTTAACAAAACTGGACACCGTTCCTCCATTTGCAAACCGCTAAACAAATATCCCAACTCTGAATCATCCGAATTTTGGCAACAGTGCTCTCTATAGTGATCGTCAGTGGTTACACATACATAAATATAACAGGATTCTCAGAAGTGCATAACTTCCATTATGTTTTCTTGTTTCTAGAGGTACCATTCAGGAAGTCTTAAATTTTGGGTGCATTTGACTATTGAAGCGCAATATTGCCATTGGGTAATACGTTACAGTACTTGCATGTCTTATGTCAGGGATCAAGTCACAGTATGTGTCTTATTCGTGCTTAGATAGCACTCAATGTGGAGGCACTGTAAATCACTCTAGTAAACAAACACTACAGGACACATTTTGTACTCAGATGTGTGGTCCTTTGCACTGTCACATCTCTTTAAAAACTGCACATTATCTATTAGAATTTGGCATTTGGATAAAACAGCCCCAGAAAAATGTAATTCTCTTCTCTGGGAGTGGGCAGGAATACATGATATAAGTCACAGCATGCTGTACAACTTAACTAACTTGTACAACTTAACTTACTTGGGGAAACATTTCATTTGGTGATTAGGCTGGTTATTTTTATTTATCAGATATGATTTTAATAACACATTGCTATATCCTATGCCTGCCTGTTGGGTCTATGATCAAACTGTGTGTAATGTCAAGTCTGCAAATGAAGAATAGAGTGATATAGCAGGTGGGGGACAGTGTATGTACACATTCATAACTCCATTAATGGAAAATGTTGATCTATAAAATAAAATAAAAATCAGTTAGTGAAAGTTTAATTATATCTAATATAAATGCTCTATCTGTTTGTACTCAGTAGTGATACATGTTGCGGTCAGGTATTTATTGTATAATCATTTTTTTTATATTGTTTCACTGGATTGCACAGTTCTTTTGTGCTTTTTGTGTCTTTTGTATATCCTAGATCAGACAAAATCTGAATATACTCTTGTCTTTCATGTGGTGTTGCTTGCTATTATATCCCTGTTTAATTAACATATTTTACTTTCCATCTGGTGTTGAAAGTGCTGTTGCTTGTTTTAATCAGCCATGTCAGTAGTGGTGATCTAACAGTTATAAATCTAACATTTTCCCTCTTTTTTTTTTTTAAATGTGTGAACAAATGTAATGCTCATGAAAGAGATGGACTAATGGTTTGATTCAGGCATAGTACAAGACAGGCACTAGACACACTTCTATACTCATCTTTGCAACAAATTTTGTTTCTGCTTTGAAACATCTCTGCTGTTCAGTATGTGGGCTTCTGTTGAACAGAGACTTCCAAATAGGCTGAAGTGAATGATGGTTTTATGATGTGATCAAAACACCTTTTTTATACTTTGATTTCAAGACAGTTGTAGAGTAGCATACGTGATTGGTGGGATTGTGACATCAGAGCTCACGCAGATAATCAGAAATACAATTTATTTTTGTTCATATGTATTCTGTAATCTAAGTGGTTTCAGAAAAATCTATATTTTTATTGATATGGCATTATACTTTTATTATGTCTGTATTGATGTAACACAACAGCAGTGATCTATAGTTTTTTCCCCCCACTAGCCTTCATAGTGTTTCTAGGGTAGATTTGTGTAGTATTAAAAGCTTTGTAGATATAAAACACTGTAATAAACAGAGAAAATTACACAGGTATCTAAGGTCATGTATAAGGACAAACAAACACACCAAGTAGCTCTTTGTATGACATGAAAGCAAACATGAAAGCAAAGCTAGTGTGAGTTGCGATGTCATTAGAATCCCAACATTTGTTTATATTCCTTATTTACAAAAGTTATCTGTAGGTGTCCTTTAAATGATGATCATATATGGGACTAAGGTGTGATGGAGCCTGATCTAATACCAGTTCAAGTCAATGGAAGTCTTTCCTTTAGTTCTGATAGAAGGCCTTTGGAGTGTAACACATTTTAAACAGCTTTGCGGGAATAGATAAGATAGATAAAGACCCCCAAAATGTGGTCTTAAAAATAGAAAAAGGATATAGATTGCTGTTTGAGAAATGATGTGCACCCACAACTCCTCCTGACCTCAGTGCTCAACTCCTCTGAACATTTATATGCCATTGTGAGTGATTCAAGCATTTGTATTCTTACTAACATACACAAACTGGATGAAAAAGGGGAGAAAGAAAAAATAAGAAAATATTCTAATATTCTTAGGTAGGGCTTGCCTCTGTGTGAAGCACAGATAATATAATCTGGACTTTAGAGGCCAAGGATATGGTCATCTAAGTCCCCTTTGTACAACTGGAATGGGAGATGCTATCCACTGGCACAGGTTAGAACATCCTCAGGGCTGCTCTAGATTACACTGGAGGCCAGATTGACCCTGAGAACTGAGGGGTTGAAAGGAAGGATAAAGCTATAAAGCCACCTGTGCACTCCCCCACATGCATGTCAAGGCTTACTCTAGTGCACATATAAGATCTAGCTCAGAGTTGGCACAGCAGTTATAGCTGTTATAGCTATAGATTGCTGAAGCATAGAGGAACACTCCCTTCGCTTAGGGCTAACATAAGGTTCCTATGCCATGTTCTCTCTTTGCTGCCCGGAAAGCAGACCTGTTGAGTCCCTATATCTTCCTGATCCTTGTCTGTTAGTCCTTTGGGTCCGTTGATATAAAGCCAACCCAGGATCAGACAGGTGCAATGGCAAGATTTACTTCAGCTCTGCACCATTCCTTCTATCCAAATTATGCTGTGTACCTAGATTAACTAAGGATCTGGTCCATAAACGTTGACATTTTCAACTCATCACCAAACATAGACTATGAGAAGTTGGTTTGAATTTCCGTTGGTGATGGCTATTTTGAGTCACTCTCCTCTGTGAAGTTTCTAACTGGTTGTCACAAGCGCTTAATGTCAACTGCCAACAATGTGGTTCTTTGTAAAACAGCACAAATGGATGCATAAGTTTGATGTTCTATGAGTAAGAGTCGTTTACGAAAGTTTGGGCAGAAAATACAGTGAGGTAACGGTAGGTAGAAACTGTGATGGCTAAATTTAGGAGTGAGATGCTGTTTGTTGAACTGCCAGGCAAACTGAAATTAAAAATGTTCCCACCCAATTTTATGACTGAACCAAGAACCCTTGACAAAAGCCTAAGGTTGTTGCATTGTTGTTAATTAAATACTTCAGTCTCGATGCCAGAGTTTCTGCTTACAAGAAATTGAAACAGATATGCGTCATTATTTTTGTCTGTTAAGAAGACAGCTTTGTTAAGCCTTGATTCACGCAATTCACAGCGGAAACTTGTAGTGTCTAGAAAACACCAGATAAGTGCACTGGATCTTTCTTTCTAAAAAGTGATAAGGGCAGGGTGAGAGGAAGAAGAGATGACAATTTGTTCCATGTACAGTCTGATATGGACTTGACAGGATTCAGACCTTCTGAAAATTTTGCCTTTTGTGTTCGGAAATTGTCCAAGCAGTCTATATTTTTCAGATTTAGTCATTATTTGAAATTATCTGCAGAATGATTTTGTTGACAAATAATGTTTGGGGCAAAGTTCTTTGGCTAGATTCTGGGTCTCTGCTCCACCTGAGGAAGGGGAGAGGTGGTTGTGGTGACTTATGGCCCACCTCCCCATCCTTGGCATAAGGAGAATATCAGAGCATGCTTGGGCCAGGATGGACAGAGTAGGACAAATGAAACTTTTAGAAATCAAGTTTCTGGTGTGAATATTCATGCCTACAAGTTCCAAGTTAGCTTTTTATTAATACATTCCAGTATATGCTTTTGAAAATGAATTGTTTCCATGAACATTTTTATAAATAAGAACATTCATCAAAATTTTCATGGAATAAACATAAAAGGATGTGACTGTCCCCTCATCTGGATAGATAATCCACAGAGAGGATAAAATCCTTCTAATATGGTCAGCTACTAGTGTTGCTTCTTTAACGTAAGTGGTAGAGGCCTGTGTTTTAGTGCTGACGATCTCTGGTTCAATCCCCTTTGGAAGTTCACTGATGATATTCATTTTATTGGACATCTGAGAGGTCTTTACAAAGCATGTGTTACTCTTTACAGAGCATGGTGTATGTGCCAATTAATTCTTTAATGGCTTCGAAATCCAATGCATAAGTGACAATCCCGTCCACAGGTAGGGCACGCCATGCATTAGGTAGCCATTAGTAAAACAACTAAGTAATAATGGCAATGGAGACCTTACTCTTAGGTATTAGGTCAATTGCCTTAAATGGGATCAGGGTTGGGCCAGCACAGAAAGATTCTGAAAATCCCAGAGTCAAGAAGACTGCTCAGCATTCACCATAAACCCTACTGAGCAGTCATGACCTTCTCAGAAAATACTTGGAAAAACCATATAGAACTTGCAGAACATCCTAACTGTCATCAAATATGAGCTCTGGCAGCGCAAGAAAGGACATGTATTCCAGAGTCAAAGGGTACTGACTGAGAACCACCTTCTATAGTTTAAACCTTCTGGTTTAAACAACCTTGGCTGATTACAGCTGTTGTAGTATCCTTTTGTACCCTTATTATGGTTCTGTACTAGAGACAACATCCTTCTTACCAAGAAGCACTGAATGAGATTCCTCTAGGACCCCATAGTATCATTTCTTATTCATTGTTAGGCAATGTGACATACTCCTCCCTTCTGGGCTGAATGTGGTGATCAGCCCAGAGAATGAGAGAGAAAGTGAGAATCAAGCCTATTACAATTTTCTAGTAGCCAAGGCGTCTCCTTCCAAAAGATAGTTCAACTGCATCATGGATTTTTCTGAAGCTTCTCCATCTCACTCTGTTGCCCTGATGAATGCGGAAAAACATTTTGGGCTTTCCAGGACATTAGTCCCTAATTAGACGCACATAGTGATGTCTTTGCCCAGTGGCTCATGTACCTGTTATGGTGTTCAAAGTAATTTCACTTTGTTTGATTTCATTCCTCATTTAATTTCCTTTCCTTTTCTTGACCCACTGGTGTGCATTTCCTTTACCACACCGATTACAACATGCTATGTTTATCTAGATTGTGGAATTGGTCCTTGATGCTGGTTGTAGCTGAAAAATGGTGTGCTCTCAGGGCATTGAAGCAATGCCACTTCAGTCTGGCCCTTATCCATGCACATCTAAATGAGGACTTGTCAACAAAATTTTGTTGAAATTCAAAACAGATTCTTAAAATCTCATTTGAGTTATTTTGCTTTAAAGGAGAGTGAATCTTCACACTGGGACAATAAATGAAAAAATCTCACCTCATTCCCAGTGAATTAGAGTTGGCAGGCTTGTGTGTCTGGAGCTGACTTGCAGCACTTGATGCTAAAATGTAGCCCCTTGCAGTAGTTATAATAAATTAAAGCTACTGTCAGAGGCCGGAGCTGTCAAACCTACAGCAAAAAATATATTGTCACCCTTTAAATTTTGTGCTCTAAGAAGAATTTCAGCAAGTTGACGGTAAAAATAGACACAACCAATATTTTAGGATGTTGTGCCAAAGATCATGTGCAAAAGCCTGTGAGTGTTTTGCCTTAAGCTGTGAGTTATAGTTGCTCAGTCTTGAAGTGAGAAATGGCATATTTCGTGAGGCCCTTAGGGCATGCAGGTTGTGCATTTCTATCATTTGAATGACAATGTGGATAGACTCCTTAGCTAGCAGTACGCTTCTGGGTTTTTTTGTTTTTTTGTTTTTTTACATATAATAAAAAATAAGTTGCTATTAATTTAAAAACTGTCACTCACAGAATGTGGAAAAGGGAAGGCAACTGAGACACGCGCACAACCACTGAAATTGGTAACCTGAGACAGGTAAAAATTTGGAGCTAATTATCTTTTTTCCCTCATATAAAATGTCAGAAACATCATAAATTGTGGGGTTTGTGTTTTGTTTTTATAAGGCATATTTTACAACTTAAAGGCAATAGTGACTGTCACTTTTAACGTTTCTTTCAAACAAAAAATGCCAGGGCTCAGTGGATTTCCTTTCTCATGATTCATTTTTCCCTGGCCGTGACCTAGTCAGTGGTACCTTAGTCTTAGTTCCATGATATTGATGATCAGGATCTGTTTAATTTAGCAAGCTCAGTCTGGATGAAAGAATCTGAATAATTTGGATTTGAGTTTGGGAGGGCTTAAACTTTGAGTTGATACATATGTTGCAACATCTAGATACTATAATCCATCTCACTGGTTCTATGTAGCCTCTCAGATGGGCCCAAACCTCCCCAGCATGCTGTCCCTAATGTTCTTCTGGCTGTTGATCTACTCAGGCTGGAGTTGATTTTACACTGCTCTTGACCTGTAGCTTCATTTTACAGCATTCTGAGGAACTACTCACATGCCAAAAATGTATACACATGCCGAAGTATTTGCAGGTCAGGGCCTCAGATAGGAAAGATTTGAATACTGTAACTGTTTATTCAGCCCTTTTGAGTTCTCCCTCTCGTGCAAATTTGTGGGATTTTTCACTTTTATAAATTATGGGCCCGTTTGACTGATTAAGTCTCTACCAGGCCTTGCTAGAAGTAATTTTGTGTGATTGATCAGTTTAGAGTTTCATGTCCTGGAGTTGTGCTTTCAGAGTCCTGCATCTTGAGTAATAGTTTATAAGTAAATACTTATTCTTATTCCATATGAACAAAACGGTTCCCAGAATTTGCCACTGGCAATGAAGTATTTCATTTTTGTGTCTGTGACTTAATCTCAGCTTTTGTTCTCTCACTGGAAGAATATTTACTTGCTTGTGAGGTTTAATTCATTTAATTGATGCTCATCACAGCTAACTTAATGTTTATATATCTTTTTATCCTAGTGTGTGTTCTGAATTCACTTCTGGGAAAGCTCCAGCAATAAAAAAAAGTGCAGTAGAAGCATCTGTAACAGATGCCATATGCTAAAGAAACAAAAGAGCCGATCCACTAGAATGCTGGTACTTTCTTAACTCCATATGACTTCTCCCTCACAAATCCATACTTTTCACTAGCACTGTACCTGGATCATCTTATATATAGAAATTTTCTTTTCTTTTCTCTTTTTTTGTGGTGTTCTGTGAACACTTCTGAGTATCCTTATAATTTTTTTCTTGACTTGAATTAATCTGTGATTTTGCCTCCTCTTTGAGCCTATCATATTTTTATCGATATGTCCCTGACACACCAAAAATCACAAATTTACCCGCATTAGTCTTTAATACAGAGTTTTTCATTTATATTCTCCCTGTTATGTCTTATTTCCTTCTGTCTCATGCATTTCTATGCTCCCAAGTATGTCAGCAAATATGCTTCAGATGGCATAGAAAGCCATGACTTCAAGTTCCAGTCCATGTTTTGGTTGCATACCTCATCTGAACACTGTAATACTGGGTTAGGGGCACTCTTAGAGATGCTGAGTAAAATTTTCACTTCACCTGTTATCTATTTTCAGCAGTAATTTCATATTTTTCTTTGGGGAAGGGAGAGATGGGTGACTTTCCATGGGACTTAAGATCCTAAATGTCTAATTCAGTTTTGAAATGGAACTTTGGCTCCTAAATCACTTAGGTGCTTTTGAAGATTTTACCTGCTGTTGTTTGGATGCAAAATTAAGCCACGGTCCCTTCATTCAGTCTCTGTTGAATGTCCAGGTGGCACTTTTCTCTAAGAGTAAGCTGATGTCCTGGAACCCATTATTATTTACCAAGGTTCTGATATCTTCTGTTGTCTAGTCTGGGTTTTAATCTTTTTTTTTTCTTTTTAAAGTTTGTGGCTGTCAACTTTAATTTTCATGAGAAATGGAAAAGAGGAAGTCAAACTTGAATGAACTCTGTCTAAGAGATGGTGTCATGAGTAATGCTTTCTTAAACATCCAGAGAGATCATGGTCTCTGCACTGTACCTGATGTCATGAAGCTGGAGCTAGTCTCTTTAGCCCACAGCTACAGCAGCTGAGCTGTCTCTCAAAAAAGCACACGCAGTAACCTTGCTAGACGTAGCTGTCTGCCGCTATGCTAGTGTGCTTTGTGTATACAACATGACTCTTCAATATGTAAAATGAAAATTAAAAATGTAAGTCTCCCTGGGCCAAAATTAATAACAGATCCTTTTGTTGCCTTTCATGTAAAAGTTAGATAAATGCAATACACAGATGTGCATGTCTTTAGCAAATGAGTTTGAGCTGGCTGTCAGGAAAGAGAAGCAGCACTAATATTGACTTCAATGCAAAGAATCCAAACCCTAGATCTTATCTATCTTTTCTGTGCTTGTGAAGTGCTGTGTACACTTACTACATTCTGTAATTAATAAATAAGGTGTACTACTGGGGAGTTTGTGTCCCTGTCAGTTCCTCCCTCCTCCTATCCTTGTACTCCTCCCTACCTCACTTTCTATTGAAAATAATGAATTAGAATGTTGTGGGAGGAAAGGAAGTGATCTTCAATATGCAAGAACATAATATCTTTGGAACATTCATATTCCTGTTCCAAATTTCACTTATCTAATCCAGCAAATTTGGAAAGGGTTTTTCCTCTTCTGGTACCTTTCAAGAAGGAATGAGAACGAAACAACACAGTTCTTCCGGCACTAAAGTAAAACATCTGACTGACAACAAAATGGCTGCCACAAAATCAAGGATTAAGAATCTAATTGCAGTACTTACTGGCTCAAGTGCTCTTTTTTTAATACTTGGAATTTTCTGTCAAATACCCAGCTACTTCCTCAGAACTTTAATTTGTCATTGGTAGTGACAGACATTCTCAGAAGTCCCCAGCAGCCAAATGTTTTTCTAGTTTATATTGAGGAGTATTCACCTTTGCCAAATATAGCAGCTATACTATCTTGCCAAAGATATTAAAAAAAAAAAAAGAAAGAAATATGCTCTATAAACCCAAGTTAGTCTAGTTTGTTGTTCAGATGTTTCTATTGCCCTGCACATATGTCAACTTCTGTAAAATTAAGTTATGTGCATGTACTAATTGTTGTCTTGTATCTCTTTCATACCTAAATAATAGCTCTTTTGTATAAATTCAGACAGAGTTGTTATTCACAGGAAAAAAAAAAGTGCCCTTACAGAGATTAGCAGTTTCTCTGATGGCACAGACATCTAACTTGAACTCTAACTTCTCAAGCTCTCCCAGTCCCACTTCTCTCTTAAAGGGAAAACAATCCATTGATCCTCACATAAACATTGAGAATACTCTTTAGCAGTCCCATAACTTATAAATCTTACACTATTTTTCTCAGAAAAAATATGACAAGACGAACATTTTGGGCAGCCACAGCAGAAAAATCAAACACTACTCTCTCACAAATTGCACATATATCCTTGACGCTATATGGGTCAAGTTTCCCAATGGGTGGGCTCATAAAAATGAACATGCATTTGGTATAGCCAGTTATGACATGGGCTATGGTACAGTATGGGTAAGATACAGTAAATGGCACGGTAGGTAATGACCTAGCATTTCTCTTCTGCCAGACTTGATTCATTCAAACCCATCAGGTCAAAAGTGGAACTGAATTCTGCTATCTCACACTATTCCCATTGGACAGTTACCCAAAAGAAAACACACTGCAACAGGCATTAGTTGACACCTAGGCTGGATATTTAAGCAAAGACGTCCAGGACTCAATGGCAATGGAAATTGAACTATGCTTTCTTTGAACTCTAGAAGTGTGTCCTCCTACTTATGGATGAGGCTCATTGTGTGAAGACCACTGGCAATACCGCTGCTGTGCTTGTCCTTTCATAGTCCATTCTGTTAAAGATATATTTCTTCACCCTGCTATACTCTAGCTACCTCCCTATTTGCAAGTTCCCATTTCTTAGCAAAGCATTTGATTTCTCATTTCTCTCAGATCACCTTTCTCAGAACAAAACGGTATGGCTGACCATTTTTTAGTCTAGGTTTTGCTCTTGCTGTAGCACAAAAACTGATCCCTTTCCTGGTAAAGATCTCCTTTCAACTGATAATGGGTCCTTCTACCTCATTCTTTTTGACTTGGACAGGCTTCATGTTGTTAGGGTCTCATTCTACATCCCCTTTGTGGAGGCTTGGTAGTTGGATGCTGGCGTCTGCTTCTGAAAATATTAGGCATACAATGGTATGTGCTCATTCTGTCTGACTCTCTATCACCTGGCATGACTCAGTGTAGCATCTGAACGCATTTCACTAATTTCTCAGGGGCTATAAAACAAAATCCTTTGTATCATATCTTTTCTGAATGTGGATAGTTAGATAAAATTTGGAAGAGTAATTAAGAGGTTATAGTATTACCCTATGTTCTTATCAAATAAAGATTTCTCCCTTCCCCATTCCCAGTATTTTAACTTTTTTTAACATATAGGTGCAAAGCTTTGATTTATATAAGTGGTTGCATTAACTGTGTACCTGACTTTTTCTGGATCAGGTCCTGACTGTATAAAGATTATTTGCTATTTAAATGCACTCCATTTTTACTTTCATGATTTTTGTTATATAAGAAATAACTGTCGATAGTGTCATTTTAAATACTCCCTTTCTGTAGCTGGCATACACTAATGGCTATGCTGCAGAACGTTAGCTTTTTCTTTAATAGTTATTGCTGATTTCCTGCTGTGGATATATATTGAACATAAGAAATTAGCTGCAGAGAGAATTAGAGGGTGTAAGTGTGATTGTCTGAGTCATGTAAATGCCAAAAGCTTTTTGTGACATCTTTCAAATGGAAATATGTTATTTGCACACTGGCTTCTGATGGAATATGACACACTGCAGACACGCTGTGAGTTTAAGATTGGGTTCTAGGCCATTAAAGGCTGAGTACATGAGGGCCTCGGGCCTCTTGGAGGGAAGGCAATGAACCACTTTCTGAATGGACAGCCTTTTCTGATGAGCAGAAGAATCTTCACTTAGATCAATGAAAACTAATGAGAATTAAAGACTTGCTTGAACCTGTTATCCAGAATTAAGGTTTAAAGATTATAATTCAAGCTTGATGTAACACTTGTCGTTTTTCCAGATGGTCTTACAACATTATTATATTAGCCTCTGAAATATTAATAGGGTCCAGTACATGCAGTATTTAAATGTATAATTTTCAACTAAAAATATTCCAAGTTTATTTAAAGAAGTACTATCAATTTAAACTTACTATCTTTAATTAATTATTGTATATTTGGAATCCCTGTGCATGAGCAGGCTTTCTGTCTGTATGTTACATTTTTCTCCAGAATGTGTGGATTTTTATTTGTTGTTTCAGCATATAAAAAGTCTGAGAGAAGTTGTGTGGTGCATGGTTTCTGAGCCTGGCCTACTGCCATTCCTAGGCCTTCCCCAAAAAGACATGAGGAGTTGTTCTTAGGGAAGCCATGGATGGAAGGTTGGGAGACAGCCAGGCCTGACGCACCTATCCTTCTTAAATGCATGGAAAGGAATAATTAAGCTGGGACCCCCAAAACTCAGAGTAAACTGTTGAAACTGCACCCCTTCCATATTACTTATGAAATAAACAGCAGGATATTATTCAGGGGACAAGGCAGTATGACGCGTTTATTATGAATTCAGAAAATATTTGAAAAAGCAATTGCCGCACACGCGCGCGCACACACACACATTGTTCTGCAGGAGCGATATAATTACCAACCTCCGTGTTGCTCGAGCTGAATCACTGGCCAGGTGACTCAGACACGAGGATGGAGCCACACAATGCTTCTTGGGGTTTGCTGAACGAGCCCAAAGTCCAGGTTTCTTCACCCCATTTTTATATTTATTCACCCCCGTTCAGGTCTATGGATTTTGTCATGTCAGATAGTCTCCTTGTTTGATGTAATCATCAATTACATTTGATATTGCAAGCTTTCCCATTATTCTTTCAGTCCTGTTTCACACTTTGTCTTGTTCTTGTTCTTGGGTGTTAATTCCCCTGTTTTCTGGGGTTATCTTGATCTTCGGCCATCAGGGTTGTAAAAGTTCTTTAAACAAATGCATCTTCTCTCCCTCCTGCCCTTGAAGGCTGAGAACCATTACCTCAGCAATTACTTCCTTGCTGTCTTATCTCAACAGACTCAAACTGCATTCACTCCATATTCATACTTACGAAAAATCATTACATTTTTATCCCATTACATTGGTACATTCTTATACTTACTAATATAATAAAATCCTTATACCTACACCAATTTTATTAATACCAATTTTACTAAAAGGAAATAAAAGAAATCTTATTTGCCCTCTCATTGTCCCATGATTTACACATCAACCATACTCCTGATACGCATTGGGCACTTTACTTCACTTTTAAATGATCACAAGTAGATTTCAGAATGTTCCCAAACATTCATACGTAGATCTTCACTAACAGGGCCCCAATGTGTCATAAATGTTAAATCACAAAATGTTTAGGCAGGATGTTCAAGGATGTTCACTTATATGTTCAAGCAGTAAATTATCATAGTGGAGTCTGCAGTGGCATGAACAAACAATCAGTGTCTGGATCATCCCTATCTATAATGCCTAGTTTTATTCTTTCTCAGTGTGAGGATTGACCCTTAAACTTAAAATACTTATCTATGGTCTGGGCCTGCTCTGGTTCAGGCCTACATCACAGTGCTGGGGCCTACACCCATGTGAAAAAAACCCAAAATGCTTCTGCAAATGCTATTTTTTTGGGAAGGGCCTAACATTCTCTTGCTGGAGAATGCCCAGCAGACGTGGTTGTCCTCTCCAAACAGACATCCTGGTGCTTGTATGCAGCAGAAAAGTTACCAGATCCTGCTGCACTATACCAAGGGCAATAGAGAAGTGGGCCACCTTCAGAAGACAATTCTTCATTGGACCAGCTAAAATGGGCTTAATTACTTCCCTCTTAGCAGGAGACCAGATGTTAAACAGGAGTATAGTGGCAGGCAGTTGGACTGCCTGCCCTCATCCCCAAGAATTCAACACAAGAGGTCAAAAAAGCCATGGCCTCTGGGACCTTTTGAGGGAAGAAACAGTTCTGTGGGGAGTGTGGATGGCAGGGCCTGTTATGTGTGCTGAGGAATCGGCAAGGGGGATAGACTTCAAAGCTTCAGATCTTGTAAAATTCTTATTTTAACTAAATTTCCAAACCTTTTGAGATCTGTCCATCACTAGTTCCCAACATCATTTTAGCCAAGAATGTGCCACTTACTTGAATTCTATTATAGTACTTCACTATAATTCTAATTATCATTCATCTCAGTATCTGGTAGCTTTTCTATTATTAACTAATCATCTACTAGCTCTGTAGGGGTTCCATAGCTTTCAGGCTTTTTTTAGTGAGGTTGAATTAGATTATCTGTCCTCTTTAAAACATAGATTTCACCTGAAGTAAAAATGACTTCCCAGTGTTAATATATGTAAAAGATATCATTACACTTGTTGGTTGCATTGCAAATTGCAGCGTTCCAAAGTGGGCTAGTTTTACAGATGAGCTAAATGGCATATGAAGAATTATATTGTACAGCATTTAAAGCAATTAATATAATTATGTCTGAAAGCTGACCACAAATTAGCATTAATGTACATGTACTGGATAGTAATGAAGCTCAGAGCTTATTTTTGCTTTACGTGCTATGGGGTGGGAGAGCCACAAGAAATATTTTTCTTGGTATTCCAGTTTACTTCTTTTCCAGATGCCCTATTACATATTTACCTCTTTTATATTTCCTGTTTAGTACGTGATTACACTGTTGCATATTTTCCTTTTAATTTACAAATATAACGCCAAATGCTGACCTAAGTTTTTTTTTTATGCATGTAATCCTATTGACTTCATGAAACTAATCAATATCTATTTTGGAAGCCTGTAGCTGATGTATGGGGATGGGGTATGCATTATTTCTGCATAACTGGCTATGAAGCATCATATAAACTGCATCACCTTTTAGAACAACAGGTACTTTGATTAACAGGATACAGTATCTATGGCCTGATCCAAATGCTACAGAGGGAAATAGGAAATCTCTCTTGGTCTTCAATGGGCTTGTATCAGACATACAATGTATAGGACATTGAAAATGTAGCCTGCTGTATTTTCTATAACATTTTCTAGTGAAGTATCTCAGATTTAGTTAATTACAGGTTTCCTAAAATGGTATTGATTTAGAACCATGATTTCCTCTGACAGTGCTAATTTTTGCAGTGCCATTTTAAATTTGATTTACATGAACAAAAACATCATTGATATTTTTAATGACTCCATGTCTTACATTAAGAATGCACATTAAGGTTAATCAAAGTACAAAACAAAACTTCTTTTAATTATGGATGTGCCCTTATCTTCCCTAAATGACCTCGAACAATTTGAAATGCCAGAACAGAAAATGTATTGACATGGGATATAAATTCACGCGGAGTTTATTGTAAGGTTGCTTGACTTTTTTTTCTCTGAATCCACCAAATTTTATGGACAATAATAGGGTTTGTACTCTGGGTTTTTCCTATACATTGTAGCTTGTATGCTGTAGTCTTTTATGAGGTACTCTGTGAGTGTCTTATGGTAGTAAAAGTGCAGCTAAGTATTTTTGCAGGCTATTTCCACTCTGGGGAGAAGGGGAGGAAGCAATACTGAGGTGGGGTTATGAACACTTTATACAAAAATTATCAGAATATGGCACCCTGTGTTCTCCCATGTTAGCGAACAGTGTCATTCATAGAATAAAATTAAATGGATTGAGGAAGAAAGAGTGAGTTCTGCAAGAATGGGGTAGCACATGTGAAATTCTAACCCACCCCACCCTTGGGTAAATCTTGATCTCAGTCAGTTGCACAGATGCTCAGAGTTAAATGCCCACAATTATCATTTAAACAGGCCAAGACTATTTTGTTACGTAGTTCATGAATGTATAAACAGGGGAATCGCAAGAAGTGAGATTATATTATCTTTGCATTTGGGCACTAGTGGGACAACTGCTGGAATATTCTGTGTAATTCTGGTGTCAACAATGCAAGAATGATGGAAAAAATTGGAGAGGGTATAGAGACAAGCCATAAGAGTGATTAAAGGATTAAAAGCATGCTTTATAGTGACAGACTCAGAAAGCTCCATCTATGTAGTTTAACATAGAGGCAGTGGGAGCTGGGAGTGCCAAAATACAAGTTCGCCCAGGGTGCCATTTTCTCTAAGGCTGGCCCTGCAGCCCCCCAGAAAGGAGTGGCTATTGTGAGGCCCACAGCAGGTTCTGACTAATTGATTTGAAAGTCCATATATATCAGGTTTCTAGTAGAATTGTGGAGTTTGCAGACTTGTATAGTCCCTCTGATATGCATCCAGTACCTGGGTGGATCTCAGTCTTTTGTTTCACAGCTTCATTTCAGTTCAATTGAAGATGAGTTAATCCAGAGGTAGGCTGAGGACTGAAGACAAAGACAAAATGGATCCCCGAAAAGCAGTCTTTTATGTCCTTTGGCCTGTTGCATGCCGCTTGTGGAATTTTACAGGAACCAAAATGGAGTCCAGAGTCACATGAGTAACTCCTGGTGACTCATCAGGTATATCCCTGGCTTCTCCCTCTGGGCCCATTGTACCTGTGGATTTCCTTTATGGGTCATTAAGCAGGCTAGTGCTGCAGCCATCCTGTCTGGGGTGTTGCCCAGACACAGCACAATTTGAAATACAGATATCAAACATATCCATAACTTCCATTACACATATAACACATGGACATAAACATCATAAACTTACTTAGCACATTATAGCCTTTGTAACAGTACCTGACACGGCAAAGCTCATATGAATGATTATGATTTTGACATATTGATGTTAAATAATATAGTAAATTTCACGTCCCATGTGACCTTTTCTAGTGAATGTGGCTCAACCACAAAGTCCACCACCAGCAACAAGGTTGTAAAAATAAGATGCAGAACTACAGCACCTTTTCCTGTATATTTAGATGCATTTTACAAATTAGGGACTACAACTTTCTGAATCTTTACCTTTTTTTAAAGAGTAGGAAATTATAGCTGTGAGTCCTGACTTAGTTTTCTGTTATACAATTAAAAGAAAAAAAAAGTCATAGTGAAACTGAAGTTGCATTAGGAATGTTTTATTATATAAAGTTAGTGTTGTATCAAGTTTAATTTAATTATTTCCAACATGACACTGGGTAATATCATTGTAATGGTATCAAAGGTAATAAAATGCACATGGAAGATGAAATGTAAGTGCATTATTATTTAAATATACATTTATAAAAGATTTTCTTTCTAGTAAAAACCAGGAAATTCACAAACAAATTACACCATAAAAAATTAGGAAATACAAAGTTAAGGATTAAAAGGCTGCAAAATCAGGCACTCTCAATATATGTGCACAAAACCACCATTCTTCCTGCCACAGGGGCCTGTAACCTAGGTTATCTTCAACTTGGACATCTTTTTAGGTCCTCTCACCCAGGTTGTCTAAAGATTCTTTCTGCATGAACATCTCTATGATGTTCCCTTTCATATCTATCCACACAGTTAAAACTCTTGTCCAGGCTCTCATCATCTCACATCTTGATTACTACATCATTCTCTGCCCTTGACAAATGCAATATTGCCTCACTTGTGTCCATTCAGAATGCTGCTGCGAAGATCATTTTCCTGGACCAAAGCTTTGACATCCCTTTACATATCTCCATGGGCTCCTCTATCACATCAAACATGCACTACTTATTTTCACTCTTAAATCCCTTCACAGTTTATTTCATCTCTATTTGCCACCTCTCATTCACTATCAAGACGTCAGCTCTTCCATCTGTTCGGCTAGTTATGCAACCTCCACTGTCCACTTGATAAACTTTCAAAAAAGCACCTTCATGCTTTCTCCTACACTGCCCATCATGCTCTCTGTAAACACCCATAAAGCTTCCTCATTTACTCCTTTTAAGATTATCTTTTCCTGTGATGCCTACAAAAATGGAGCAGTGGTTAGACTGCTGGTGTGCTGAGATCAGAACCTATCATGCTGAGCAATATTGTCTCATTGTTTCCTTGTATTCCTCTGTCTGTATTATTTCCTTGTCTTATACTTAGGTTGTAATCTCTCGGGGCAGAGACATCGTTTTTGTTCTGGGATTATATAATGCCTAGAACAATGGGATCCTGGTCCATGAGTAGGACCCCAAGTGCTATAGTAATACAAATAATAATGTCATATTATGCAAGTCACTGCATCTTGCCCAAGAGCTGAATATATTTCCTCCACAGTATTCATAACCCCCAATGACATGGAGACTAAAATACTAATGTCCTTTTCTCGGCTTCATTTCTTTTCAGGACAAAGGGGCTGAGGAAGCTGTCTTCTCTGGGCAGCCAAGAATTCCTATAGCTAGTGCTAGCATGGTAGTCTCTGTATCGCTCTCTCCTGGCAGTACTGGTGCAGGGGGCTGATGAGGGGAGGAAGTGTAGCAGGAGCATTGTTGTGCTTCAGTGATCCCCAGGTGGCTAATAGACCTTTGGCCCTGAGGCTGTTCTAAATCATTCTGTAGGCTAAATCAGCTCATGGAAACCTCAGAAACTGCAGGATTGTAAATCTGACATACAACCACCTTCCCTCTGAACCCATTTGGGTCCTGCCTTGAGCTCATCCTTGACAGACCAAAGGATCAAGGACACCATTTACAAATTAAACCCAGGTCACCTGAATGGAATTACAGTGAAGAGCAGAGAAGCACCTGTAACCCAAGCCAACCCCTCCCCACCATGATTTCAATGAATTTTTCTAGCCTGTGTGAAAGTTAATCTAAGTGTCATCCATTTAAGGGTAGAATACAGGTTAATACAGAAATCCCACAGTCCGGCAGCCGTGCGGTATTTTGCTCTCACTTAATGCTGGAACTGATAAAAGACATTGAATGCATTATATACTTGAATTAGTATTTGCTTTTTACAGGGGGCTATCAAAACAAATACAGTACTTTGGCTGGATTTTAAAAACGGATGGATAATTTCATGATCGCTAATCACATTTATAGCTGTGTAAATTAAGATAATGATGAAGGTAATGAAGTTTCATGTTTGAGGGGGGAAACTTATAACCTTGTTTGCTGTACGTTGCGATTCTCATAAATCAGCAGGTTTTGGCCACTGCTGGAGGCCAGTGATCTGATCAAATATTTACGTCAATTTGATTGGCTATATCCCATCACTGTTTCATAAGTAAAATGCCATTGATGTGAATTAGAGTTTTGTATTTAAAAAATAATAATAATAAAAAATAAATTAAAAGGCAGGATATTTGAGAGTTGTGTGAACCAAAATTCCAGATCTGGACCCGGAACCAGATCTGAGTTTGTACCCAAATTCAAAATTCAAGCCTGACCTAGACAGAATCTCAATATGCAAAACTTTGTGAAAATTAAAGCATAGGGAAATCTTTATCAAGAATGAAGAATATTTAGTTTTAGTTATGCCTATTAAAGACGCAAAGTATAAATTCAGATCCACATGTCGAGTCTCTAGTGTGAACCTTTTCCAAAGTTAGCTCAAAATGCATTTTGTACTTTTGTGTGCCAGAATTGGTTCACATCCCTTGAAGATAAAAAGAGATGCAGATTCAAATTAACCCAGTTTTCTCACATTTGAATCTATTGGAACCCATCAGCAAGGTTCAGGTTGGTGGATTCATAGGTGTTCATATGTTTGTGTCAATTAACTTTTCACCAGAAATGGGAATAGTGGTCACATTGAAAAAATTTCATGTCCCATGTGACCTTTTCTAGTGAATGTGGCTCAACTGCAAAGTCTACCAGCAACAACAATCTCAAAAATATTTGCAGGTATCAAAATGAAGTTTAAAAGTTAATATCCAGTTTTGGACATAATCTGAGCTAATGAAAATTAGTTAATCAATACAGGTTAAACTTCAGCCAAGGTTGATTTTGGGTCTGAGACCTGGTCTACACTTACCTTCCGGATTTGGCGGCAGTCGATGGGAGATACGCAAGTGACGTAAAAAACTTGCGTATCTTCTGTCGACTTTGCTGCTTCTGTTCCACGTACCATCCACACTGCACAGCACCAACGGGAACAGTGTTCCCGTCGACGCAGTGCTACGCCACTTACGGAAGTGGTTTTCCTCTGTCGATTTCTGGATCAACTGAGCGGGTCTACACAGACCTCTCAGTCAATCCAGAGACATCGATCTGACAGTGGAGCATTTGCCGCCGTCAGTATAGACGTAGCCTGAGTTTGTGTCACAAGCCTCTAGATAGAATTCTATTTTCTTATAGTTTAAGATTTTTAACAATTTCAATTTCATCTTTCTGCATCTGAAAGCCTTTGAAAGCTGCTGGATAATTCACAGTGTTTACAGCAGATGGTTTCTTCTTTGAAGAATTGACATGTTATTAGCAGGTTAGTATTGAATGCTGACTAAACTTCAGTAAAGATTTTTGGTTCTAAACCTGAATTAAGATCCCTCGACACCAAATCTGATCTGCTTGGATCAATCGCTTTAAATTGGTTTATTGTCCCAAGCAAGTGATCACAATGCAAAATATCAGAATTGATTTGCTGTACAAGAGTTTATCTCATTTTAATTGCATAGCGAGGAATATGTTATCATTTCAGACTCTTGCCAGTTTTGATCTATAATGGTTTTTATATATAATGATATTTTATACAAAACTACATCTGGTGATTTACTGAAATGACTTACTATTAGCTACCACATTATGACATATGGTAGCTTGATTCTGTATGATATTTTAAATGGTCATTAAAAAAATCTTTCTTATGCTTTGTGTATATACCCTGTAGATGCAAATTATTCCTTCACACCTGCTCAATGCATAATTTTTAGAAACCCTGAAGATCATGGTAATCAGAGCTGTTTATGAATTTCTTTTAAATATCTTAGTTCATGGACTTCTTCATTAAAACTAGAGGAGTCAGCCTCAATTTAATTTCAGTTTTCTCTAACTTTATTTCTTTGCTGGATGAAAAGATGAAAAGATGCATGGAGAAGCACAGACAGAAGGAATAAAATGATGGTATCAAAAAAGTCAAGCATGTAGATCTATGAACGAAAACTTCCTTCGCCCTACCCCACCCCAGCAACAATCAAGGGAGCAATTTAAAGCTGCTTCTGGGCAGCTCTACATTCCTAACTGACAGATTATAGAGACTGCCTTTGGCAATATTGCTGGGCTCATATTATCAGAAGGGTGAACTGTTCTTTAATAGTTTTAGTCTTGTCTTCACTCTCTCTGTCTTCTTGCAGAATCAGTGGCAGTTTCACACAACCTCTGTAGGGCAGTTTCATTTTCATTCCCCTATTGCTACTCCTTAGATCTTTATTGTTCTTTTTGGTTTCTAAGCTACTACCTGCTCATTTTTCTGCACCAGCTAGCAAAGGTCATGAACTGAGCAACAATGCAACTGAACCCAAGAAATGCCAGACTGATCCTGTGTTTCTCTGATGAAACCTTCCGAAATGGATTTCATTTGCCAAAGTCAGGCAACTGACACAGTTCAAGGAAAACTAATTGAAGGCCTTTGAATAAATATAAACAATCCATAAGAGATCTCCACATGAAATAAGATGTGCAGTTCAGTAGTCTTGCAGACAGGATCTCTTTTTTTAGTCTTAACTAGAGATGGGCTGAGCTGGCCTACCCAGAGTTTTGGAAAAACTCAGTTTTGGAAAGTTTCGGTTGTCTCTGTATTTGTTTTCCAAGCACCCCATACACCCTGGTTTTGCTGTTGGCCTTGGTTTTTTTTAACCCTTTTCTAAAAAATAAAATTGAAGTAAAATCTGAAAGGAAAAATCATAATTTTGAATTAAAACAAATGAAAATTGGCAATGCAAAAAATTTTTTTGTTTGAAGAACTTCTCCCAGCTCTACTTATCAATTGAGGACTATCCCCTGGTCTTTGATATCTTATGCATCTGGATGGCACTCTTAGTCCCCTGAAATGTGTTCCAGACTGTATCACTAACCTATAAGAATGCTGGTTGTGCTTCGTAACCTTCTGGATCTTCATAATCTTCTCACTATTTACATAGATTTCTCTGGGTCACTCTAAGATGCAGAATACATTGGTTCTGAAACAGTGTTGGGCCTTTTGATTCCTGTACAGTTGAAAACCAGGCATGTCATAAAAGTGACTGGTTCCATTTTCCTATTACTTGTGTGCCTCCTGGTGACTGATTTAAAGGAGCAGGACATAGTAATGATGTTAGAATTAATATTACAATTCAAAGATGCAGTTTTCACATGTAAGGTCTTGGCTCTGAAATATTTCTTTTTAAAATCTAAATTTCAAATCAGCTCCAATAATACAACTGTAAAGTGACCATACTTTTTTCAAACAAGTTTCATAAGAATTTTCAGCACATACCTAAAGAGATGTTTTCATAGCAGGTGCTAAGCAGTCGATAGTCTGTTGGATAAATGATTGATAAATATGTGTTCACCTGCTTAAATAGAATGACACTGATGGAGTTGCTCTGGTCTACTGACTATGTAGTTAGCATTTGGTTAAAAACTGAAATACAAACAGTACTGTATTTATCCAAGAGAAAAGGCTGCTTAGAAAGTTTGTATAATGTTTTCTTTGTAGTGTACTGATTTGTACAGTGTCAGTGTGATGTGGATATGGCACATATTGCATGCTGAAAAGGACTGGGGAACAAGTAAGTGTTAAGGAAATACCTGGGGGCTAAGAGGAAATGCAACAGAAAAGTTGCTAAAAGAAATGGCATAGATTCATTAGTTAGCCTGTTTAAAAATAATGATTTGCTGTTAGGCTGTCTTAAATCCATAAAAGTGACGTACATAATGTAAGACAGCATAATGCAGTCTGGCTTTTTATTCAGGAGTTACTGAACTGATGCAATGAAACCTGTGCTCCTCCTTGTTTTCCATATACCTGGAAGAAAACATGTACTTTCTAGATGACTTTTATTTAAATGAAGGAGAAAAGCAAATAAACAAAACTATAAAAATCTCAGAGAGAAAGCCAGGTGTTTCCTTCAATGATCTGTCGTCTTGAATCCTTGGCCTTTCCTACCTTTAAAGGTGCAGGATACAGACAAAACCCCCACTAATCCTACTCACAATTACCTTCTGAAAAGTGTTTCTGCGATGTGTTTAAGAACCCCTTCTCCACTGTATTTTTCAGTTCAGTTTGAAATAATTAAAAAAATAATGGCTAATCTGATATACTGGAGGTTTCACATATTGCATGCTGGATAATAATGTGAGAGGACTCCATGATTGTAAAACTAAACTTACCCTTTATTAAGAGAACTATTTACAGAGGTGCTGCAACTGCAGCTAGCATTCTAGCCACGTGCATACGGATTACCTTCCTAGTGCTTCCTCTACACTCTCCCTCCTGCTCTGTAGAGAGTTTCACTGTTCCAGAGGAGCATAGTTGTCTGCTACTGTCTTAATTTTAAGGGTTTTATTGATCTTTAAGGTGCTCCATAGCCTGGGCACAGGATATCTAAAGATAAGAACTAAGGATAAGAACTAGGAGCAATGGGCTCAGGTTGCAGTGAGGAAGGTCAAAGCTGGATATTAGGAAAAACTTTTTCACTAGGAGGGTGGTGAAGCACTGGAATGGGTTACCAGGGAGGTGGTGGAACCTCCATCCTTAGAGGTTTTTAAGGTGTGGCTTGACAAAGCCCTGGCTGAGATGATTTAGTTGGAGTTGGTCCTGCTTTGAGCAGCAGCTGCTTTGACCTCCTGAGGTCCCTTCCAGCCCCAATCTTCTATGATAAAGAATGAGATCTTGAACTTGATTAGAAATTCCATGGAAAGCCAGTGTATGCCATACCTTGCCTTCTGATTAATCTGTGAGTACCCAGGGGAAAATGTCTTGTGTTTAAATTCCTATTTGGTACTGAATCACTTGAATTCTGCTGCACTATAGTGTGGCCTTTTGCCTGAGAAGAGTGTGCAAAATGAGTCTTCATTTTTCTCATTACTCAGTCTTCTTGCCTGAGTCTCCTCCAGCAGGTCCATCTCTTAGAAACTGTAGTAATCTACTGTGACCATGGAGTTCCTAGTATTTAAAAATGAACAGGTCTGCCCTGACCTTTTCCCACAGTTGGGTTGGGATTTCCTGAAGCTGTAGAGTCTTTCTTTTGTCGGTCCCTATATTCGCACTGTCCATGCATGTTCTCAATTGGGCTTTCATGCATGGTCCGTAGGATATACTCCTTGGTTTGTCTCACGTAGGCTTCTATTCCTCAGTGTGAAGCGTGTGTCCATCTCTTGATGTTGGATCTTAAATCTGCTGGGATTACTTTATACAAAATCCTGTTTTGCACACTTAGTTCATCTCTCAGCTAGTAGTAAGGGGTAACCCCTTGTGGCACTTGCTTCTTATGATCTACAAAACCTGGGGTATGAAATGTTTTACTGCCTGTAGTACCCCATACTGTTGAGTGTTTTGTTGGATTGCCTGGAGCTTCCCATTTGAGATGGGAAGGTATTGAAGCAAGTTGATGAAAGACTCTCTCCTGTTCCACAGAGCTATCCATGTAGCACTCTAGAAAGTATGCCTTGCTCATTGTATCTTCCACCAGTAGTAACTTTCCTGGGCAGCACCCTTATTCTCTCGTTATAGCACTGGAATCTCTATAACATGCACTATTGTTGCACTCGGTCACCTGACAGTTGCTTCTTCATAAGGCTTTCTAGTGGCTGCATGTCCTTTTTGTTCCCAAAGGTGAACTGTTGCAATCATTCCATTCCAAAGATCCAGAAGCTACTTTTCTATCAAAGCACATCCCCTTTCTGTGTCTGTCAGGGATCTACTAGCAAATGCTATGAGCTTCACATCCTTTGGTCTGGGTATTCCCTTAATGTCTCTCAGTTTCTCAGGGTCTGACAGGGGACAACAGATGTCTGATGTAGGGGATCTTAGTTCTCCTCATCTTCAGCTTGCCCACATTCAGCGTAATATTCTGCTCCTGACACCGGTTTTGGAGTGGCTGCAGATTAGTATCATGCTCCTGGATTGCCTATTTCTTCATAACATCTTGTACATTAAGAATGTCATCAGCTACAGTTTTGATGTCTGGGAGTCCCTCTAGTGCTTGGTTTGTGCCCAGCAAAACTTTCTAAAAATTGTGGTCAAGATTGTTAGGTGACTGAATGGCTCATCTAGCTCATATGTCAAGCCCCATTCTTGACCTGACAATCTTTTTGCCCTGAATAAATTGTATAGTATGTCCTCAATTATTGGTAATACTTAATGACTTCTTTTCAATGCTCTGTTTGGTGCAGAGTATCAGTTTTGGATCAGTGCAGATTCTCTGTTCACCTGATGATTGTCTTATCACTACTAAACACCTGATTTTCTGTGCTAGTTACAAGGAGTGTAACTGTGCATTTTCTTTCTAGGCTTGACAGTTCTGTCTTCAACAGCTCCCCCAGGGCTAATGGAACTGTGCATTTTTTTAGTCTCACAGGCTGCATATGGAGGTCTGCTTCTAACTTCAGCTTGCCCTCTAGGTGTCCATCTCCTGGAAATATGCCTTTCTGCTTGAATGCTGGATAGGGCCCATAGTGATTGGTCTCTCTCCTCTTTCCACATGCAGGTATTTTGATGCTGTATTGTGATCTAATTCATGGTTGGCACTGCCCAGCGGTGGGTGGTACACCTGTGTGTCGGTCCCTATAAACTGCACGTGATGATATCTTTTTTGTTTTGTGGGTTTCTTATCAACAGCCTGCATTTACCCACTGGCTGCAGAATGGCTTTATTGTATATCACCAGCACCTGTTTACATTTCTCCAGTCTAATACTGCTACTTATCAGTGTTGCTAAGGTTACTCTGTAGCTGGCTTCACAAGCCAGCTGGAATCGAATTGGTCATTAATCCAGTTGCCTAGCTGTAAATATAGCTGGCAGCTTTCTTCTGCAGTGCATGTACATTGAGAGTTTTTGGATCTGCTAAAGTCACACTACAGATATCCTGCTTTTCAGTGGAAGTCCTCAGTTTCTGCATGCTTTACTGCTTTTTTTTCTTCCTGAGTAGCTGAGGACAAAGTGGTTCTGTTGCATATATCCCTTGTGCCCATAGAGTGGGCATTTTTCTTTTTGGCTTTTGTGGTGTTTTCCACACTGGACCAGGATGCCTGCCTTCTCAGTCGGTGGTCTCTGTCCGGCTTCCTGGGTTCCTTTAGCCTGACCCTGTGTACTTGTTCTGTACTAGTGGCTGTCATTGTTTCGATCCTTTTGCTGGACAGTTCAGCTGCCCTGGCTATATGGAGGCATTTCTCTAGGGTTAGCTCTATCTAAGAATGTAAGAGTGGCCATACTGGCTCAGAACAATGGGCCATCTAGTCAGAGGGAATGAACAGAACAGAGCAATTGATCCATCCCCTGTCATTCAGTCTTAGCTTCTGGCTGGCAGAGGTTTCTCTCAACAATCTTTCCTGTTAGCTGGAACCACATGTTCCCACAGAAGATCCTGTTGCTAATTGATAAATCTTTAATGTTTTCAAAGTTACATACAGGTGCCAGAGTCTCAGGTCAGGTCTAATGTAAATATTTATCCCGTCTTCTGTTCCTTGGTTTTTAGTTTAAAAACCAACCAACCGGTATCTTTGTACAGTCTCATTCTGTCTGGGATTATGGTACTCCTCAAACACCTTTATCATCATCTCTTCCAGTGTTTTAGGCACTTTTCCTTTTTCCCCTAATGAAATAGTAAAGCTTTACCTTCATTTTCTCATCTTTATCCTCCATGGTCAGCTCTGTATATAGATTTTTTTTTTTGGCTTGCATAGTTGTGCAAGGTTTTCTTTGTCTGGCAAATTAAGTTTCCTGGTTGTCTGAATCCCACCATGTTTGCTCTGTTTCTAGGTGCTGCCTTGTTTTCCTGTTAATCACATTCTCTTCCTTGCTTTGGGTCTCACTAAACTGATTGCTACCACACCAAGTTTCAAGTAAGAACTTGAAAGATTCTATACCTGTAAAACTAACTGGTTCTTTACTAAGAGAATTATTTACAGAGGCGCTGCAACTGCAGCTAGCATTCGAGCCAGTGCAAACAGATTAACTTCCTGTTGCCTCCTCCAACTTCCCTCATGCAACTTGTGCTCTTCTCTCCAAATTTCATGCAAATTCTACCCTGGGACCCTAAAGTATAATGATCACATGAATTCAGCACTATAGTTTTCCAGAATTGGCTTTAGAGTGTTTGAAGCAGTTTGAAAGCAGCTTTCACAACCAACTGGAGGGCTTCCTAGTATGCTCTTGTTTGCATTCATCCTTAAAAGGACTTCACATTCACTGGTCTTCCATGTTTGTAGAGGAAGAGCCCAATGGGATTTACCCACAAGTGAGTGGAGTCAGCACAAGAAATAAGTGGCTGATATGGTGGGATTATAGCTAGATCAATTTGTGATCTTCATTATCTGCAGCTTTGTAATCACTAGTGAGCTGTGGGAATACATGTGTCTGTACAACTGTCAAAAACCAAAACAACAAAATAACCAAAAGCCTATTGTGACGCTCACTGAATGACTTTGTTTAGTCTATGAAACCAGATTGTGTACCATTTTCATCTTTCATTACAGAAGAAGATTATAATAGATTGTGGCCATTTTCTGGAGGTAAAAATTGCCTCTAAACATGAATATACCGAGAGCTGTTTGGGACAATTAATTAGGCATAATCATTTAAAACCTCATTTTACACTCATCGAAGAAAGGATAGTTCTCTTCTGTTTTCTGGCATCATGGACCTGATTCTCTTTTCAGACTGAACTATGATTAGGACAGGAATGATGGGGGGACAGAAGAAAAAAGGTGGCTTTAAGTCACTTTTGCATTCCTCTTTTTACAACTGAGGGTCTCTTACTTGTTCACATCCATAAGAAGCCAATATGGCAGAAGTAGCGGGAGTATATTAGAACATTCTTTATGCTATCTTTTCCGTGACACATCCTCACAACCTTCCTCTGTTGAGGGATTGCACTAGGGGTGGCTTTCACTTGTTATGCCTGTTCTATATCTGACTCTCTCCTCTTTCATATTGAAGCCTGGTCTATCCTTACCTCCGAGATGCAGCGGCAATCAACGGGAGATACACAAGCGATGTAAAAAACTTGCATAACTCACGTCGACTCTGCTGCTTCAGTTCTTCCTGATGTCCGTACTGTACTGCGCAGACAGGAACAGCGTTCCCCTTGACACAGTGCTATGTCACTTTCGGAGGTGGTTTTCCTAGGTCAATTTCTGGATTGACTGAGCAGGTCTTTACTGACCACTCAGTCGATCCAGAGACATCATAGAATCATAGAATATTAGAGTTGGAAGGGACCTCAGGAAATCATCTAGGCCAACCCACTGCCCAAAGCAGGACTATCCTCAGCTAAATCATCCCGGCGAGGGTTTTGTCAAGCCTCATCTTAAAAACCTCTAAAGATGGAGATGCCACCACCTCCTGAGGTAACCCATTCCAATGCTTCACCACTCTCCTAGTGAAAAACTTTTTCCTAATGTCGAACCTAGACCTCCTCCACTGCAATTTGAGACTGTTGCTCCTTGTTCTGTCATCTGCCACCACTGAAAACAGCCTAGCTCCATCCTTCCTGGACCCCCCTTTCAGATAGTTAAAGGCTGCTATCAAATCCCCCCTCATTCTTCTCTTCTGCAGACTAAACAGGCCTACTTCTTTCAGCTTCTCCTCATAAGTCATGTGCTCCAGTCCCCTAATCATTTTTGTTGCCCTCCACTGGACTGTCTCCAACTTGTCCACATCCTTTTTGTAGTAGGGGGCCCAAAAATGGACACAATACTCCAAATACATCAATCTGATGGCGGCGAATTTGCTGCCGTCAGTATAGACCTAGCCTCTGATAACTATAGTGATTCACCCATAGCACAAGTAAGGGGAGAATCAGGTTTTGTTTGTGCAGTTTTAAACAGTGATTTATGAATACAGTTAATTTAGCAGCAATAAATGCCTATCAATGTAATACTAAGGCAGAAAACTGGACCATTTGGCTGAGGACTTAAATACCTACTCTCTTTTCTTGAATATGTAAATTACAAAAAATAGAATTCACATGTTAATATACGTTTAATTCCATTCCTTCATAGTAACTTCACTGTCAACATTCTCATATCACACTGAGCAAGAAAAGAGGGCAATGAAGCTGACTCTAGCAGTATTTTTATTGTAGAAATGCTTGCATTTTTCAGGTCTAGAAATGAGTATTTTTTAAAAATGTTTCCAAGGGCATGGTAAAAACAAACAGACAGAAACCCAACTTGTTACTGTGGGAAATCCTCCTCCTTGTCCTGGAACGAGGTAGTTTTGTAAGATTAACAGACAACGCCCATCAATACAGTAATCACTTTCTTGGATAAAAGAGAAGGAAATAGTTCTCTTTATTCTCCATTACAAGAATTACAAATAAAAAAAAATTGCCCTAAAGGATGTCTCTTTTTCCAGTCTCAATAATCATGACATCAATGATTTATTACAAGAATTGAGAATAATTTGAATTTTTATTATGGTCTATATTTAGGCTGTGTTTTAATCACTTCTCTAAATCTGGCTTATGTTTCCTGCTTGACTCTAGCAATATTGCATTTTCCAAGCACTGTTAAATTAAGAATTTCCTTTTACTTATTTCCATTCTTGGAATACTGTGTATCCTAGCCCTATTCTATCAATTTTGATCCCTCAGCAATAAAAAATCATCTTATTTAAACATTCCTAACCTTATTCAAACGTTTCCTTAGCAGGCTCTCCCACTTGATCACTTATAGTACTGGTTGAAAACAGCTTTAACTCTTCTTTTAACTTTTCATGACATCAAGGTCCATTTTAAGATTTCTGAATAAGCTTATTTAGATGATAAACATAGACATAAACTTAGGCATCTAAATTTTAGTTTGAATTTCCAAAATGTTGCACTACTAATTACATCTGACCTAGCTGACCTAGGACATTTAGAAGATAAAAGCTGTATAATATGTAATTGGACTGTGCAATGCATTCAGAATGGTTCTAAGCTCATACTTTGCCTTTCTACAGTATAGTGGGAGGTGGGTTGTAGTCTATTTCACCAGCAACTATGCTTTCATGTAATTTTATCTGTGTGTAATTAATCTAATCAATTGAATAATATTAGCAAAGTATTTGCAAGTCTGAAGAATATATCTCATATTCCAAACTATCATAGAGTTGCATTGAGGTTATTTGTTTATATGAGGTTTATATGTATATTGTGATCTTCATAATGTTTTCTCTCTCTTTTTCTCTCTTATTCTTTTTTAATGGAAGCCATTGGAAAAGAAGTTTGTTTCTTTGACTCTGACTATTGCTTATGTGCAATGGTCAAGCTCTTTGCAATAGGGTTCCTCCAAGCAGCTTTAAAGAGAGACATCTGTCAGTAGCTTGTTTGAAACCTGTGAATGCATTGAACACTATAGAGAGGGTTTTTTCACAGGAGAGCTAATCAATGTATTCATTTTCTGGGAGATAGCAACAAAACGTTATTTGTACATTTTATGGCATTGCAGTCTTTTTCCATCTGTACTGGTGTCACTGACTTCATTTGTGTACCATCACATAAAGAAGCATGTTTTAGGAACTAAAAATGCCTCTTTCCCCTTCATTATGCATGTAGCATGCAATGCAATTTACTACATAACAGATGTCGTAGCTAAGTATCCAGGATCATGTCATGATTCATTCCTTTTAAGACAATCTGCTATAGCAATGCACAGCTTTTCAAAACTGGGCATATTTGACATTAGGGTGAGTGCTCCAAATATTGTTTTCTACTGGGCATAGATGGGCCAAAACAAAAGCTCAGGTCTGAAGAACCTCACTTAGGGAAAGTTTGACCCAGAAATGAACTCTATAGTTCAGACCTCTCTCTATTAGTTTGTTTTTTCTTACTTTAATATAAAGAAAAAATCATGTTTCTAGGTGACAGTGGTCTTCCTTCTAAACATTTTGTCTGGATTCCTCTGCTAAGTCTTCAGTCTCCTCCAAAAATAAATTATAATTAGGCTCAAAATTTCAGTTATTGGAAGAACTTTTGGGATCTTAAAAAATGAGTTTGATGTCCAGATAAATCTGGTGGAACACTATTACACTGCCCTTCTAAAGTCAGAAAGGAATTCCTGTAAGGCAATGTTTTACATAATATCTCTATTAAACACAGTCTATCTTTAGAGGAAAAGGCAGACAGTAATAAATTACACAAGAATGAAGAATTATCTGAAGCTGATAGAGATGAATGGAGCAAAATATTTAATATACTACGTTTCATCACTGGCAACCCAGAAATTGTGAAGGGTACCCAGAACTTATGATGGTTGGTACTTTGTAGAAGCATGTAGTCGTAGTAATAATAATAATAATAATTAATAATAATGAGAGTGCATTTTTGAAACTCTATAAATTATATCATTCCACTTTTTAGTTCTCCTTTTAGGGAGTGAGCATAAAACTTATCTCTGTGCGGAATAGAACTGCAGGAATAACAGAGTTCTTGGTTTGCTGGCTGTTCTAGGGGGAAAAAAATAAGGGTTCAATCAAGTATTTACTTCAACTTAAAATGAGATGTTTTATTTTGAGTCTAAGCTTTTAAAAATGTTTTTAAAAATTCTTTTAAATACAAATAAATTCAAATAAAAAATCAAAACATTTTGTTTTGAACATGTTGAAATGAAGCATTTAACTTTTCTAGGTTTTTTCCCTGACTGAAATGATTTGGTGAAATCAACATGAATTTTCAAAATGTTTTGGTTGACCTGAGTGTGTGTGTGTGTGTGTGTGTGTGTGTGTGTGTGTGTGTGTGTGTATATATGTGTATATATACATATATATATTTTTTAGGTGAAAAAGATTTGGCTGAAAATCTTTCACCCAGCTGTAGTGCACAGATCCAAATGCAGAGTGCAAAATGCCTGTTTACCACTCAAGTCTTCAAAATGGCACCAGCGTGGTGTATAAGCCTTCTGTTGACCAGCTAAACTGGGGAGCATTTAGCGCTTACCAGGCTGAGGTGGTCTCTGGTGAAACACTAGTGGGGCAGTCAGTGCAGTTATATAATCTGATGAATCAGTTAAACAAACAGTAAGTAGTGAAAGATTTTGTTTTTAGGTGTTGGGACCAGTTATCCATCTCATCTAAGCAGAGCTTGGGTTCAGTAGAGAGGGCTGGGGCTGCGAGGAACTGGTTGTAATTCCCTGGTCCCATACTACCCAGCCCCGGTATAAACAATGACCTTAAACGAGTGACCTTAAATTTGGTATGGTGACCCCCACCCCTGGCACTCCCTCAACATGCACCCTAACTTTCTCAGCTGGAGAAGGAGCTGCCTCCTTTGCCTTCTCGAGCTTTCCACTGTCAGAGAGCTCCCCTACCTAGAGAGTGGTTTTCCATTGGCCATTTCCAAACAATTGAACACAACTTGCATGGCTGCTTGAATATCACAAATTAGACCAAGAATTGGCCCATTGTAGATAGACCAATATGTATATAATATTAATGTAACTAATCACTAACTTTTTTTTGCTCCCCCTCCCCCCCTCATTTTTGTAGCCACCGTTCTAGCCAAGAACGAGCAGATGGGACTTCCTTCAGAAACCATCCATGTCTCACCTAATTAGCTAGCAGTGTTGACTTTCAGTTAAATAAAGATCAGGGTCTAGGTGTCCTGTTCCTGTCACTCTGATTGAGCAACCTGGTTCAGAAACTGAAATAGAACAAAGTTTGCAGAGCAAATTTATCTATTTAACATTCGCGCTGGTTATTGACAGGTACAACACAAAACAACAGCAGCAGAGTTCCTTTCTGGGAGTCCTGTGGAATCCTCTCCCATGAATATAGAAATTGATTTCCTCTTTGCATTTGTGGAAGCCTGAAGGGAGACATTTTTCTCAGGATTATACTGTCAGCTACTTTCTGTAAATATGATAGGCTGTAGTGGTCACCGTAATCATCATAATCCCAGCAAGAATAGGTACAAATTCTAAAAATTTAGCCCCTATGTTAAGCAAAAAAGTTCTAGTTGTACAGCCTTCAGTAATACAGATAAAAGTTTTCAGTGTTCTTGTCCAGAAACACAGGGCAGAATTGTCATACTATGTATATGGCATTAGCTGTAAAGACCTTTAATTTCCCTCTTTGTTTTACTTAACCCTTCAATTCATTTGCAAGGGGACATGACCATGTCTTTATTGCATCAATGTTATTTTGGTGCTGTGGCTAAGGCAACTAAAATAAGGCCTTACATTTTCTTTCCAGACTTTGTAGGACAGGATTTCAAAATAAACAATATTTCGATTCTTATCTTTCTCTTTTTTTTCCTCTTTAGGGTGCAAGACATCTTGGGATATATCACTAATGCAGTGAAAGAAACTTAGCCTCTCTAGCTTTTCCCTCTGAAGCATTAATAGAGATTTGAAGTGGAGCTGTAGAAAAGGGAATTTCCATTTTTGCGGGATATTTTGTGTTGTCGACATTTCGTTTCATTCCACAGCGGAATGAAATGTTGACATAGTGGAATTTCTGGGAGAATGGTTTTGGCAGCCTTTTGCTGGCCAAGCAGCTGGACACCCAGGGATCCAGCCAGGTGGCAAGCTGATTGGGCAGCCAAAGAGCTGAGTTGCCAGGGAGGAGCTGGCTGAGCCCCCTATCCTTTTGCCAGCTGGGTAGCTAGCTGGGGAACTGGGTGGTAGACAAACCAGCCAGCTGGCCAGCCAGCCCACCTGCCTACCTGGTTTCCTGCCTGCCAGCCTGCCTGATGGCTGGTTGGCTGTTGGCGGGCTGGCAGGAAACTGGCTGTCAGATCCAGCCAGCCTGCCTGTCTGGTTTCTGTTGAAAGTCTTGATTGTGCAGGCAAATGTTGATTCCATGTTTTGATTCTGTCACATCTGCACTTCCCAGCAGAAAAACTGTTGTGTCAGAAAATGTCTGAGTGGCTTTAATTGTGTGCAAGTTAAATGTGTGCGATGTCTTTGTTTCAGTCTAGAGCTGGAGCTGAAATTATGATATCGTCTTCCCTGCTGATATATTAGGGTTAGAAGTAGGGCTGAATCAGAGCTGCATGCGGAACCCCCCTACCTGCAATCCTGGGAAAGGTGGAATCTGAAAATCATGGTTTGGCCCTATCCACAATGGGCACAGACTAGAACCTGAGACGCAAACACACTCACATGTGAAGAAAAGACACATTTCCTTTAGGTTTGAATTTTGTACCTTGGGCTCAGTCTCCAATCTGAATAACATGAGACTCAAAATTCTGCTGCATAATATTTGAGCTCTACAGCTTCTTCACTAATGACCGGAGAAACTTATTGCTATGATGGGAGTCCCCAGTAATTCTATATACCAGGGGTGGCCAAACTGTGCCTCGTGAACTGCATGCAGCTCTTTTACAATTAAAGTGCAGTTTGCAGAGTCCCCTACTCTCCCCCCGCTTCTCTGCCTACCAGACTGGGATGGGGAGCTCGGTGCTCCTGCCCTGCGGCAGGGTGGTGCGGCTAGAGAATTCTACCCAGTGGGGCGAGGACTCTCGGTGGGGTCAGTAAGTTTACCACACCTGCTATATACTGTGTCTTAAAAGTTATTTTTCTTAGCAAGTGAACACTTTCTCTCTTTGCAGAAATGCTTTGATTGTTAGGGTGTGTTTTTGTGTGATACAATTCCTTTTTGTGCGGCTATGACAAGCAATAAGTGAGTTTGCTCTAAGCCTTAATCTCTCTAATTTGAGTCAATTGCTAAAGCAGAGTTACTTTGTGGGAATTGTGCATTGGTGTTGGAAGAAGGAGTTCCTGGTTGCTGTCTGACCACCTTTTTTCAAGGACTGATGTGCGTGTATATAATGTAAAAATGGTGCGTGTATGTATAGCATAACTATCTAAGTTGCATTAAAAATATACTCTGAGCAAGTCACTGATTTCTCTTCCACTGGGAAGCTGTCTTATATGGCTCTGACATCTATTACCACTCAACAAAGGGGCAACAATATTTTAATCAAAATCTTTATTGACCGAGTTTCATTGACAATTGAGTGCTTTAAGGATAAAACTTTTCTACATAGTTGTGAATACATGAAAGGACAGGAGTTACCATATGTCTGCTTTCTTTGTAGTATATACAGATTCCTGTCCCTTGGTCTATTCTCCATCTACTCAATCAGTGTTTGAATGGTAATATTCCAGAAGAAACTACTACTTTTAAGAAGTGTTAACTTGTACAATACTTGGCCAAAGTATCATAGGTTTCATTTTCACCACAACAGGGAAAATAGCTTACATCCTTTGTTGTTGTTGTAAAGGATGCTTGATTTCTTTTCCTGGGGACTATATTTGTATGTTTCTTAAAAAAGCAATGACAATAAATCCATTCTTAATCACAACTATTGATACCCCTGTGATCAGCCTGGCTACCTAAGTGAGACTTAAATAGTGCATAGATCTTGTGCTGGTTCTCTTCACAGAGGTGGATTTCACCCTATGTAAGGAAATACGTTTCTGTGAGGTTAGAAGATAATCTAACCTTATAAACAAGAGGACAAAACTCACCAAAATGATCTAAAGAGAGAGCCAGTCTTTCTTTATGTTAAGCTTAATTTATTTTATTAATGGAAAAAAATACATATTTTTGTGGAAAAAAATTTGTCATATTAGGACCTTTAACTCAGGCTTCAGGAGCTTTTACAGGAAACAACAGTGGTGGGGGTGAGGAGGAAGCAATAAAAACAATTGTATGTTGAGATTATTATGTTTTTAAATCTTCTTTAAAGCATGCTTGCTAGGGTATATTAGGTATTGTTACTGGACAGTGGGTGTGGGTGGGATACTATTTCTTACTTTAAACACCACTGGGTGCCTGAGGTGGTAGAAATTAAATATCTGAACCTCTGAATCAAACCCTTTAAAATATTTTGTATGCTCTATGACTTGATTTGATGGTCTCAACTATCCATTGCTTCAGGCTGTCTCTGTCATGCTGTCGTGTCTTCTTCTCTCACCCAGGGAAAATGCAAAAGCAATGTACATGTACATGCCTGGCTGTATACAAAAATGACTGTCGTGATTTCTGACAAGACGACATATTAATAAATATACAACAATGCAGTGTCAAAGGGAGAATGTGGGTAGAGCTCATTGATTTTTATCTGTACACTGATTTTTCTCTGTGCTGAAGCATTTTAATTAGCTTATGATGCATGGAAAATACAAGGAGTACCTCTCACTCTGGAACCTGGGAAATCCTTCAACTTGCTGATAATTGTTGGCAGTATTATTAACTAGAGACGAAGCCTGGACTTGTATAATATGTAGACTTGTGAATAAAATCTCTGAGTTTACAGCCAGACTGAATTAAATAGTATAGGAAGCTGGGAATATGCTACATGCCATGCTGCATCAGACCAGTGTTCCATCTAGTCTGGTATGTGGTCGTTGACAGTCCCAGATGCTTCAGAGGAAGCTATAAAACTCCTGTAATGGACAATTATTCAATACCATACCTATGGAGGAAGCTTCTTACTAAAACCAGGCAGTTAGTAGTTTATTTATATCCTGAAGCATTGAGGGATTGATACCGGTTGAATATTTTTATATTAGCTAGGGTAACTGTGGATGATAAAGGTGCCTTCCCCAGCAGAACCCATGCAGAACCCATTGTCTCCCCTAACAGGTTGAGTGACCACAGCTGGCATAGATGAGAGAGAATACAGCAACGACCATGTGGAAAAAGTGCAAGAAGGCCTTCATCTGACCAAGAAAGCTAAGAAGAAACATGGTACTGTTTAATATCTACTCAGTATTGCTCTGTATTTTTTATAATTAAAAATGAGTTTTTCGAATTCTCACTTCATGCATGATTTCCAGCAGCATTATTCACGTTTGTCAAATGGTACCAGAGTATCAAATTAAAAAAAGATCTCATGGAGGCATTCTTTTTCTTTTTCTTGAGTATTTAATTATACTTTCTTCCTTTGCTGAATAGTATATTGTATCTGATACATTGCTGGCTTGCTGGTTTCTTTTCTAGTAGACAGTTGAATAAACCCATCATCATTCTATATTGTTTGTTTCTGGTATTGCCCACAAGGTTGTAGATTTTGTACAAACAAAAGAAGGCACAATTCCTGTTCCCTGACATACCCTCTTATTAATTTATTTTTTAAGTATTTTTTTTTTTTTACAATAAAGGATAGAGAAATGGATGGTGGGGGAAAGGGGAGTAACAAACAATTAAAGGACAAGGCTGAGATTGGCTACCTCATAATATACAGTTTTAATGGCCTGATCATTTAAAATCCAGATCTGAATGTAAAAAGTCTGTTTTCGCTATATAGCTTTCTCTGTATAACTACCAAGACTAGGACATATAGGCATTTATGCATGCCATTATGCATGTAGGTGTCACAGTAGAGGTCGGTCCTATGCGGGATCTGAATGAGGAGAAAATAGTGGCCTTATTGACCAGCTCAGGAAAGATGCTCCATACATGTGGATGGCATCACAGATGGTATGGAGGTGTTGGAGAAGCAGATAAATGATGCACTGGGATTGGCATCATTGACAGAGACCACTGACTGCAATGGAGTTACTATCTCAGTGGGTCCCAAACCTTTTTGGAAAATGTTTGACTAACTTGAATTTCATTAATGGTTTTCCTGTTACCTTGCCTGTATTTTAGTGTGTTTAAAACAAATACATGTTTAATGCAAAGCTGTTCATTTACACTTGATCTATAATATTGCACATGAAAGGAAGAGAAGAGGAAGAAATGCAGATTAGCAGTTTCTTTTGCACCTCTTCAGCACAGCTACTTCTCACAATTAGACTGTATATGGAACATTTGGTCATTGTTACTGATAAGCATTAATTGCTTGCAAATACATATTTAAATAGCTCATACTTTAGAACACTTGAAAGATCACAGGGCTTTAAAGAGCTCCCACTCCAGATTAAGATGTCAGCAGTAGCAAAACTAGCAAAGTGTGATGTGAAATATTCCATATGCTAGACTGAAATAATCACAACTGAAAGCCATTACATAACCAGAGTTGTTTTGGCTGAGGTTGACTGACAGTGCTTAATATTCAATTAAGAAGCATGTTATTGGGCTCAAATGCTGATGCAAATCTAAAGGAAAGCTTAATTTGTTTGACCCTTGTAACTTGCTCACTTTGATTTTATTTGAGACTGTGCCTAATGCATTTTATGTAACCAAGAAACACAACATTTCTTCATTATGAGGAGGAGATGTCCCACTGCCGCTCTAAAAGACTACTTAAGTTTCCCTGGTATATTGATTTATTTTTAAAAAAATATTTAAAAGGAAACAAGCTTAGAGAACTTTTAACCTATATTAAATCTTTTTTATTTGCTAACCTAAACAGGAACTAATCATTGATGCAAAGGATTAACTGACACAGGAGACCAGATTATACATTTTAAGTTTTACTTTTGGAGTCCTGGGGGAATGCCATAGTGCAGAATTAGATTAACCTTTCTGACACATTTTTTTAATAGTCCAAATGCTACAGTATAAGGCTTATTCTCCTGACACTCAGCTTGTTCTGTATATTCCACATAAATGCATGGCAAGACTTATACTTTATCAAAAATAATGTGAATGATAATTATTTCTTTGTTACGTCTGAATTTCTAAGCACAGAATACTCATCCATTATCTACAAATCAGCCACAGTCTGACCTTGCTCCTCCATTGCAGTATTTTTATATATATCTGGAAATCCAAAAGATGTTAGTAATAAGCAACCTGCTTTACAGCAAATGTGAGCTACTATTTAGTTTCACTTTTTTATGCAAACAAAACACTCTTTACAAGTAGATTTCAATTAACCGGGTCTCTCTATGAAGTATTTTACTACTATTGCTCATACGGTTCTTTCATCTGTTTATCCAGGCTTCCTTGTTCTTTACAGAATCCTTTTCTCAGAACTGGCAGTGCTCCCTTTTCTGCAATTCTGCCTCATTAATTTATTATCTATACCATTGTAAAGCCATAAGAGAGTTCCGAGAAGTTACTCTGTGGATTAAGTTGGTCCCAGGAGTATGAGACAAGAGTCTCAATAGTCCAGGAGGCGTGTCTCAAGAGTGCAGGTACAATTTGATGCAGGAAGTAATGAAACGTCAACCAGTAAGTCACCTGAGAAGAAAGACAAGAATGGAGATCAAAGGCTAAATTCTTCGTCATGACCGGTATCTGGTGGGTGCCCTGGGACCAGGACCAGGGATAGCCAGTCACAGCTTCTTGAATCTGTGGTCAGGTATGCTAGCCACTGCTTAATTTGTAATGGAAGAGGTGCAGGCCGCAAGCAATTTTTTTACATTTGTAACTGATGCAGCAAGTCCAGAGGTGCCAGGGACATGAACTGTCAATCCCAGAGGTGGATGGGCTCAGTCCCACAAACTAAGCACTGAGCTAGCCCCTTCCCTGTGACAGATGGGGTCAGCCTTGCCGTGTCTCTAATCTACACCAGCAGGCTGTGGCTACAAAGGCCAATCCACCAGCCATGGATTGCTGGGATTCACCATGCTGCGGGTATAGCCTCATCCTGCCCCTAACCAGGACATTGCAGAGGGGTTTTGTATGAACTGACTATGCTGATTTTAAATGAGCCTACGCTGGGCGAAAACCCTGGCTGCGAAGGTTCAGTGTCTTTCCAGCCCCTTTGCTCCTGGAGAGCAGTACAAAAGGGCCTAGAGCAGCACAAAGAATCTGACCCTGAGCATTTTCCAGGAAATTATATTCAGAACAATCTCAGGAACAAACAGGAACTGCTATGCTCTATTTGTTTTTTCAAGCAACAACATCCCTCTTTTAACCCTCCACCCCATTTTAAAAATATACCGAATCACACCAGCTTTATACAATTTGCAGTTGATAAAATATGGTTGATAAAACCTTCCTAGCTGATTTTGGGTCAGCTAGCATTTTAACTATTCCAAGACTACTGTTCAAGTATATACTTGTACCTTTGCTATGATATAACTACAGTTCTCCCAACTTTTACCCCATCATCCAGCCCAGCATTTCTGAACTCCTCTCTATGTATTGTCTGCCACACGGTCTCTGCTTTTTGTTATCTATTCTGCCATATTTTTTTATTTGGTCCAGATTTTCATAATGATGGAAATTTTTCTTCTGCTTCTTCCCCTTTTCCCTATCTTCTGTTTGCCACATCTTGTAATATTTTTTTTCATTTTCCTTCCCCTCAATTTTTCAGCTGCACTGGAGGAGCAGTTCAGAAGGTACAGCCCACGGTGTGGTAGGGCAAAGTATCCCTCCTAAACTGGGATGCTTTGGAGCTGAAATAGCATAAATTAGGCATCCTTAGGGTTGCCTACAGGATATGGCACAAGCCAGAATTTTCATAGCAGTGTGCATTATGGCACCCTGCTCTCTCTCACCCTAAGTCCTGCCCATAGTAAGAACTTTGTTATGGTTTGCAGGTTAGGAGATGGGACTGGCATCAGAATAGGACTGAGTATTATTTATTACCAATTAATTTGATACTTTTCTACTCTTACTACTACTCGGTTACCATTTCCTAACTTTTTCCTCTAATTAAACCTTTATTTATATTCAATTTTATCATATTCTTCACTGACTTGTTTTTCAGATATGTTAAATGCTGTACTTTCAGTGAAGGGGTGCTAAAATTATTTCAAATAGCAATGGACTATGGTGACAAACCATTCACAGAAGTCTCCTAATGGTGTAGTTTTTAAAGATTCCTACTAGCTGCTCAGTATTTCCCTTCCATGTAATTTAGGAGTTAATGCCAATTTGCTAAGCACAGATTAGCACTTAGATTTTGTTTTTCATTTGCTATCTGTTAAATTAAACAATAAATGTCTTCTAATAAATGTATTTTCCCATAGTTTTATATTTCTATGTATACTTTTTCCATAGTTTTATATTCCTATGTATACTTGTACAAGCATATGCAAGTAGCAAACAAATTAAAAAACCAGACATCTCTTATGTATACAGTTAACAATTATTTTAGTTGCCTGTGACATGTAGGATTGCATTGAGTCACAAATATTTGTTTTTCAGTTTATTTTTGTGTGCTGTTAATTGCAAAGAGGATGTAGGAAGGCTACAATGCCAGGCTTGAGAATTAATATAGCCAGTTAGCCATTTTGATTTTGAAATGGATACTATCAATGGCACTTAACAAAATCTCCCAGTGCATTCACAAAAAACTCTACTAAATAGAGTGCTTACTGTATTATGTTTTTGTGGCATAGAAACAAGCAAAAGTGTTCCATTTTAATAAATGTTGTAAGAAAGATTACTTACTTCTGACAGAAGTAAGGTAAAAATGTATGAAGTTTGACCTTTTACCACACTGGTTACACTTTAAATTTAGCAGCTGTTTCTAGTCTACCATACCTTCCATACAGTGACAGTATCGAGATAAATTGCCACATTTGCTTCCCAAAGGAGATCATATCTGCCCAGTGCTCTTAAACCACATGAAAATATGTACAAAATACTCCATTAAGACTAGTAGATTCTAATGACAACATTGCATAAATTGTTTGCAGTGTAGCTGTGTTGATCCCAGAATATTAGAGGGACAAGGTGGGTGAGGTAATATCTTTTATTGGACCAACTTCTGTTGGTGAGAGAGACAAGCTTTCGAGCTACATAGAATCATAGAAGATTAGGGTTGGAAGGGACTTCAGGAGATGATTATCTATTCTAACCCCCCGCTCAAAGCAGGATCAACCCCATCTAAATTGTCCCAGCCAAGGCTTTGTCAAACCACACATTAAAAACCTCTGAGGATGGAGATTCCAACATCTCCCTGGGTAACCCATTCCAGTGCTTCACCCTCCTAGTGAAAACGTTTTTCCTAATATCCAACGTAGACCTCCCCCTATGCAACTTTGAGATCATTGCTTCTAGTTCTGTCACCTACTATCACTAAGAACAGCCTAGCTCCATCCTCCGTGGAACCTCCTTTCTGGTAGTTAAAGTCTGCTATAAAATCCCCCCTCATTCTTCTCTTCTGCGGACTAAACAAGCCTAGTTCCCTCATCTTCTCCTCATAAGTCATGTGCTCCAGCCCCCTAATCATTTTTGTTGCCCTGTAGTGGGCATTTGCATTTCTGTAGTGGGGGGCCCAAAACTGGACACAATACTCCAAATGTGGCCTCACCAGTGCAGAATAGAAGGGAATAATCACTTTCCTCCATCTGCTGGCAATGCTCCTACTAATGCAGCCACATATGCTGTTAGCCTTCTTGGCAACAAGGGCACACTGACTCATATCCAGTTTCTTGCACACTGTAACCCCCCATCCTTTTCTGCTGAATTGCTGCCTAGCCAGTCAGTCCCCAGAGTGTAGCAGTGCATGGGATTCTTCCATCCTAAGATCAGAACTCTGTACTTGGCCTTCTTGTGCCTCATCAGATATTTTTTGGCCCAATACTCCAATTTGTCTAGGTCACTCTGTATTCTATGCCTGCCCTCCAGTGCATCTGCCACTCTCCCCAGCTTAGTGTCATCTGCAAACTTGCTGAGGGTGCAATGTACCTCATTCTCCAGATCATTAATAAAGATGATGAACAAAAATGGCCCCAGCACTGACCCCGGGAGCACTTTGCTTGTTACTGCCTGCCAATTAGACATAGAACCGTTGATCACTACCTGTTGAGGTCTGGAAAAGGTGACACTCTGAGTACCTTTCCCAGACCTGAAGAAGATCTCTGTGTAGCTTGAAAGCTTGTCTCTCTCACTAACAGAAGTTGGTGCAATAAAAGAAATCCCTCACACATCTTGTCTCTCCAGTGCTACATAAAGTTGTATATGTACAATGAGTTTTAAATTTTTGTTTAAAAATATTAATAGAAAAAGGAGAGGAAGAACATTTACCACCTACTAGGCAGCTAATATAAGCAAATCTCACATTGCTTTCCATGCTTTCCAGTCAAATTTTGACTGTTTATGGTCTGATCTAATAGCCATGGAAATCAATGGGAGTCTTTTATTTGGTTTCAATGGCCTTTGGATTATGCCTGATGAAATATGGTGTAGGCTCCCCATATACAAATAATATGCATGTTTTGTATAGGGGTTACATATGAATCAAAGCTTATTGATTAACTGACTTTTCAGGCACTAATCTTCATGTTAGGTGGGCATATTTGGACTACTGTAGTGTCCAACTAAGAGAAGAGGTTTCCCCCCATCCTTGCATCTCTTTTCATTTCTGTAAAAACAGGAAACTATGATACATTAACACTTGATACACATCTCTTCCTAGGAACCTTTTGTTAAACTTCTTTAATTCACAAAAGCTTTACATAAGGAGTACTGTAGAATAATTCAGTGGGATTTACAGCAGCTTTAATGAGTTAGAGATGGACCAAAAAAACCTTTTCTGATTCATTAGATAGTCGTCTGTTTTATAAAGATTTTCATCACCTTATCAGCTAATCCACTAAATTGGCTATCCATTCCAAGAAGACTCCAAATGGATTTATGTTACTAACAAGACTATTCTGAACACAACTAAGCATTAAAATATTGTATTAAATAATACCTAGAAAGAAATTAATCTGGAGTGAACCTCCAAGCGCAGTACCAACAAAGGAAAGAATTAGTGAAAATCCTGCGTGAATACTATATCCTAATCAAAGCATAACTATAAAACAGTTTAATTCTGACTGGGATCTTACAAAACTTTAACTCTGTTAATGCTAATTAGAAATACTTACCTGCAAAACCATTGTCAGCTAGTGTGTAGGCCTAATGTATGTTTTCTAATACGTGACTTAAAAATACTATAAAAACAAAATAACTCTATATGCAGAGTCACTGGATCAAATTCAAGGTGACTGCTCAGCATGAGCAATTGCTTATACCTACTTATACTAGGTGCAATGGGAGTTGAAAATTCTAGTGAAAATAATGATACTGCATGGGTGATTCTTAGGACAGTATTAATTGAATAGTGGAATGAGCATGAATTGAAGAGCTGGGGGTATTTGGGATGCAGTAATTGCAGTAATAAAGATAGCGGGCCAGGCACATGGTCCATTTGGCTGTGGTGGTTGAAAGCAGCTGGAAACGTGGCAGATGTGCCCAGCTGAAGAGTGTTTTGGAGGCATATGGTCCTAAACTTATTCAGCACTCAACCTTGTAGACATCCAATAGAATCTGATTTTCCTGATGGCATTCAGCCAGCCAAATAAAAAGAATATCTACCATAATGTGATGATCCTGTTTTGTGCTATGGCTCTGTGAAGATCTTCTGTATTTGAGAAGTGAGGATTGTATCCAGGGGGGAAAAATAAGTTTGAAAAGGCAGCTCCTGCCATCTTGCACACTCTAGTACTAGCAACAGTTCCTAGTGCTAAAGCACACAGTTGATTAAAAGTGTTAAATATATAACCCTCCTGGTTTTTCCACATGTACCCAGCTAGTAACTGCCAGCACCTCAGTCCAACACACCTAGTAACGCTAGTGAAAAGATGGGGAAGTGCCACTGCGCTGCAGCATGGAGAGTTGTGCAATATTATTTGTATGGCCATCAAAGCCCCTTTTCAAAATCTTAGTGCTGTGCCTGCAGCCATTGTGCTGGCCTTTGATGTTAACAGTTCAGCCCTCTGCCATTAACAGTTCTGGTCTAATTTTCAGACTTCATCTGCAAATGGACATTGCTTTACACACACATATGTTAGAAGTGTGTGCATTGCCAAGCTCTGTTGCTCTCACACATGCAAGATTAATTGAAATATTTGGACCAAAATGTAACATTTGCTTTCATTTGGGGACGGTAGCTTGATATGGGGAAATACCTTATTTTCCTGGAACACTGGCCTCTCCCCAATGTATGCTGTAAACATGTCAAGAAATTACTCTATTTACCTGTGACAAAGGATCTAAAGCAAAGGATCTAAACTTTTGCATCTGTACAGAGTTCCAGAATTTGCCCCTTGACCTATGCATACTGGAATTTCCCCACATGTTAAATTCAAATACCACTCACCCTGTAAAGCACCCTGAGATGTTCAGATGAAAAGTGCTATGTAAATGAAATGATGAAAAATTAGTATAACCATGGTTTAAATTGAAAGGGAACTCATATGAGGAAGAGGAAACTCAATTTTTTGGTAAAAAATCATCAGCTGAATATATATTATGTGGCAAACGGCTGACTTCTCCCTAGTGGGTCTCGCACTTTTGCCTCTCGCAGTGGGCCAGGATGTCGCTGGTAATCCCGTCTTCCCAGGGAGGGGGGTAGGGACCCGGGCCCGCCCACTCCTCCGGGTCCCAGCCCAGGGGCCCTCCGAGTAGCAGCTATGTGCTGCTGGCACCTTACTTGCAGCTGCAGGCTTTTCCCCTGGGCCACTCTCCCACCCCTCTGTCTTCCTGGCTTCTTGAGCCCAGTACCTGCTTCAGGACTCCACCTCTCTCCCACACACCGCTGTACTCCGTTCTGTTCTCCTCCACACACCACTGTACTCCGTCCTGTTCTTCTCTATTTCACACACTCCTCTGCTCACCACACACCTACTCCTTCTACTCCACCATGTCTCCCAGGAGTAGAGGGTTTTTATAGGCACTTGGGTGGGGCCTTAATTGGTGTCAGCTGACACTAATTACCTTTTATGGACTCTGGCTAGTCTATAGGGTATAAAGCCCGGATCATTCTAGCACTTATATAGCGCCCTTCTAGAACTTTCCTACTGCTCTCTGTCCTTGCTATACCACACATTCCCCCCCCTGCTCAACACCACAGGATTGGGCTACTTGGGACGTGAGGCAGTGCTGGCGCGAAAGGGCATCAGCGTTGCCATGTTGGCTTCCGGCCCTATGCTGCACCCGGAAGTGAAAAGGCTGTAGGGAGAGGAACCATAGGGTCACTCTGGCATTCTTCTCTTGTTAGTGTGCATCCATTGGAGCGGCATGTGGTCTGTCACCAGGGTGAATTTCCTCCCCAGTAATAGTATCTGAGCGTTTCCATGGCCCATTTCACTGCCAGGCACTCTTTTTCCACCACCGCGTACCTCTGCTCTCTAGGGAGGAGTCTCCTGCTGAGATACAGTATGGGGTGCTCCTCGCCATCTATTATCTGTGCCAGGACAGTGCCTAGCCCTGTCTCCAAAGCATCCGTTTGGAGGATGAACTCCTTCTCAGAATCCGGGGCTATAAGCACGGGGTGGCTACAAAGAGCTGTCCTTAAATCCATGAATGCTTTCTCAGCTGCCTCAGTCCATTTCACCATATCCGGGCCCCGAGCCTTTATCAGGTCGGTCAAGGGCCCTGCTCTAGTGGCAAAGTGCGGGATGAATCTCCTGTAATACCCCACGATCCCTAAAAATGCCCTGACCTGTTTCTTGCAGACTGGTTGGGGCCGGGCCTGTATGGCCTCTACCTTGTCCCACTGGGACTTTACTAGACCTCTCCCTACCACATATCCCAGGTATTTGGCCTCGGCTAGCCCTATTGTGCATTTCGAGGGGTTTGCAGTGAGGCCAGCTTTCCGGAAGATGTCGAGCACTGCCTCTACTTTCCCCAGGTGCGTTTCCCAGTCGGGGCTATGGATGACCACATCATCGAGGTAGGCAGATGCATACCTAGTGTGGGGTGTCAGTAGGTGGTCCATTAGCCTTTGGAATGTTGCGGGAGCCCCATGGAGTCCAAAGGGAAGGACGGTATACTGGAATAGGCATCGGGTGTGGAGAAGGCGGTCTTCTCCTTGGCATCTTCAGCTAGCAGGATTTGCCAGTAACCCTTGGTCAGATCCAGGGTGGTTAGGTATTGAGCCTTGCCCAACCGGTCCACTAGCTCGTCGATACATGGGATCGGGTAAGCATCAAATTTAGATACATCATTTAACTTCCTGAAGTCGTTACAGAACTGCAGGGTACCGTCAGGCTTCAGGACTAGAACGATGGGGCTGGACCACTGGCTGTGGGACTCTTCAATAACCCCAAGTGCCAACATTCGACGTACTTCGGTCCTAATATCCTCCCTCTTGGCCTCTGGTATCCGGTAGGGTTTTATTGTTACTCGCGCCCCAGGGTTGGTGGTGATGTGATGGTGGACTACAGTGGTATGACCGGGCTGCTTGGAAAACACATCCTGGTTTCTCTGGATCATGTCAATAACTTCTGTCCTTTGCTCTGGGGACAGCTCGGGGGATATTCTCACCTCCCCTTGTGGGACGTCTGTCTGGGGGGGTGTTTCTCGGGCAATCAGGTACACTTCTCAGTCTCGCCAGGGTTTCAACAGGTTAACGTGTTAACGGGCTTAGAGCAGGGCAATTTTGAGTGGCCTCTCCCCTCTCCCCCGTTCTCAGTTGCCACACCTGCTCCCACCACCGCAACCCCCCTCAACCCTTCTACCCACCACACGGGAGAAGGGGAACCCACCATCACTGCCCCAGCCACTGAAGAGTCGGCCGAGGCCGAATGGCTGAGCCCCAAGCCACTAGGTGCCCCAACCCTTCTTGTGGACCAGCTCCTTCCCATCCTCCTTAACGATGCTTGCCCGGCTGTCCCCTCACAAGGGCCTGAAGCCATGGGCACTGATACCCCACAGGTCACCCCCGTGGAGACCACCCACCCCATGCCCGCCTTCTTAGCCCCCGGCCCCAACCAAGAGCCTATGCACCCTGCCTGCACGGCCACTGTGGCTGTGGGATTCATCCCCAATCCTAACCCTGAACCCTCTCCCGTTCCTTGCCCTGACCCTTCTCCTAACCTAATTCCTATTCCCTACCTTTTCTCGACCCCCATACCTGTCTCTGTACCTACCTCTTCCCCCCCACTGCCTGTTCATCTGCCGCCCCTGATGTTGTCTCCTTCCCTATGAAGAGCTCCCAGGAGGCGGCCTTTGTGTTCAGCACTCCCAGCTCACTCGGGGCTGCTGTCTTCCCTCCGCCGCCGCCACCACTACCCTTAGCCCCCATCCCAGTGGTCCACAAGACAGCTGTGGAAACCGAGCTGGAGGACGAACCCCCCCGAGGTGCTGCGTGAAGAGATCCGTGTCTTTCTCCGGGACACACATGGTGCCCGAAACCGAGTGAGGCTTGCTCTGCAGCGCTGGGGGGACTTCCACCGCGTCATCCGGGCCGTGAGGGCCACCATGAAGGAGGGGAAGGGGACCAGGTGGCAGGACGCCACGGCCTACCAGCGGGGCCGCAGCTTCCGTGACGCCCTCATGGCCTATGGCACCGGCCATGGACTGCTGCGGAGCCCGACGAAGGTCGTCGGCGCCCCTGCCCGTGAGGATCCCCCCCAGCCCTCCTCGTAATGCCTGTCACCATCATCACCTTAAATACAAGGGGCTGCAGGACGGGTCTCCGCAGGAACCAGGTGCTCTCCTTCCTTCGGGAGGGGGGTACTCTATAGCGTTCCTGCAGGAGACCCATACGGACCCAGCCGCCGAGGCCAGCTGGCGGCTGGAGTGGGGAGACGGGGTGCACCTTAGTCATCTCTCCGCCCATGTGGGCGGAGTGGCCACCCTGTTCTCCCCTGTCTTGCAGCCCGAGGTGCTGGGGGTCACCAAGGTTGTGCCGGGCCGCCTGCTGCATCTTCGGGTCCGTGTGAAGGGGCTGGCACTGAGCCTCGTCAACATCTACGCCCCGATCGCAGGTCCGGAGCGGGTGCGTTTCTTCCAGCAGGCGGCTACCTTCCTCGGCACTTTAGATCCTCACGAATGCCTGGTCCTGGGCGGGGATTTCAACACCACCCTCGAGGAGCGGGACCGCACGGGGACCGAGCAGTGTCAGGCCACTGCGGACGTCCTCTGGGGAATTATCGACCATCACTCCCTGGTGGACGTCTGGCGCGACCACCACCCAGATGACGCCATCACCTTCACCTACGTCCGGGTGGGGGAAGATCGGTCGCGCCACTCCCGGTTGGACCGCATCTATATCTCTCGTCACCATCTTGCGCGGGCCCACTCCTCCAGCGTCCGGCCGGCCCCGTTCTCGGATCACCACATGGTGACCGTGATGGCCTCTCTCACTGCAGAGAGGCCGGGGCCGGCCTACTGGCATTTTAACAACAGCCTGCTGGAGGATGTGGGCTTCGTGGCGTCCTTCCGGGAATTCTGGTTGGCCTGGCGGGGGCAGAGAGGCGCCTTTCCCTCGGCGCGGCGCTGGTGGGATGTGGGGAAGGTGTGCACTAGGCTCTTCTGCCGTGACTACACTCGGGGGGCCAGCCGGCGGTGGGATGCGGGGATAGAGCAGTTGGAGCGGGAGGTTTTAACGCTGGAGAGGCGTCTAGCCACCAGCCCCGAGGATCCGTCCCTCTGCAGAGCGTGCCGGGAGAAGCGGGAGGAGCTCCGGGCTCGGGGTGCCTTCGTCCGATCCCGCATCCATCTCCTTCGGGAGATGGATCGCGGCTCCCGCTTCTTCCATGCCCTGGAGAAAAGGAGGGGGGCCCGGAAGCATGTCATCTGCCTCCTGGCTGCTGACGGCACCCCCCTCACGGATCCGGTGGAGATGCGTGGAAGGGTCAGGGCCTTCTACGCCGACCTTTTCTCCCCGGATCCGACCGACGTCGCCGCCTGCAGGGTGCTCTGGAACGAACTTCCCATGGTCAGCGCGGGCGACCGAGGCCGGCTGGAGCTACCTCTCACTCTGGCCGAGTTCTCGGAAGCCCTCCGCCTCATGCCCACCAATAAATCCCCGGGCATGGACGGGCTGACCGTGGAGTTCTACCGCGTGTTTTGGGACGTCCTCGGCCCGGACCTTGTCACCGTCTGGGCCGAGTCTGAGGCCAGCGGAGCTCTCCCCGTGTCCTGCAGGTGGGCTGTGCTTGCCCTGCTACCAAAAAAGGGGAACCTCCGCGACCTTTGGAACTGGCGTCCCGTCTCGCTCCTCAGCACGGACTATAAAATTGTGGCCAAGGCCGTCTCACTGCGGTTAGGGTCCGTGCTGCAGGACGTGGTCCATCCCGACCAGACCTACACAGTCCCGGGCCATAGCATCTTTAACAACTTGTATCTGGTCTGGGACCTCTTGGAACTCGGGTGTAGGGATGGCCTGTCGTTCGCCCTCCTGTCCCTGGACCAGGAGAAGGCGTTCGACAGGATGGACCACGGGTATCTCCTGGGCACCCTGCAGGCGTTCGGCTTCAGACCCCGTTTCGTGGGTTTTCTCCGGGTGCTGTATGCTTCAGCAGAGTTCCTGGTCAAGCTTAACTGGACCCTGACCGAACCAGTCAGCTTCGGGCGAGGAGTATGTCAGGGCTGTCCACTGTCAGGCCAGCTGTATGCTCTGGCCATGGAGCCCTTCCTCTGTCTCCTCCGCCGGAAGTTGACGGGGTTGGTGCTCCGTGAGCCAGAGCTGAAGCTGGTCTTGTCAGCATACGCCGATGACGTGCTCCTTGTGGTCCAGGACCCGGGCAACCTGGTGCGGCTGGAAGACTGCCTGGCCGTCTACTTGGCAGCCTCCTCCGCCCGGGTCAACTGGGCCAAGAGCTCTGGCCTGACGGTAGGGGCCGGGTGGCAGGCGAGCTCCCTCCCACCCGCGCTTCAAGCTATCCGGTGGAGTGCGGGTCCACTGCTCTATCTGGGCGTTTACTTCTCTGCCACCCATCCCTCCCCGGCAGAGAACTGGCAAGATTTGGAGGGCAGGGTGTCTGAGCGGCTGCGGAGATGGACAGGACTGCTCCAGTGCCTCTCCCTCCGGGGGAGGGCACTGGTGATCAACCAGCTCGTCCTGTCCATGCTCTGGCATCGGCTCAACACTCTGGTCCCGACCCCAAGTTTCCTGGCTTACCTCCAGAAGACAGTTCTGGAGTTCTTTTGGCCAGGACTGCACTGGGTCTCTGCAGGGATTCTGAGTCTCCCTCTGGAGGAGGGCGGGCAGGGCCTGTGCTGCATCCACAGCCAGATCCACACCTTCCACCTCCAGGCCCTGCAGAGACTCCTTTATGGTGCAGGTAGTCTGGCGTGGAGCCACTTGGCGCACGTCTTCCTCCGCCGCTTCCAAGGGCTCCGATACGACCGGCATCTCTTTTTTCTCCACCCGAGAGGTCTTCTGCGAGACCTCTCTGAGCTGCCGGTCTTCTACCAGGACCTCCTCCGGACCTGGAGGCTCGTCTCAGACTCCAGGCCCCTTGCGGTCACCGAGGGGGAGGATCTCCTCGCGGAGCCCCTGCTACACAACCCGCAGCTGAGCGTGCAGGTGGCGGAGACCCCCTTGGTGCGACGGCGGATTGTCCTGGTAGGAGTCACCAGGGTCGGAGACCTCCTGGACTATGCCCAGGGGGACTGGATGGACCCTCATGCGCTGGCTCGGTGCATGGGGGTTCCCACCCTCCGAATCCCCCGGCGCATACTCCAGGAGGTGAAGGCAGCCTTACCCCCTACTGCTTTGATGTACCTCGGGCGAGTCTTGCAAGAGGGTGCTCCCCGCCCCCCCCTCAGTCCCAGCCCTCCGGTGCTTACCATCGGGCCTCGGCTCCGCGAACCCCCTCGGCCCCCCCATCATCACGCCCCAAGCCAGCTGCTTGATCTGGAGCTGGTCCCCTTCCAGATCGCGCCGAGGAACCATCTGTATGCGCTCGTGCTCCACACCCTTCATTTCCTCACCCTCGTGTCCCACCCGGACACAAAGTGGCGGGACCTACTACCACCCTTGGAGGGCGAGGACCCCCGGTGGGCCAGCCTGTATTCCACCTTGACCCCACGGCCTGCCGGGGACATCAGTTGGCGGCTCCTTCACGGAGCTGTGAGCACGGGCGCGTACCTGGCGCGGTTCACCTCCCACCCCGACACCTGCCCCTTCTGCGGCGTGAGGGAGACCCTGGCGCACGTATATCTGGAGTGCGCCAGGCTGCAGCCCCTCTTCCGGCTCCTCCAGAACCTCTTGCTGAGGTTCTGGCTGCACTTTTCCCCTCACTTGTTCATCTATTCACACCCCATCCGTGGCCCACGAAGTTGCGGGACCTCCTCGTCAACCTCCTCTTAGCCCTGGCCAAACTAGCCATCTACAAGACCAGGGAGAGGAGGTTGGCAGGGGGGCTGTCTGTGACTGTGGGGTCTATTTCCATTCCCTTATCAATTCACGTCTCCGGGCAGAGTTCCTCTGGGCGGCGTCCGCTGGCTCCCTGGACACCTTTGAGGAGCAGTGGGCACTGTCCGGGGTTCTCTGCTCGGTGTCCCCTTCTGGTTTCCTACGTTTGACCCTGTGACCCCCACACCCTTTCCTGTTTTTTTCATTTGTTGTCCCCCGTAATCAGTTGGACCCGGGTCCAGTGGCTCTGCCCCTAGGCTGGGGGGGGGAGCCTTTAGCGGTGGGTGGGCTCACGCCCACCCACCTATCCCAGATTCAAATAGGAGAACTTTCCTTCTGCCCTCTGTCCTTGCTATACCACAATTAGTACAGACCAAAAGAGTTGGAAAGTTTTCTTTGCTGAATTTTTTTGTCATTCAGGCCTTGATGATGACCCTCTGCTGTTCAGATGTACAAAAAGCCTGTTCACCTGGTACAGTGATGGACTAGAATCATGTTGCCATTTGAAAACCGTTTTGTGAATCTGTGAATCTGACTTTCTTCTCTAGCCCTAAAAATTGTTGAAGCACAGAAAAAAAATGATGCTCTTTGTGAATCTTACCCAATATCTTCTCAGTTTCCTGGATGACTTTCATTATCACAAAAGTGACCTTTACAGTTCATATCTCTTTTGAGCCTAATGTAGTTACTCTCCATTCTGTTATAATGAAAGTATTACATGGATAACTATCCAGCATTATCTTCCAGAAGGAGAACTAATCTGGAAAAGAAATGAAGTACTTTAACATAATACCAGATTCCTTTTTTTAACCTTGTAGATTCCTGATAGCGAGAGCTGAGTAAGTTCATGGACATGGTAAGTCTGAGGAACTACCTACTTATGGTAAAATATAACTTTCATTTCAAAAGTCATGAACAGCCATGTCAATTCCTTTCTGCAATTACAATACTTCAGATGAACTTGGATGAATAATGTGTGCAGTTGGACATACTGCCTATAGATCTGTTTCTTTTTTGTAGAATTATTTAACTACACGTGCCACTTGCAGGCATATATTTATGAGTGAGAGATACCCCTTGATATAATTATTTTTACTTGCCAATAGTGTCAAAGTAGTCAGGACCTGTGGTAAGTACGAATTTTACTAGTTTCATGTTTCTTTGAAGTGGTAACATAGCACAATATAATTTGTACCAAAAAGACCTGGCAATCAAGTAGAAAAGAACCTGTGCAGGTTGGTGCTTGCAGAGCTATTAATTTTTAATGTAGTTTTGGAGCATTTGCTTACAAGAGATGAGACTCAATTGCTTGAATCTCAGATGATTTGCTTCTCCAGGAATATAAATAATGATGTCCAATAATTTTTAGGAAGGGGTGTGATGGTTACAAGTGTGTGTGTGTGGGGGGGGTTGGTTTAAGCACATGTGATGCACAGACATATAATTGTCAAGTCAGATATAAGGTCCTCTAGTACTGTGAATAAATATTGATCATATTGTGCTGAATGAGCACTTTTTTTCCCCAATATGTGATGACGATTGGCTACACTAGTTTGAAAAGGATAAGTTCAAACGTAAATCTTTTTTAGGTTTATAACCACCATTTGCTCCCTGCCTCCCAGCAGGCCTCCTAGTTACTCTTGTGACTCTCCCCAACTGGCTTCCCTGTACCATAGACAGATTATATTAGATGATACATATAACAGCAGCTGCTTGAAGCTACTCAGAGGTTTGAAATGCTAGATTAAGTCCTGGGGGAAATGGATTAGTGGGTTGAGGGCAGGTAAGGTGGTCAAAGGTGCATGCTCTGAAATGTATCACATGGGTGTACAGTTTGTCATATGGATATTAACACCAAATGTGTGTAATGTTAAAGCAGATAGAGCGCAGAAAATAAAAAATAACAATTGTATACACTTTACAGTCCACAGTTATATGTGGGGAATAAAATAAAGGTTACAGATGCAAACACAAGAGCTTTAAATGAGGGACAAGGTTGTACCAAATAGTTTGCATTCTTCATAACTTCATATATGAATTTGCACAATTTATAGAAGGGATCCACATAGCCATTTGACTATATTGATATAGTCCCTCACTTCTGAGAACCATTTTTGTTGCTAGAGCACACTGAATCTTCAGTCTGTTGCTATGATGAGTATCATCAATCGGAGAAGATACTGAACATCCATTCAATAAGATTGTTAAATTACACCCAGTACTGGTAATATATGGTTGATGAAGAGAGGCAATAAGCATGAGAAAATATTGTAAGTGTCGACATGAGTGATATTTTCTCCATTGGTAATAGTTTTCAGACTGTATTAGTTTATTTTCTCCAGTCTAAATGGTTGAGAGTTTTACGCCAGTCAGCAGCTACAATTAGGGCAGCTACAAGCAGAAACTGAAGTGATGGATGTATTTTCCCATTGCAGTCCATACTTAAAAGTACCAGGGCTGAAGTTCAGGCAATATATTCAGCGAAGTAACTTAAAGTGTATTGTGATGGCTTTAAAGAAGACTTTAGAATCTTGGAACTGTACCAGCAACTAAGATTCCCTGGAAATATTTCATCCTAATCCTGTTTCCATGTCCCCTTTTCTTGTAAAGTCTCCTATTTCAGGCCAACTCCTGCTCGCCTTACCCACCTGAGATCCCAAGGATTTCAATAGAATTTAATTAGAACTGCTGGGTGAAGAAAGCAGGATTTGACCCCTTATTTGATGCTTCAGGCCAGTTATTTTTACTGAAAACTAGATTGGCCCACATCCACAAAGATACTTAAGCACCTAACCCTCAGATTTAGAGCTTGTCTATGTGAACTGTTAGTGTGTGGTAATCTGGGGTGTAAATCTACCTTGCATTAGCCTGCCGCATGCCAAAGGTTCATGTTACTCTGCTGCCACGCACTAGAAGTTCCACAGTGTGCTTTGATTCACCCCACGTTGAAACAAGTACATAAAAGTGCATGAGGGAAGGTCTAGTGTTTTGCAGCAGGGTTCATGCACACAGTTAGTGCACAGCAGGTATGAGGTACATCCCTGCTGCTAGGTACATCCCAGCTTGCCACAGGCTAACTGTTCATACAGACAAGCTCATAGGCACCTAAACCCCAGTTTTAAGCACCATTGCTATCTACGAAACTCCTGCTCAGCTACCTGTAGGATCCTCAGCACCTACTTTCTTGCGGTTAAAAATATGTTTCTGCTTCTGGCCATGTACAGGACTGCTCAGCCTGGGAGTCTCAACGCTTATCTTCCACGAAAGCCTCAGAGCAATCCACAAACTGGGGGAAGAAAGGCACTCCTTCATCTATCTCACCTTTGGGGCCCAATAGTGTGGATATGCTCAGAGGCCACCTCTTGAAACATGTCCTATTCAAAATCTGTCTGGAAGAGGAGGCAGTGCCCAGTGGTTAAGCACTAGCCTGGAATGAGGGAGACCCAGTTTCAATTCCCCCTTCTCTCTGAGGGTCAGAAAGGGTTAGAACAGGGGTCTCCCACCTCTCAGGAGGGTGCTGAAATCACTGAGCTATGGCATAGGCTGCGGTTGGGATCCCTCAGTCTCTTTTCTTGACACAGGATCTCCCATCTTCCACGAGGGTGCCATGGCCACCGGGCTGTAGAATCATTCTCACTGGCCCAAACTGAAACAGCTTCTAAAGGAGAGATTGAGGGAGCCTCACCTCAGAATCTCCATAGCTCAGTGGTTAGAGCACTCTGTGGAGAAGTGGGACTTACGCTGGTGTCTTTCTCCCCCTCTACGTAAGGAGAGAACTGAACCTGGGTTACCCATGTCCCAGGTGAGTGCTCTAACTACTGGGCTAAAAGTTATAAGGTAGCCCTTTCCTCCCCTCTTAAAAAGTCTCTCTTTTTCTCCTCTGCAAGAACCTTTTCTGTTCTTCCTCTCTGATACCCCCTCTTCTGCTCTCCTTTCACTTTGCTTTTCAAGGAAAAGATTTTGGTTTTGTAACCATCAGGAAGAAATTCTGTTCTTTATTAGTTGGATATGGGTCCTGCACAATCTCTTGGATTTAGTAAGCACTTAGCTGTTAAGTGCACTTTAACTACAGCTGAACTTGTTAGAACTGTTATCCAGTGGTTTTTTCCTAAAGTGACATAATAATCCCACCTGGAAATGAAGTCATGGGTTAAAAAAATACGATAGAAAGGACAAGGCATCACTTCTTTTTAATGCCTCCTTCTCATCATTTACTTTTCTGAATCACAGATCCACAGCAACAATTTAAATGGTGCAAAATTCTTGTTAATTTTTCCTCAATATAGTAGAACATTACCATCGTCTGACCTTGTTGTTACCCCTTTCACACCTTCTCTGGATCTTGTCTGCTTTCCCCTTTTGCTGTCAGAATAGCTGTCTCCTTCCCCCTCCGGCCATTAAGATCCCATTTACACTTTCCATCTGCCATGCTGCTCTCAGGATCCCCTCTACTTACAAGCAGACATATTTTCCAACAATACTCATCTTTCATTTTATTTGAATCTCTAGACTATGCAACATGTTTCAAACCTTTTACATTTTAGTCTAATTTTCTATCTTATAAGTTTGAGACTCTAACGTCAGAGTGACTGTCTGTGAACACTTTGATTTAGTCAGATAGGTTTTTGATGAGGTCTGGAGGAGACCATGCAAGCTTAATACAAATAGAAAAATGGCAGTGTAATCGGAATTATGATTACTGCCACGCACAGCAGAATCTCTGAAATTCTAGCTGTGGCAAACATTATTCTTCAGGGTCACTGGGATTTTAAAAAGTGTGTCCTGCTGTCCTTCACAAATATTCTTATTTAGAGCTTGCGGATATCAGCTGGGAAATGTATGATAGAAATGTGAAGTATATCTGAAGTATCGGTGGATACATAGACTGAGCTGACAATTGGGGCAAAAAGTGTGCTTTGTACTGCTGTTGATTTTGATTGAGATTTGATTTTGATGTTGATTAAGGAGAAAAAGATGGGGCACATAGAACAGGGTCAAATCTGACGAATTTCTACTTTGATTCTAATGAGTCATAGGATAGATCCTCAGCTGGTGTAAATCAGTGTCACTCAGTTAAAGCAGTAAAGCTAGGATGATTTACACCAGCTGAGGAACTGGTTCATTATGTCAGGCAGAGATAGGGAGAGGTGGATAAATGAGCTCTTGAATTTGACCAGTGAGACTGGGTGGGCTCCTGCCATGATCCTTTAAAAGGGCTGGCCCAGGAGGAAAACGTCCTATGGAAACTCAGGCAGAGAGCAAGTAAGATAACCCCTTCCCTTCTAACACATCAGAAAGCCTGTCCAAGGTCTGAAGCCTCCACTAAGACTCTGGAAAGACTGTGGCAGGCTGCAGTAGGCAAAGAGAGCAGGTAGTGTGTAGGCTAGACACGGGGAAAGGATTGAGGCTTAGGCTTGTGAGAGAAGTTGGTCAAAATGAGTTAAGAGTAGCAGCTTAGTAGCTGCAGAGCTGAGAGCCAGTCTGGAGATAAGGGTGGTCTGATATATGGGGAGATGCCAAGGGGAGCAGAATGAATAAAATAGGGAATCCTTCTTCTCAATCTAAATCCCTCCCAGAAGCAGATAATTAGCAACTTTCAAGGTTATTAGAATCTTGACAATGAGTGAGAAATCAGGCTGGCAGTCCCTAAGGGGTACAGAGGACCACAAAATTCCTCTAAAAAGCAGCATCTAAAACAGCACCATGAAAAGCAAATGACTACAGTAAAAGGGGCTGACAGCTGGGCAATAAACCTCCAGCCCATTCTTAAACTGGGCCTGGTTTTGGGCACTACTTTATAAAATGGGGAGTTAAGAGCAAGTATCTGCTCATAATTGAGGCCACAAGCTCTTAAAGTACAAGGATCATGTTGGGAAACAAATATTAGCCTACAGGATAAGCACTTTAGCAAGAATCTGTGCAACTGTAAGATAGGAAGATAATTCTCCCCTCCCTCCCCCACTACCAGCAGTTTTTTTTGCCAGTCACTGGGTGGGCTGCCCCTTTCGGAGGGTTGGGGCTCAGTAGCACCTTTGACAGAACTAGCTCACCTCCTCAGGTGGAGACAATGAATGAAGACCTTCGACAAAGGGTCAGGTGATTAAGAACCAGCTTTCTAGGGGATAGGAGGGTAGACCTGAGACTGAAGAGGGAAAGACTTCAGGTAGGAAGACCTGGAAGCCCAGCAGGGAGAGGAGTTGTAGGAGTTGGTGCTCTATAAAGACCAGGATGGTGGCCAGGAAGTTTAACAGTATAGGAAGAGGCCTTTGGGGAAGAGAAAGGGGCAAATAGTCTGACTTTTTAGGGTCTGGGAGCTGGCAACCTATAGAAGAATGTGGACATGGGTTTTCCCTATACCTCCATTTAGTGAGGTGAAGAAGTGACCTCTGATATTAAGCAGAGGAGCGAGAGATTGACAAGATCCCAGGAGATCTAGAGCAGAACTCAGAAGCTGACGAACAGAAAGGATGGGGCAATTTTGGTTTGTTTGCACTTGGTGGACTTTCCATTCTGGAAGGGGTTGAACTTGTGATTTGGCCAGATGTCACCTCATTGGCCTGACTCGGCTAAGGCTAAGAGAACCAGTGCATGTGAGTGGAAAATGAGACAGTCGAAGGAAAGGAGCCAGACCAGAAGTCCTCACTGCTACAATGTCTAAAACACTTGCATTCTACTGGACCATATATTTGTTGTGAGAAGTTCTTTGATGGGATCTGACTGGTTTTGAATTTTCAAAGCTTTTGTGATCTTGCAATCTTGGGATGTGAAATTTTTGAGGAAGAAGCAGTGAAGCCCTAATGGTAATTTCCAATGGAAATGAGTACCCATAACTCCTGAGTGACAGTCTGGCCTAGTTGTTAGTGCACTCACCTGGGAGACCCACTTTCCAGTCCCTGATCCAGTAAATATTAAAATATTTTATACAAAGTGGAAACGCTGCAACAGGAGAGATTGAGAGGCCCACCTCAGAATATCATCTAGCCAAGTGGCAAGGGCATTCACACGGGAGGGGAAGATGTGGGTGCCAGTCCCTGTTCTGGACTGGGTAGAGTGGGTGAGTACTCTGCTCTAACCACTGGGTTATTGGGTACAAAGGGGAACCTTCTCCTCTTGCAAGGGGTAGGCATACTCATAGTACACCTCCTGGATCAGGCCCCACAGGCAAGATAGGGGGGTTAGCATCTAGTCTGAGGATTGCACTGGGGTTTAAGCATGAGTTATGTGCTGAGCAGCTTAGCAATGAGCTTTGAGCTTGCACACTGGCAGAAATGTCGGTGCCTAGGAAATGTAAGTGCCTCCAGGCTTAACCATGGCTGGGTAGGGGTTTTGGGGAACTAAATTTTAGCTTTGGAGTTCTACAGTGTCAGTAAATTGCCTAAATCCTTTGATGGCTGTAGCTCTTAATTCCCACTGACTTTCAGTAAGATTTAGGCCTTTGAATCACTTTGGCATATCTGAAAATGTTACCTGGTTTTTTTTTTCTTTGCAAATTAGTGTGAAACTTCTCGAACCCTGTTTAATCCCAAGTCCCACTGTCCTTTAATAAATCTTCAGCACTGTTAAAAATATTACCTGGCAGCAAGTTTTCCCATCTCTAACTTGTACCCTTTCCTTCTTGCCAGCCCTAGTAAAGATTTTTTGTGTTATGTGTGCGTATGTGTCCGATAGGAACCCACCAGTTGTAGGAACATATCAGGCCAAACATTTGAAGCACCTCTGGATCATGCTTTTGTTCTCCTGTTACATGTTGCTATGTGATGACACTAAGACCCAAAGGGGTTTGGGTTAATCAGTTAAGCTATGCTAGAATTGATTGGAAAAGGGAGAAGAAATCTAGGGAAAAGTATAAAGCTAGTTTAAGCTTGCCATTTCAGTCTACCTGACAATTTGGCTGATTTCTCACATCTGTCACACTCCATAACTGCTTTGAATAGTCCTTAAAGTTGAGTGGTGAATTGTTTCCTGCTCTTTTTGGAGTTGAAGTTCTCCCTCCCCTCTCGCTTTTTGTAGTTTAAATTTGTAACATGTTGTCTGTCTTACAGTTAAACATCCTGTTTTGCAAGAATTTTAAACAGAGGCTGCTTTGAACATTGTGCCACATGGCAGTAATACAAACATACAGGGTGCAGTTGTTAAAATGGAAATTACTATATAAATTTCTGGGAAAAGTCATTCTTATTGCTTGGGAAAAGGCCAATAAAGTACCATAAAGGAAAGAGATGCTAGTTTCTTGCCACCTACAAACCTACAAAATAATGAATCTGTAGGTTTTAACACTCAAAAGACTAACCTCGAGGCTGCTTCCTGTTTGGAAGGTTTACACAGCTTATTCTCTGTGCAGAAGGGTTTTCAATCATTTCTCAAGTGTACTTGACAGTGACCTCCTTGAGGTGTTTCATGGGATATGTAACTTTATCATAATTAATTCTACCTCTGCGGCAAGCCTTTCTAAAGAAGAGAGTTCAGGCTGATTAGAAAATAATTTCCTCATTGTTAAATTTAAACCCCCTCCCCCCACACTCAAATCTGCTCTTTAGTATGAAAACTGATTTCCAATTAGAGGCTGATATTGTGTTAGAGCAGAAGCTTTCCTGTATAAAAAGTACTATCAACCTAATTCATTTGTAAATTTATGAGGCTGGTCACATGGTTAGGCAATGTAGGCCATGTGATAACTTCTCTTATTGGACCAATGCACCAGTTTAACTTGCATAAAGTGGATCGTTACACTTCATGAAGGGTGAGAGGCTTTTCCTAGATTTTTAGATGACTACAGAATAAATGTTTAATGCAATTACTGTCTCTTCACAACTTCTGGGGCTGGGTATAAATGTTTGGATGAACGGCTGAGTTTCTTTTTCCCTGCTTGGGTAAGGAAAAGTCCAAGATGGTTCTCTGCTTGAAGAGGAGGCTTGGTTAAAAAGTGCCCAAGAAAAGCTGCCTGAAATGGTAGAACAGTGGTGAAGTCTGAGGAATTCAGTTGAGGGTCAGAAGCAGACAGGGAGCAAGGTTCAAACTTAGGAAGGCTTGATGGATCCAGTGAGGAACGAATCCACTCAAGGACTGCAACAGACACTGACCTGGAATTCCAGCCCTCAGGATAGCTTGAATTACGCAAGAGGTCAAACCCAGAAGGGCAAAGATGGAAAATGGAGAGACAACTGCCCTGCATAGATAAGCCCTAAGGATTTTAGAATCCCTGGACTTGATCCTCAACCAGTGTAAATTGGCAGCATTCTCTGGGGGGGAAAAAATCCACCCCCTGAGCAGCATAGTTAAGCCAATCTAAGTCCCTGCGTAGACAGCACTTGGCTGATTCAAGAATTCTTCTGTTGACCTAGTTGCTACCTCTTGGGGATGTGGATTACCTAAATTGATAGAAGAATCCCTCCTGTCCACATAAGTAGTGTATACACTGAAGCCTTATAGCTGCTGCAGCAGAGCTGTACACCTGTAGCATTTTAAGTATAAATAAACCCTCAATCAAAGGGACTATCCCAGCATCTGGCCCTCTGTGTGAGGAATTATGATCAGAGGGCACGTACTCTCTGGAAAAGTGTATGGGGCCACAGAGATTGGAACTTGACTAGATCAAAAAGGTGTATGATCAGCTAGTTGTGTTGTACAATAAAGTTTATTGCTTGATGTTTAAGGTAACTGCTTTAATTGAACAACCCTATATTCCTTCTAATTGGGTGTTTCTTACTTTCTCTCTGCCAGACTGAGAGAACTTCCTTTTTATTATATGTCCCTTTCAAATGTGTCATTTTTGCGGAACCCATCTTTATACTAGATACTCTCGTATTAGATAGATAGCACTTGCTTTCAGAGTTTGTGATGTGGTTGTCACAGCTAACAGCACTGCCAGATTTCTGCATACTGCTATTCACGTGTGATAGGCCCATTTAAGGAGGAAAAATTGGTTGTGTGGGGGGGAAACAGGAGTGGGTGGAGGACTATATTATGCTAAATTTGCTGATTTTTAAAAGTATTCCCTAGTGAATACCGAAGTTCTGTGAGTTCCCTGAAATTCTGACTGTTCTTTGGAATATTTCTTCAGGTTTTCTTTTTTTCCCTTTAGGGTTGATTTGGTCTTTCTGAAGCACTTTTTTTGTCCCCATCCAACATCCCACACTACGGGTTTGCTTAGTGGCTACTGTTCTTCTGCCTAAAATGAACTAAATATGTATAATCTCTAATCCCAAATTAATCTTTATTGAGTTCTTTTAATTCACCCTTGAGCGATGCAAAACGTTCCCCTCCCTTGGGGCTGAGCATGTTGCCTCCATGGCAATCCCTGCTCCTTTTATGGAATGAGTTTATTGTGCTAGTATGGGCATGTTCTAGGAACAGTGTCACTCTCTAAATTAGTGTAAATATGGAGTATTTCACTCTCTGATGTGTTGTTCAGCATTCCTGTCTGGTTATGCCATTTTATCTTTATGTATAAAGTGTAGATGTTTATTTTTTAGTTGGAAATTTCAAATCTTGGCCAGCTGGCACAGGTGTACCTTGCTGTAGATGAATTGTTAGCTAGGATTTCATGGCTCAGTCCTGCTGTCATGTTCTATGGATTCCTCTTGATTCCTGATGGCGAGGGTGGGAAGTGTAGATAGGATGAACTATCATTTCCTGAAAGTTCTTGCAAATACAAATTCTCTAATGGCTGGGTGGCTGCCAGGCAGGTAAATGCTCAGCTTCCCTGCTGCTGAAGCAAGATAATCACATATAAATTGTCCTTAAGGGATGTTTTTTAGCCCTACCCAGACGCTTACAGCTTTAACTGATTTTTTTTCTACCGTAGTTGAGAGCAGGGAAAGGAGCAAGCCAAAAGGGCTGGTAGCTACTGCAAGGAAAAGGAATGGTAGAGTTTGACTTTCTGAGAATTGTACTGGCAGAGAAAGAAGGCTTCCCTTGATAGTAAGCCAAAAAGCACTTCCCTAGATGACTCTGTAGAAACAGGCACCAGCTATCGTCGTCAAGCAACCCCAACCATTCAGCATCACATCCTTTAAGTGCAAAGTCTCCACCATCCCCTGAACTGCAGTGAAATTGTAGAAGTAAAGGAGAACTCAAAGGTGGATCAGTAAGGGGGACCACGAGGTAGGGGAGAGGAACTAGTTTCTTTTCATATACAGAATCCCTGGGACTCTGCCTGTTGCTGTTCAAATATCTGCTACCTCACCTATCATCCCTTGCTTCAAAACTGGCATTGACACATCTGATGTACAATTCCCAAGCCTAATATAACATTGAAATGTGTGTCTATTTTAGGCACCTCTTTTAGTACTCTTGTACTGCACTGGATGCCAATGATAGAGTACTCTTATTTACTCTACCCATGTGTTTAGTATTTACAGAATTTGAGCAGTAAAAAATCAGTATAGATAGAACAACCAACCAATAACTTTTTACACCCAACTCATAACTAATAAATTGAAATTAAAATAAAAAAATCTAGCTTTTGTGCTGTTGTCTAAGGGTCCAATCCTGCTGTGATTACTCATGCAAAATGACTGCCTGGGATGCCAGGCTCAGGGTGCTATTTTTGTTGTTAGCGACAAAAGGGAAAATAGAATGTTTGAAGTAAAATGTTTCAGGTATTCCCTATGTAGATTCATTTTTCATTCACCTCCTAGAATGTTCTGGAACTTTGTAGAATCTCATGGAATCTTCCAGACTTCAAGAACTACATTTTCCTCAAACCTCCTAGAATGATGTCAGCCATGCCCCTGTGGGTATATAAAGAGCAGTGTATCACCAGCCAGTCAGTGAGATACAAAAATGAACTGAAGTGATGTGAGAGCCCAGCTGTGATATTGTGAACCTTGTGATTACCTTATTGTGTAATTATGAAATTGTTCTTGTGTTTTAAGACTTGAAGAGTGTAAATAGTGACTAATAAAGGACATATTTAATGAGCTGCCAGAGATATCTATTTGAACTGAAGAACTAGGGTTAACATTCCAAGGCTGTCACCTACTGTAGCACTATTTAATATCGGTCCATCTAATGATGGTGCACAGTTGAATTTCTTGATAGTAGTACTTTTCAATTATTCTTAAAATTAAAAAGTTTCTATAAACTGAGAGGAAACGAATTTTTAAAGTTTTGCTTATATGACATGAATAAATACAGATTTACAGATCCTAGTGTGCAAATTTATTGTCTCAGATGACAGGGATAAATCGTGCATCAAAGTCATGAAATGGGCTACAAATGCAATAAAAAATAAAGTATTTGAAAGTTTGACAAATGCGGGGGAGGACGGCTAAAGATGGTCTTCGTCTGGGGCACCATTTGGACTAGGCTGGCCCTGCATGTAAGTGATTGAAAGATTTTGGCCTAAGTGAGGACTTGGTTTGGGCCCTATGTCTTCAAGGTATGAATTTCGGCCCTATATCTTCAAAGTATGAATGCAGTGAGGCATTCATTTATGTAACTCCCATCAATGATAATGGAAGTTATTCATGTGAATCCCCACATATTGATGAATAATATACACCTTTGCCTTTATCCTATGGAAAGGACTTGACATATTCTGTCAGCTTGTTAGTATTCAGTAGTTAACTAGAGATGGTTGAAGAAAGAGAAGTGAATTTTGCAAAAAAATTTCAAAAGAGAAACCATCTTGTTCATTTGAAATAGGTTATTTTTGACAGATTTCAAAATGAGAGCCCACATTTATTTGAAACTTAGTTTCATTCTGAGGGGGGAAAAACCCTTTGTACTATTGTAAAAATGGTTGTCATATTTAGATAAAATGGGTGAGGGATAGTTTAATAGTGATGATGTGGACTGGAGTATAATTGAGGTGCTGTACAGGGAAGGCCCAAAATGCAGTGGAAAAACTATGCGGCATGTATATGTGTATGTAGATACTCTGAAAGTGATAGATTACACATGGGATTCCAGCTGTAGTCTTCTAAGCGGGAGCAGAGCATATAGCAAGGATATAACAAGTGTGGCTGCCAACTAAGTGAATCCATAAGATTACTACTGAAGGTTAAAGGAGTGGCCTGCTGTGTCTCTTTACTATAGTCCATGGGCTTCATACCTGGGTGATGTGTGTGAGGAGGAGGGTGACTATGTTCCCACAGGAACACCTGTGACTTTTCGTGTTCAAAACCTTTTTACTCCATTTATGCAGACCTACATTTGTCTTCCTCCCCTACCTCTTTACTACAATAGTATGTTAATTGTTGAATGTCACAATGCAGATAATCAGAGTAGCGTGTCATTCTTCTCCGAACTTTGAGGCAGTAAATAGTTGGGTGATGATCCCTGGAGCATCAACATTGTGGAATTTCACCCTGGGCAGCACAGTGTCATCAAGAGAAATACATTTCACCTTCTCCACTCAATGCCACATTCTCTTATTTTGGATCCTGTATCTGCTGACTTCCCTCCAGACTTCTCCAGAGCTAGACCCATTCCGAACACTGCAGTCTGACAATCACTCGATAAGATCAATAGAAACTGTAGAATGGTACAGAGGGGAGGAATTGGGTATGCATCTTTGAATAATAATATAGAAAAAAAAATTTACAATATGAATCCATGGAAGAAAATTTCAGCCTGCATTTCTGTGGTCTACTCTGCTTTTTCTGGTTTTATTAAATTTGAACCATTAAAAGAAAAACATCCTTTTAAAAACTAAATAGAAAAAAGAATGGAACATTCTGAGGTTAGTACAATCCCTGCTTTCCAGGGGATGCTTCACATTCACTTTGTTTTGCTCCACAGGCATACACATAATTTCCTATTACTTTTAGGTCTGTTGCCATTATTGTTTAGTATCTGTGTAACAAATCCATGTGCTGCAGACTACAGAAGGAGCTGCCATGCTAGAACTTTGATCATTCAAAGACAAAACATGGGCCTCTGCTATTTAAATTAAAGAATTCCCATAGATGATTTTAGAAAATCACTTTTCCTTTCCATGGGCCAGCCAAAAGAGGGCAACAACACTCATTCATGCACACAAACACAAACTAAAGAATTTCAGAAGTGCTCAGCATTGGCCTAAATCTGCTTTCATGGGAGAGCTTTTGAAAATCCCACTCTCTATGTGACTATACAAATAACTGTTGCACTCCCACTGCGATATTGTGAATGCAGGCATATTTTAGTAGTATGTGTTAGGAAAACTGAGAGGAATATACTGGGGGAATCCCCAGCAGGGACTATCCTGCTTATCCTGTGACACTTGGGCCACCTGAGCACTGCAAGTGGTCAGATTTCAGAGAATCTGGCCCAGTATGTATTCTGGAGCTTTGTCCAGCTTCTCAGAGAAAAGCTTTCATTTACAATGGAAGAAAATTAGTGTACAACATCCCTGGTATTTTGTTTTGCGGGTTACATTATCCCCAAAATCAAAAGTTTGGCCATTTTTAATTTAAGAAGTGGAAACAGCATATGAATGTTAATTTTATAAACATATATATTCTGCGTGGCTGATTATAACTTTTTTGCTAGTTTTGCACCAGACTTCTGTTCCACAAAAATAGTTTAATTGAGATGACTTAACAGATTTTTAAAAAAATATTTTGGACTGAAGCATGGAAATAATCAGGTGGAATTGTGCAGGCCTTCAAGAGCTAAATAAATAAATGAAATATTTACATATTATGCTGTAGTATATAGTACATTATAAATAAAACATCAACTAGCCCAAACCTTTTGGGCAGAAGTGTTGAATACAGCAAAGGACATGTTGGAAATTATTTCTAAAACTACCACAACTGTGTCCTAGGTATGCTGAAATGTTAAAATTCCACAGTTGTACACAAGTGTTATGTTTTTATTGTTAACACTGTCCATAAAAGCATGCCCGATGGTGTGGATGAACCCAGCAGGACCACAGAGGGCTCTACCTGATCAGAGTAAACCATCTTACAGAGTAAATCTCAGCAAACACAGTGCAGAACTTGAATCGGTTTGAAGGGAAAGGAGAGGCGGGGGGATGGAAATCAAATATATTTCAAAATGAATATCTTAGGCTTAACCTTCCGGTATGGCTTTGTATCCACTTAGAATTCTATATATAGTGCTACAGTCATTTGGATTTAGCTATGTTATGGAAAACAAAAGGAAAGCATTATGTACATGTGTGTTCTTGCTGTATTTACAACAGATGTTTTTTTAAAAGATACTTAGGCCGAATTCAGCTTTCACTTCCATTGGTGCAACTGTTACTGAAGAGGATCAGTATAATTGAGAGTAGAAATGGCTCTTTTAGTGAATATGGGACATTTCTAAAATTTTTGTCTCAACTTGGGGCTGTGTGTTAGCACTTCCAAGCAGAACTAAATTTGGATGCAGTTATACTCCCATAAATACGCTTATACCACTATAGTGTGTTCCTGTACAAGAAGGAGAAAACAGCTACAACATTGATATTTGTACCAGTACAACTATGTCAGTTAAAAAAAATAACACCCCTAACCAAAATGTTTATACGAGTACAAAACCTGTGTAGATCAGACCTTATTTGTGTTTATATCTAGCTCCAACCACACACAAACCATTGAGGATAAATATATTGGGGGTGGGATGGGCGAAGAAATCCAATGTGAATTTTGAAAAGAGAAACTCTTTTCTAGTCTGATCATTTTGATCTAAGTGTTTGAAAAGGAAAGATCAGGGTCAGTTATCGTACTTACTTGGGTCACGTATGTACTTGGAAGAGGAGCTGGGGTGGGCAGGAGGGATTTACGTGCCTTGGACCCTTCCTCTATAATACAAATTCATCAGATCTTGATTGGAACTTAGCAGCAATGGCCCCAGCAGAGGGAAGGGCAAGCCCTGTCCCCAGAGTCATGCATTAATGGAGGGAAGGAAGTGGCACAGACACCAGCAATTGAACCCGCCCCAACAAGCAGGGAGGAATTAGATGACTTTGAGTAAAGCATCCCCACCAATAGTAAAGCAGCTGCATTTTTTAAAAGGGGAAGTATCCTGTCTTATCTCAATATAATATATCATTACAGGGTGTTACAAAGGAATTGCCTTTGATGTTCCATTGTGTAGGACGTGATACCACATTGTGAATTAAGAGCCTGATCATACAAGTCTTCCATGTACAAAACTCCCTCGGTCTTAAACAAAAGTTTTGCTTACTTTGGAATGAAGAATCAGCCCCTCAGGGAATATTTTAAATGGCTAACTTCAATACGTTGCAATTATGTCATATATTATATTTTCCTGAAAAAATTGGGGGAACTGGGATATGACTCTTTGTGCTCCAATTTCTTTTTTTTTCCTTTCTGTACCCAATGTATAGCACATACTGCCTGAGGTAATATGATAATCCAATAGCCTCTCCTCCAGTAGTTCCCTCCTCAAGACTTTCTTCTGCTGTGACACAAAAAAGAATTAAATAAATTTATTAGAACAAAATAAAATAATTCTGTTCCGTGGGCTGGGCAATAGCCTTTGAGTAAAGCTTATCCTGCAAACACTTGTGTCTGTTTTAGTGTGATGCCAGCCATTCTGGGGAGCAGGAGGGATTTAAATGGAAGACCTCCATATTCAAAAGTATGAGTCTCTACTGTTTGGACTGAAGCATCAGGCTCAGTAACTGGGGTTATGATAAACTGGCATCATCTGTGTATTGGGCACAGAGGGGAAGTGTAATGCACATTGGCCAGTGCATGTTATATCCAGAAGAGTAGTCCATTGATTCAATGGAACTACTCACCTACTTAAAGTTAAGTCCATGCATAAACATTTGTAAAATCATAACACTTATGTAATCTCATTGTTTCTTCCCCTCTGCTTGTCCCTACTGTTTGGTTACTTCATTTTGTGAGTCATCTCTGAAATTGCACTGTTAACTTCTGTGAGGCAAGGATGACCTCATCATATTTTTATTGGGAGGCACCTCGCACACTTTTGAGATACATAAAATAAAATGGGGACAAATTTTCCTCTCCATTGGGTTTTACCCAAATAAACTTAAATTTAGCCCAGACCTTCTGATATGAAGGGACCCTTCCTCTTTCAACAATTTTTCTGTTTACAAGTCTGTTTTAAATGATGTTACTGTCCTTTCTTTGGAGCTGAGAAAATATTCCATTATACTGTGGCTCAGCCCTTACATTTTTACTTGCATTGGCTAGAGCATGTGTGTGTGAAATACTAGTTTTAAAGTTTCTTCAGAATGTCCTTATTAAAGTAAAAATGCTAATAAGGCTATAAGCGTATTGCATCATAATTGTTAATGAGCTTTTATTCCTCCTGGATCTAGCCACACAGACTTGGAAGGAGAGAGAGAGAAATGAATGGAGTCAGAATTATTTTCATTTTTGTATAAATCAAGTAAGTGATTTCTATTAATTTTTGTCAAGGGTGCCGGGGGGCGGGGTGGGGGGGATGACAGATATCTCTGATCAGAAATTGTTAATTGTGTCTGCCAGCTGTTTGTTGGGTAATATTTTGTGTTGCTTTTAAGGTACTGACTTTGTAAGATGCACTTTTTGTGAACTTGAAGGTCATTCAGTTTTTGCCACAGCTCAGTTTAGGCCATAAAGATAATGTCTTGCACCCTGTCTTGCACATCATTGCTTTAGATACTGCATAGAACTTCTGCATATAAATTGCTATAAAACTCAATGTAAGGGGTAATTCTGATTTGTGCTGAGAAAACATTTTCAGAATTTAGGGTCTTCCTTGAGATCTCACTGATTTCTTCAGCTTTTAAGCTCTTATTTCTAAAACTTAAAGGGTCTGATTATCTAATGTTTCATCAGTATGAAGCTACAGTGGCAAAGACCTAGTGCCATGGAGCAGACAACTGGCCCCAAATTTCTTCATAACCAGGAGGGCTAGATCATTGTTCCCTCCGGTAGGCTGTTGAGTTGAGTCAGCTGGCCAGTGAAATGCTCAATAAGGCCTTGATCATGCAAATATTTAGCACACGCTAAACTATAATTGAGTGTGTAGTCCCATTGAAGTAAATGGTGTTACTACACATGCTTAAAGTTAGACACTTAAGTGTGACTGTAATGATGACCTTAAGAACTTTTCGTTACTTGCATGTTGTTGTGTGTGATGTCATTTCTTTGAAGAGAGGACAAAGTTTCTAGATTTCCTGGAAAACAGTGTTTTTGTATGGAAGACTGCATCAGGAAAGGGGTTCGTGGCAAAGGAGGCTGCTTGGAAAAAGTCTCTTTAGATTTTTATCTGTTTTCCTGATCTATGTCAAATTAATATATTTTAAACTTAATTGACTTATTCTCTGTGCTAAAAAAGAAAAAAGGCAACCTCAATTTTTTCCTTCTTCCCAGCATGAATAAAAATTCCTTTACTCTGTCCTGTGGAGATTTGGATTATCCCCACTCATCACAAGCCCTGCCCAATTGCTATTCAACTATTACTTGGATTGGGCATATTTTGGGGGGTGGAAATGAAGAATCTTATCAACATCCCATATATTACAATGTGAGACTATAAACAGCAGATCCATCTTGAGGTAAATTCATCATCCGTGCTCTGGCCCCTTTATGGCTAGAGAAGCATAAAGAGTCTTTATAAACCCAAGTTTTGTCCATAGAAGGCTTCCTCTGGTGCAAGAATTTTAGAAGACAGTTTCAGGCTACCTTCTGAGGACCCCTCAGGCACCCTGGTATAGAGGGTGTGCTGGAGGGGAGACTGCAGGTGCAAGGGGAATGTCAGGAGTGGGGCTGTAGAATGCAGCACTGCAGTTTTTAGGCAGCATTGTTGCCCATATGGTAGATCAAGGATAGGCTGCTGTGACTTGGACAACCTTGAGGGGGCTGTTTGTATGCTGGGAACTCCTTCAGCTCCTGGAGGAACCCAGGACCTGGAGGTTCAAAGGTGTTTTAAAGCCACCTTAACACCTCTTCCTGGACCGTGAGTTCAAGCCTCTTTGGGAACATCTATACAGCCCATGAGAGCGAGCCTCCCAGCGTTGGTCAACAGACTTGGGCTAGCGGAACTTGCATCAGCACTCAAAAAATAGTTGTGTAGATAATGTTTGAAGTTGAAGAAGCCTGGGCTTTAGAACCTGAGTGCTGCCCTGAGCTTCAACTTAAAAAACGCTGCCTATATATCTATTTTTAGAGCTAGCCCAAGTCTATCAACTCTGACTTGGAAACTTACTGCCATGGGCTTTGTAGACAAACCCTTCATGGCTCAGCACAGAACCTCACACCTGGTATCTGTGCAACTGTCTTGAAAACACATGTTGGGCTGGTTTCACTCTTGGCTTTGCTAGCAGAAATGGAGCTGCAGAGACCACACTGATGCCCAAAGTGAGAAAACAGGGTGAAAAACACCCAAAACCTTGCTATCCTGAGAGGTACTGTTGTTGACTAATGCTGCCTCAAAAGTGAGCGTCTATGCAAAGTTGGTGACCTGATCACCTGCTGGATATGGTAGTTCGGTGTGCCACACTTTTTCTTTCTCTTCTGTGTATGTAAGCCCTGCCCTGAAAGCTTTGACAATCATTATGTGACTTCTGGTCATATGAAATTGATTCACAACATTAATGTCAACTAAACTGTTTGTGACCATATTTTAATTCCATTGGCTCAGGCATACCTTTCGACAAAACAAATCCAAACAATTACTGTCAGAGTCCTCCTGCAGTTTCCAACTCAGTCACTTCTGTACCAACCCTTCCTGCCTCCTGACCCTCTGCTTCAAGTCTGCCCCTTCTTTCTTTATATTATCACTGTGTCATGTACATTACTAGGCAGCCAGTGGGGATTCTATGGAGCTTTGGCAGCTGTTGAAAGTTGCCCTCCCCTGGCCTTAGGCATCCAATGTAACACTAGTGGAATTTTCTTGGAAATAATGCATTACTTCCTATGATACGTCTATATAAGTTGGCATTCTTGCTTTACTTGTTTACCCTACATTTATAGAATCTTGAAAACCTGATTAGAAATAATCTTATTTGGTAGAAACACAGGCAATGTTCATACGGAGAAAAAAGCCAATGTGGGTTTTTAATTTTAATTCCTGGTTTGCTGTCATATTTAATAATGACATCATTGATGCGAGAACAACTGAAGGAATAAGGTTTTTTTGTTCACCCTCTGCTGCAGTAGCAAAGAAGAGATGTTGGAGGGACATTGATTAAAAAGCTTTCTATTCTACAATTATTTGGGAGCAAACTGGATTCTTAAAAAATATACACTAGCAGTTCAGAATATGGATTATAATTGTCTTAATTTACATATAGCAGATTTTGAGCTTAAAGCATGTGATAGTTCCCTTTTAAAATCACATAAAAGGTTTCATTAAGTAGACAAGGGATTCTCTAACTCATTGAGCATATTCTGTAGTCATGGCGCAAACTGTTTTCTTCTGCAATGTCAAGCCATATTACTAGAACCCTGCTTAGGTTTCCAGGATTGTGCACTGCAGATAATAGACAATATTTTGCATGTTAATTAATAATGGAGGAATTTTGATAGAATTCCAGGACTTGTCTCCTCTCACCGCTTTTTACCAATATAACTCCATGAACACTAATGGAGTTACTTCTGATTTATACCAGAGTACAAGGAGAATTTGGCCCAATGTTTACATTTGTTGACAAGTCTGATCTTGTGTGTGTTGAAAGAGTTACAGGTAAGGCTAACAAAGAGAAAAATTTGGATCATTATGCCCTGTAAAATGGGGGGAGAGAAGAGGAAAGGTAGCAAAGTCGATATTAATGTTGGCAAATGCTGCAAAAAAACTTCTTCTAACCAAACCCTGCTTTCTGTCTTAATGTGAGTTCTCTGATAGAAGCCCTGGAGACAACTCATATAAGACAAGGTGGCTTTGGCCCATAGTTTTGCTTTGTAAATTTAATATAGACAGTCAGAGAACTAATGAGAAGAAAATAACGGACTCACTGTTTGCTGAAGAAGGTGAGAGGGTTGGTTTTCCCAAGATTACTAATATTCAACAAATTATAAAATAATTCTTATTTTCATTTTTCCACAGCAGCAAGTGAGTTTCTGCTGACTTTATATTTTTGGCTAGGGGTGGTACTTGTGGACAGGTTTATTGCTGAAAGGAAATACATTTTTGAATGAATGCCAGTAAACACATTATACCTAGGTATAGCTGCCTTTACTCTTGGGGTTGACATTTATGACAAAAAATATTACTAGCTGGAATATTTTCTGGGTATTTGTCAGAAGAATGAACTACATCTAACTGAAACTGATTATGAAGATTAAAATGTTCCTATTTTTTGTCACTAGTTCATATACAAATTTCCTTACATGCTGTCTCATTTCTTTCCTTGTTGAAGATGATTTTCTTTAACATTCTCACATGACACAGATCAACAGGGGAATCAGCTCTATCAAAGAAGATCTTTAGTATGAAATCAACTGTGGAATGTTTTACAAATGTGATTCAATAAACTCCAAATAATTTCAAAGGAAAATGATGCATACAAGTGTGTCTTGGGAATTAGCATGAAAAAAGTGTTTCACTTAGAATCATGCAGATGGACCTTTGGGAGAATAGGACCATTTTCAAATAGCCTGACTGGGGGAAGGAGTCTCTTACCAGGGTTCTAAAGAACAAAATTTACATATTAATAGAAGATTAAAATGCCCATCAAGTATTCTATAGCAATACTTTCTCTTGTCTATTTTCTTCTTCACATAAACATCTTTCATAATAAAAAGAAATTTGTGCTTCTCCAAGGTTTCGTGTTCAAATAAGAGAATTTTTATGTCTGAATTCTTCTGAAAAAGCCTTTTTGATCATTGTTTATTAACAACACGAAAGGGTTATTTTTAACCCCCTTTATCCTCAAAAATAATTATTTCTAAAGAAATGTCAGATACTTTCACAAGACCTGAGAATATTTTTTAAAAGGCTAATGTCTAAAGAATGCATTTGTTATACATTGACAGGTTGGCTGTCTGGTGGTGTTTTAAACATGTTTTATTAATAGTCAGCTAGAATTGTATTAGTAGGTTATTCAGAACCCAGAGCTAGGTCAGGTACAGCATGAATGGCATATACAGGAGTTTATGGTGAACTATAGATTAATGAATCTTTAATAAAAACTAAATATGAAAAAGAATATGACAGATTGGGAAACCTGAACAATTGAACATGGACACTCACAGCAGATGCAAAAAGGTATAATTTCAAAGCTCTGTGGGTATGCCAAGTTTTACAGAGTTGGTGGTTGCCATTCACCCTATTGTGAGCATGACAATTCTGTACATGTGTCACTCGTTTCTTCCTCCCTGCTCTCCTCACAGTAGCAATGCTAGGTGTGGGAGCTGTTAATGATCCCTTTTAAAGCTTTATTTTCAGCTTAAAGAAATAGCGCTGTAAAGCAATCATGTAGAGTGTGGATTTCTTCACTGACTACAGTATATAGGACAATTATTTATTCGGCCAGGTGTCGGCAAGCTTTGGGAAGGGGCATGCCAAGTCTTCCCCGTGTCCCTCTCCCACATGCAGTGGGCCCAGAGCTCTGGCCAGTGACTTACTGGGTGTTCCGGGGAAGTGAGGGGTGTGCGTATCTGCAGGCCTGTTTCCTGCTCTTCCCCTTTTCCCCCACTGCGGGGGATGGAGGGGTAGCAGGGAGCAGGGGGATTTGGGAGAGGAGCAGGGCTGGAAGGGAGGAGTGGCCACCATGTGGCCCTGCTTGGCGCTGGGAGCATCACAGCTCTGGCAAGCAAGGAGTCTCTGGGCCCTGGCCCACTTGGGAGAGGGGTGGGGCTGGAAGCGGGGAGTGGTCACCACCAAGCCGCCCTGCTTGGGGCTGGGAGCGCCATGGTGTGCCACTCAAAATCATTATGCGTGCCACTAGTTGCCTACCCTTGAAAGACCCTTCTTCCTTAATCCAGACAGTGAGTTCTGTTCTGGTTCTTGATCTCTGCTTTGCCAGTGGTTCCTATCTTTAAAGGAAGCCAACAGAAGCCAACCATCCAAGCATTTCTAAACTCTGGTGTTATGCATTACTACTTACACCATCAGTAATTCCAAGTGATACTTCGTTCTGTGTCATAGGATATTTTACTATATTCTGATCAAATGGGTGTGAAAAATGAAATAAGCATTGCCTGTCTCCTGTTTTCTATTTTGAGAATTATATATTATAATGGGATTGTGTGCCCCTTTGCCATTTCCAGTTCTTAGTCCTCTATAAACTCAGCCACAGAGAAGCTCAGTGAAGTGTTAGGAGCAGAAATGTGGGTGCTTCAGGAAAATGTGTGCAGTAGGGGATCATTTTTCTTTTTTCTTTTCCCTTTTCTTTTCCTTAAAAAGCTTAGTAAGCTCACAAAGCTTATAAGCCTCCTCACAGGACCAAGTTATTTCTTCAATCCTCTCTGGCCGTGCAACTTGGAGCAGCCTTCACTGATCTCCTGCTGAGCATTAAGTGCTAGCTTCCTGTAGTGGCAGCACTTTCATTCCCCTAACCCGTGCATTTTTCTCTAGCCCTCATACTTACCTGACCTCAGTCGCCTACCCACAGATGTTCTTTGAGACCCCTTGCTGTTTTTCTTCAACTTCAGAGTGCCTCCTAATTATGCCACATTTTTTGGTGAGAAAGGCACTATTTTACACTTTACCTTGTTGAACTCACTTGCTGCTGTACCCATCAGAAGATCTGCAGTAGATGTGGTATATGGGAAGAAATGACTTCCAATAACTCCCATAGTCGCATGAGTGCAATTGCAAGTTTGATGGATGAATGGAGGAATAAAGCCAGGATTTTTATAACAATATTTGAATGACTTGTTCTGCAGAGACTGTGATTATGGTAATGGGTGCTCTGAAACTCCGGTTATTTTGTGGGTTTTTGGAAATCATCAGTAGAGCATTCTGTCACATTGATGCCAGGTCTGCATATTAGGCAGCAAAAGGAACACTTCTAACAAATGCCACATTGGTTGTTTTCTGGCCATTTATTCAGTTTCATACTGCTCTGTTTGAACAAAATGAAGATGCAAACTTCTGTAACAGAATCTGAAACAATATTTAAAAATCTTGTACATTTAATAACAGCATTAATTCAAAACATAAATTACATTGAAGCTGAGATCCATCCCTTTGCATTGCAACTATACTTAAGAATAAATATCTCTATGGGGTATTTGAAAGGGTTTAATCCTGCTCACTTTGAAGTCAGTAGGAGTTTTACAAGTGGTAAGTGTTGCAGGACTGGCTGAAGAGAGAGAAATTGAGCCGGGTGGAGTGATAAGGAGCGTTTAATCAGCTACAGCTTCTAGTCCACTCATTCCCCTTTGTCACGTGCGCCCAACAAAGTGAGCCCCGAGTTCATTGCTTTACAACTTTTTATCTAAAATAATATGTAAATACACACCTCTACAATGCCCCATAAAATCCTTATTTGGTAATATAAAAGATTATAAAATGAATATTAATGGGTAGGGGATGTATATAATTACATCTTCCCTATTTGTTAGTTCCCAAGAAACTTGCGTAGCATATACTTTTATCTTAACAGCAGAAATGACCATGAAGCCCCTTACAAACTAGCAATAAGGGAAAAATTAGGGGGAGAGATTCTGAGCCTTCGCTAACTGGGAAAGAAGAGATATCACCCTTTTATCACATTCTTTGTCCAGGTAGTGAGGGGAGGAATGGTTGGGGGAGGGGGAGAGGGGGAGCATAGCCTTCCCATTACCGTGGTACCTATTGGCCAGGTTTGCCCTGTTCTGGACACTGCTAGAAAGTTGCTCTGATATACTCCCTCCTTCCCTAAATTCAAGGTTAGAAAGTTGTGGTTTGTGCTGTGGTTTGCTTCTCCTCCCCTCTCCCTATCTTAAAAGGATGATTATTGCTTGTGTAGTACATGGCCTTTTCAGCCCAAGTCAGGGGTTCCATGGAGGACAGTTCGTGTCCAAAGCCTGGGCTCAACTCCCAGCCCCCCAGGAATGTGGCCCCACACTGACATCCGTTGTCCCCGTGCCCACAGTAGGTAGATGTCCTATTGGCCATCAGCATGCACAAGCAAACTGACTATGCATTGCCACAGCACGTTTCATGTCATTATGGTAACTGTTCTCAAAACTGGGCTGAACTTGAACTTTTTCCTGCAGGTATTTGCTGCCATTTGTTATTCATTTATGGTAACTGTGAACAAAGTAGACATGATAAAGTGTATGAAATTCTGAAAATCGTTGCTTTTACCTATGTTTCCCAATTAGTAAAACAGGGATAATTGTATGTATAGTGCCTCACAGGGTTTTGTAAGTGCTGATTATGTTACTTGTACTTAGAGGAGGTAAAATGCTATAAAACACTAAATATAATTAAAGGGACTTTATACTTCACAGGGTGTTGTCTGGATCATTTAGTATTTTAATGCATTTTGGAGATGTAATATACTGTTTGTGCATCTGCAAAATAAGTACGCATGTGCTAGTTTACCTTGAAGAAAGTCCCTGAGAAATGTCAGTTTTAAACGAAACTCAAACCCCAAACCTCTAATCAGGTGAGAGTTTGAATGTAACTGGCTATTGCTGTGAGGACTGAGAGCCAGCTCTCCAGAATTCATTTTGTCTCATTTTTAATATGTAATGACTTTGTGGCAATACAAAAATGTACACATTCAATCTCCTCTAAATGCCATATGACTTGAAGCAATAAAGGAAGGGAGAACATGAATTCATAATGAAAAGCAAAAAATAAGAACCACCATGAAATGATGCTTTGTTTTTGTGCATTTGCAGGAAATTTTTAGTTATTTTACTTTTGCTCTATGAGAGCAAGATTGTTGCTGGCTTGTACACAAATATGTGAGAAGGGGAGATGGCAGAAAGAGCTGGAGCCTCTCTTGTTCTCCTATATATGGGCTAACTGGTTAGTCTTTGTGCTCCCTTCAATGCAAAGTAGCCAGTGCTAGCCATCTCAAAAGGACAAGCAGGCGATGCCAAAGTCCCAGACAAGCCAGAGGATTTAGCCAGCCATGAAGGGGAATATATACTGCAACCCCTTGGGGAATCTAACAGAGTAAGTGCTTACACTTTGCAACTGGGTGGACTAATAGCACAATGCACCATGCAGCTCCTTTGGGGTGGTGCAGCTTTGCACTCTGCATGCATGCAGTCATGTGCCTATGAGTATGTCCTGATTTCAGGAAAGCGCTTAAAGCATGAACTTAGCTTTAAGAATGTGCTTTAATCCTGTGCTGCTTTGGGGCCTTAATATCTCAGTATTGAATGAAAGGACTGATAAATGGCATATCAGCCTTATGCTTGGCCAATGTAAAGGTATAGAATACCTGTTTTTTTGGTGGTTGGTATAACCCAAGAGCTTCCTTGCCATGTGAAACCATTGACAACTAAATTCCATATTTAATCCTCTTCCTGTGCTGGTGTTAGATATGCCACCATCATTTTATTCTCCCATATATGCTTTTCCCAGCATTTAAATAGCAAGCCTATTTTACTAGTATTTTAAGACCTTGTTATTGGAACAGCATTTGAAGGTGTTTGTTAAAAGGCCCCATTCATTAGGGTGCTAAGCAGGGGTCTACTGCTTCCATCAGCTCCCTCTTTACTGTACTTCCCTTTCCTTCTTGCTAAGCAGGGACACTGTTTGCACCTCCCCACTGCACTTCCCTTTCTCCTGGCCAGCTGGGGGGGAAATGGCTAGACACTGTTAGGAAGCAGCAGCTGCGGGGTGAGCCAGGAGCTGTAGAAAAGCTAGGTGCAGGGAGGAGCCCCCAGGACCTGTACACAGAGCCATGCGTGGAACAGGCTGTGATTTCCAGATGTAACGGCCAGGTGTAGATCCGCATGAGACTTACAGGGGAGCAGCAGCATCTGGGCAGGGAGCCAGTGCAGAAGAGTCTCAATGAGAGACAGTAACTAAGCCTGGCCTGGAAACCCACAAGCTCCTATTTACTGTCCAAAGACTGGGCTGGAGACCGCATCCCAGGCAGAGGGTTGTAGAGCCTGACTCTTGATTGCACTGCTCCAAGGATCCAAACAAGAACCACGATTTCTCACTATGAACTGTAACTGTTTAAGCCTGTGTACCTAAGGTATCTGTAATCTTTCTTCTTCCAGCCAGCCCTAATAAAATACCCTTTCACTGAGCCATGTATCTGAGTGGCTATTGGGACCGGGACCAGCACATACAAATCCTAGCTGCTGAAGATCCTACAGTGCTTGCCTCTGAGGCTGTATCTACTCTGCAATTAAACACCTGCACCTGGCCCATGTCAGATGACTAGGGTCTTGCAGGATGAGTCCATGGGGCTGTTTGTTTGCTGTGTAGACATTCTGGAACCTGGACTCTGGGACCCTGCACATTTAAACAGCTCGGTAGCCTGAGCCCCGTGAGCCCAAGTCAGCAGACATGGGCCAGCTGCAGGTGTTTCATTGCAGTGTAGACATACTCTACATTGCCCGAGATGCTACTGGTACCTTAGGGCTTTGATGTACTCTGGTACTAAGAAGCAGCAGTAATTACACTAAAATTCAGATGATAGCCTTTCCCTGCTGGTTCAAAAAGCCGTAGGATTAAGTCCCATAGCAGAATTTAGGTTTTTATCCAATGCTGATGATACAATATGAAAGATGTCCCTAAAGCTCCAGCTGCCAGAAGCTGGAGCTGGATGAGAGGAGATGGATCACTTGATAATTGCCCTGTTCTATTCATTCTGAAGCATGATGCATTGTTCACTGTCAGAAGACAAGAGACTGGGCTAGATGGACCATTGGTCTGACCCACTGTGGCCATTCTTATGAAGTTCTATTTTATGACTAAGTTTCACCTTCTGATTACAGCACTATAAAGTGGATTTCGTATGTCCAGAAATATAAGGGGTACCTGCAGTAGTTGTAAATGTAATTTCTGTGTGTTCCAGTGACAACATATATCATGATGTAGCAGATCTAGATATTACAGGGAGGAGTTGAAGTAGTCCAAATGAGAAGAAAACAGTTCTGTGTAACATACAGTACAGCAAAATTGAGCATACAATTCTGATTTTTCTGTAAATTTTACAGACCCGAGAGACCAAGACAGTCCTCATTTTTTACTAAAACAGTATGGAGTCTTTCCCAAAAATAAAGATCTTTCAATATGATACTTTCAATATCAATATACTAGGAGAGAGAGACAGGAGTCAGTAACTGAAAAACTGTGTAGGGGAATAAGTCCAAAAACAATAAAGCAGGGATCAATAACCCCCCACTCCTGGCAAGTCTGAATTATCTTGTGACAATACCACACTGCGGTTCCACAGATAATCTGGACATGAAATCCTTGCCTTTTATTTGTGTGTGTGTGTGTGTGTGTGTGTGTATTGGGGAAGGGAAGAAAAGAAGTGTTGGGGTTTATTTTTTTATTTTTAGTTTTTAGTGCACCTTAGAGAATGATTCTGCCTATCTCCCTGAAAGACACTGAATATCCTTTGCTGTGGCAGCTTAATAGAAAAATAGAGTGGGTACACAAAAGGAGGAGCTAGGAATCAAGCCCACTGAACAAAGAAGAGCTCAGGGAAAAAAAGCTTTCCTAAAACCACAGTAAGCATTATAGGGCGGTTTACTGCTTTAGATTTAGTGCTTACAGTATTAAAATGCAAGAGAATATTGCTATCACAAAAAATTTGTGAACACAGATGGACCAAGGAGGCTTTTAACCCATTTCCTGAATCAAACAAAAAGCTTCATACACAGCTACTGCAGGAAATGTAAAGGGCACGGTACTATATGATCCTTATTGGATTATTCAGCAGCTTTAGCAAAGCTACCATCAGAAGCTATATAAATCAAAGATAACTGCTTCCATAGAAAAGCAATCAACTTTTTAAAGGGAATATCTTTGTTCCACAAAGTTGCCAAGTAAGATTTAGATGCTTCTATTAGGATTTTGCTGTAGAGCATACTTAAGTAATTATCAAAATCCAGGTTATAAAACCGCCTGGATAGATTCCCAGAGGAAGTGATCAGATCCTTTCTCCTTTGAGTGTTTGAAACTTAATGACACATGGTCTATTTCCTTCTCATGCTGTCTGTATCTCATCGATAATTAAAATCTCAGAAGTCCAGACTAGTGTTTATAATATATTCTAAGGGCTGCCCGGCCTCCTTACTACTTCAAAACACAAGTTAAAATGCTTGCAGTCAAAATGCAGCTTTCTATTATATACTGTACCTTGTTTAATTAGAGCTAGCTGTTTAAGTTTGTCCTTGGGAGCCAAGAGCTCAGTTATAAAGGGATGGCTCCAAAGAGGAATTTATTGTACTTTTAAGAACCAACTACAACTCAGGTCTCTTGTAGTATACTTCAGTATATTTTAATATATTTGTACTCAAGTTATTTCAAAGCACTTCACAAAATATACCAGTAGCAAAATGATTATATACAAATGGGTAAGCCATTATATGATCAACAATGAATATTAGAACCTGTTTAGCTGAGAAAGGAAATATGGAGCAGAACATGAAGGTTCTCCTATATATTTTCCAGATGGCTGTCCAGTTGGAAGATAAACATTCCTACTATACATCGTCTTCATAAGGGGTATTGTGAAGTTTAATTAACGCTTGCAAAGTACTTTGAGATCCTCAACTGACAAGTGCTAATAGAAGTGCAAGTGAAACTTCCATTTATACCGCATAGAAAAAGCAGGAACTTTAACAATACGTGGAGTATGGAGTTGCGTCTCTGACCATCTTGGCTATAGCCACTGATGGACCTATCCTATCCATGAATTTACTTAATTCTTTTTATGAATCCTATTATATTTTTAGTTTTCAGAACATCCCACGGCAACGGGTTCCATAGGGCGACTGTGTGTTGGGTAGAGTACTTTCTTTTTGTTTGTTTTAAAGCTGTTGCTTTTTCATTGGGTGACTCCTGGTTCTTGTGTTATGTGAAGGGGTAAATAACACTTCCCTATTCCCTTTCTCCATACTGTTGATGATTTTATAGACTTCTATCAGAGTTGCCTTAGGCAACTCTTTTTAAAGATGAACAGACCCAGTCTTTTTAATCTCTCCTCATATGGAAACTTCCATACCCTTAAACATTTGTTGCTCTTTGTACTTTTTCCAGTTTTAATACATCTTATTTGACGTGGGGTGATCAGAACTAACCAGTTTAAATGCACTAAAGGAGGAAGGTAAAAATGATGAAGAGACACAGGTGAATGAACAACCCACGTGGGATATATTTAAGTGGCAGGCCTGCAACTTTATTTAACACTGGGAGGGGCATTATACCATGCATTTAACTAAGTCCAGTGTGGTGTTCAGGGTAGCTTGGGGCCACACTAGGAATCAGCTTGCTTCTGAATCATTTCCACCTTCCTGGCATGGATGGGGCAGATGTTCCCTAGGCAGGGCCTCAACCCACAAAAACTTCATATCTCCCCTTTTCCTATGCGGAAAAGTAGCACAATCCTCATTTACCTCTGGGAGCAGTTCCTTTTTGTCTTTATGCACACTGGACACTGGTCGCAAGATGCGAGAAGCTAAAACAGTCTTACTTTTCCTCATGTTAAGCCTTAATGCTATCACCTAACTGTAAGACATGTTCTTGCACAACCAGAAGTTAAGGCCCTGTTGCAGAAATTGCTGGGCGAGGTTCTCTGACCTGTGTTATTCAGGAAGTTAGGCTAGATAATCATAATGGTTCCTTCCATCCCTAAAAGTTATGAACCTGTAGATCTAAATGGAAAAAGATAATTTCCACTCCAAAATCAGAGTTTGGCTAAACTAACAGTTTCCTTTTGTAAATTTTCAATTAAAGTTTCAAGAGTGGCTGAGAATCATTAAATCTCCTCCAAGGAGAGATCTTGCATGTGTGCGTGCACCACAAATCCTAAACAACTAATTCTTTCCATTGGGAAGCCAAAAAGGATTAAGCAAAAACTCTTAACTGGAATCAAAAGCTTTCCAACCTCTCTGTAACAACACTTTGTTGGGATACACAGCAACTTAAGTGCTGCTTTAATTGCTTTAATTATTAGCGCCCTAGATTTCAGTTACCATTTGTCTAAGTAAAAAAGTCCTCAAGGGTGTCTAAAATTCCCTCCTGTTAACTTTCTTCCATGACATTATTTAGTGAAAGTGGTAAACTGTATTTAGTAAAAGTTCCCCAAAGTGTCAAATTGGGACAAGGTTACAGACTGAGTAAACAGAAATAGAAGCACATTAGAGAAGAGGCCACTGTGACCACCCATATAGGGGTGATTCTAATGAAAAATCACATGGTATACAGGGATTAATATGGTGGTTAGAGAATTAGGCCAACATAGTCAACCTGAGGTACCAAAGCTGAGCCCTGAGAACAAAATGTAGGCAGATAAATAAAGGTGTTTTTAAGAGTTGAGCATGCAAAGCTCCCATTGAACTCACTGGGAACTGTGAATGTTAAGATCTTAAAAAACAGTTTTATTCGCTACCTCCATTTGAATCCAGGTGCATGTTTAGGCACCACAGTTTGAAAATGTTGGCTTAATTGTCAAATATGTTGCTTGAGATTATACCTCTGCACAAGCATATGCGTGCCTTTTAAAGATTGGTATGATTTTTTCAGTAGGGTAGCCAAACTTCATGAACTAGATTGTCCAATGTGGGCACCAGGACTGTACCTGAATAAATGAGCAGACAATCACTGTCTGCAAATAAATAGCAATGGCATATGCAGTTAACTGATGTGCATATGCAAATGATTTGTATGCGCCAAAACAGGCTTTTGTGAATTGGTTTCAGTGTGCAGAAACAAATTCTGGTGGGTGCAGTCAATGGGCCCAAACTCTCTGCATGGCTGCACTGAAAAATTCTCAAGCCTGAGCCATACAAAGGAATAAATATTAAATAATTCAGTGAACATGTATTGTCAGTTGTAAAAATGTAAGATGAATTGGGACCTGATCCAAAGTGCACTGAAATCCATGGGATCATTTCTGTTGAGTGCTGTTGACTTCAGCAGGCATTAGAGTGACCAGCTAGCAAGTGTGAAAAATCAGGACGGGTGGGCAGGAATAGGCCCTTATATAAGAAAAAGCCCCAAAATATCAGGACTGTCTCTATAAAATTGGGACATCTGGTCACCCTAATAGATGTTGGATCAAGACTTTCTATCTTACAATAGATGGAAGTTGGGTATAATCTGCAAAATTGTCAATTGGCTTGCATAGAAAGGACAATCTTTGTATAGTAAAACTTAAAGCACTTAGGAGAAGAGATTTCTTCCTTGTAGGAAAGCTAGTATTCTATTAAGGTGCTTTTAAATCAGAAAAAACAAAATCAAGTAGAGACAAAGAAAATCTAAAATATGAATCGGATATGAAAATGTTAAATAAAAGTCAGTATAATTATAATAAATAAGCAACAAATTGTTGGAAATAAGTGCTTGTCTGACAAATAAAAATTATAGCCTATTTGATATTACTGATTTGAGGGGGTTGATTTCAGAATGTGGGGCCATAGGATATTCTGGAAGGCCAAAATAAAATAAGAAGGGAAAGACATGTTATATATCAAGTGAAATTTAGGGGCTAAGGAATTGAAACTGTCAACTGCTGAGAAATATAGTGAATCAGTCTTCAGAGAGCCAGAAGCTAGAAGGACTAATGAGCTAATAATAGTGCACACTTCAGACCCCCAGGACAAGAGAGATATAAGAATGATTCAGTGAGATAAAAAGGCTTGAAAGACGACCATGATTATGGTTAAAACCTCTACAAATTAATCTGGAAATAATCAGATACTAGTTATGATGGAGACCATGATGATCGACATATTGGGGTACTTCAAAATATTAAGACTTCACGCTCAAAATATGTGAGTATAGACGTCACCAATTCTTTTAGTTGCCCTACCATCTATGTTTTCCCACCAAAGGAGGGAGAAATTCACATTTGCTGGGCAGTGGAGCAAGATCAAATTTCATTTCATGATACTATCTCCCTGTAGTGGTTCTATACTATCCTCTGTAGTCACAGCCCTTGGACTCTAACTAAGGACCAACTTATAATAAGGGTTACCAAGGATAAAACACAACAGAATGAGACTCCAGGTAGGAAAACCCAGATAAACTGGCAGGGAGTGCTGATGGCACTCCAAAGAAAGAGCAATGAGATACTGGAGTAGTCCTCTTTTGAAGTGAATGTTAAATTTAAAGTTTGGCTCTACTCTTAAAGTGTCTGTAAAAATATAATGGGAGTCATATGAACCAGAGTCATATGTCTTAATGAACCAGATTCTCAGTTGGCAAAAATTAGCAAAACTCCCTTAAAGTTAATGTAGGTGAGGCTCTGGGCATCTGTTTCAATTATCTTCATATCAAATGTTTTCATATTTCCACTAAAAAGATATATTTCCTAACAGCCGACAAACTCAACCTGGGATCTGAAAGTCATGCTGAGTTCTTTTCTTTTACACAGCACATGTAATAAAAATTCTGCAGGCCAAATTATGTCCTCAGTTACATGTGTACAACCTAATTATGCTCAATAAGGATTGGAGGTGGAGGAAATGATCGGAATTAGCCAAGTAATTCTTTTTGCACAAAGAGAATAGTGTCTCTCTCTCAGCTGTGTTGACTCGACAGGTCTAAAATGAGTAGAGAGTAGTGTTTTATTCAGTAAAGTAAGCAGCTATGACTCTGAATATATACCAGGAGCAGATTTGTTGTGTGAGAAGCTATTCATTTCACATAGTCTCTTTTCAGAGCAGAACTACTCTTTACAATCTGACTGTAATATCCATAGCACCATGGGATATTAACCCACGTATTCTGGCCAGATTCCAGTTTATGTGATTACATTCTGTCTGCACCTAAATTGCACCTGTAGTTTCTATAGGATAAGTTCTTCTCCACTGGCCCTTCTTCTAAAAAGTGTTGGCTGGTTTTGTCAGGGAAGAACATTTACTGCATTCCACCCCAAGGGCTGCACTATAAAATTGTCTGGAGTGATTCTTGTATGTAGAGCCTGTAAAGTGCTCTGAGATGAAGTGTCACAGTGCAGCATATAAATGTAAAGTATTTGAATCATAAATGGAAGCCAATGGAAGATCTGTTCTTTATTTGTTGAAAAAAGATTTCTTAGAACAGAAGAATTGAAACATGTTTCACATCAAAAGCACCTACACTACATACGTCAATATCTCATTATAAAAGCAACAAAGCATCAGTATTTTAAATTAGTCAACAGTTTACAAAATTTAGGCAGGCAAATGGGTAAGAGTTCCTTGGATGCTTCAGCATCTGCTTTGTGGACTGTAATACAAAGCAACATAAATCAGTCAAATTTAAAATGATTAAAACCATTCAATCTATCTCTGCTCTCTTAGGTGGCATTTTGTTACAAAATGACTCTTATTTGTAATATTACTCAAGTCAGAGGCATTTTTATATCACAGAGTGATCTCAATAGGAGAATTGGTTTTTCGGTTCTGCAAACTAATCTTTCTGACAGTGAAAAATAAGCAATGTGATTGTTTCTTTAGTGGTGATGAAACTGCAGGAAGGTGTGTTCTTCTCAACAAGGGCAATAGAGTAAGTGAAAAGTATTCAGCTTGAAGGTTTCTTTCCGGAAGACTTGCGCGATCAGGCAATTCTGCAACCATATCTTCAAAAAAAAAGTTTAAAAGAGGTACTGCTGCCAGTACTACTATAGTGGTGAACTGGCAGAAAACTAAATTGTTTAGCTAGTTGCCCGCCTTTTGTCATGTCCAGTAGCTGATGTATGTAGCTGTATTATATCTACTCTGCCGCCCCCTGTTTATGACATACTTCCAAAATATACAACTTACGATCATTGCGGTGTGTGGGTTTGTGTGTGATTATTTGGTTATCATGGCAAGTGTGCTATAAAGTCCTCCAGGAAGTGTAGAGATGCCACACAGCCGGTAAACTGTTCATTCAGTCTTTGGTTTCCCGTGACACACTTCCTTCTGTCGAACAGAAACAAAGAAACCCAGTACAGGGCAGCTGCAGGCTGCAGTTACACGGACTTTGCGACCACATTACTATATATATATAGCTTCCGTTCATAATAATGAAACAAAAAATCAAAACCCCAAACTTGCCAACCAGTTACCAACTGGGCGCTCTCATGTTGTTTTTTTTTTGCTTTTTCAACTTGCATGCTCTCAATATTGTTATGTTCACAGACGGTAGTCTACTCTTTGAGCTGCAAGTATAATTTTCATCTTGAGAAGACCTACTTGTGCTCACTCTGAATTGATGGCAGTCATGATGGCATAAGCAGTGGGAGGGGCTAGTCGCCCTGAGTATCACCCTAGCACTGCCCTTCACAATTCCTCTTCCATTTTAAAAGCCATAGCATATGTGCCAATAAATGCAGCGGCATACATGGGCTGTAGTGGTGGGGGGAATTCCTCTCGATGCAGAGTAATTAAGCCTTTTGGCACCTTTCCTGGGTGGAGAGAGGCCACTGATGATAGAGAAGGTGGAAGATAATGAAGGTTAGCACGTAGGACTTTGGACTGTGTGAGAGTCTGGCATTGAGAGGAGCAGATTGCTCATTTAGGGCCTGAGGGACCCCAATGGGCTTTGGATTTGGTCCTTGGTTGATGATGGATCAAAGTAAATAAAATTCAGTGTAGTGTAGTGGGGTGTGTGTGTGTGTGTGTGTGTGTAAAATCCTGCACATAATGTTAGCTTCTGAATTACAGGTAAAACCTTGGTCAATATAGTATCCAGTCACCGCGTGAAAACTCCAGTACTATCAAATAAGGTAGATGCCAGAAGGAGAATACCCTGAATACGGGCTACTCAGATTACTGCTCAGAGTGCAGAATGTTGAGAACCACAATTTAAGAGAATGCTGAGAATGTGTGGAATATAGAACCTTTTAAAATACCATATAATGAATAATGCATATTTTCCTTTTTGGGAGAGAAATTGCTGAGGTTTTTTTCCCAAATATGACTTTTGTGTCCAAAAAGTTATGCCCTACTTCTACACGTGAATGCAGTCCTGCATCTGCATAGAGCCCCACTGATTTTGAAGTCATTATGAATGCCATGATTAAATATTTGGTCAAATCGTGCGGATCGCAGTTAGGCAAATATCTCCTGCAACTTCAATGGAAGTTTTGTCTGTGAAACGATTGCAAAATTTGGCTCTTTATTTTTTAGTAAATGTGTACTTTATATCTACGCCTTTGTATAATCATAGGACTGTTTGTTGCTATCATGCTTAGTAAATCACACTAAGGCTCCAACCTCAATTCGTTACTCAGCCAAAAGTCCACTGATAAAAGTAGTAATCTTGTGTGAGCAAGGAGTGAAGCACTGGGTTCTCGTGTCAAAGTTGAGTATTCATATCTGAGGGCAGAAATGGAATGGAAGGTACATTTAAATAGTTACTTGAAGAACTAAGCTCTACATTCATTTCTAAAGGAATTATAAATTAAATTAAATTAAATTTCTCATAATACAATCAATATTAGGTTTAAAAAAGTGCAGAGGGTTTGATTGCCTACTCAGTTACATCAGTTTTAGGTTTGTGTAACTCCCCTGAAGCTAAACCATGTCAGGGAGTGAAGAATGTGGCCCATAATATTTTCTTGGTAATTCTCTATAGGTCTTGACTGAGAAAATTAAAGTAAAAATCAGTTGCTTGCTACTTAATTGTATGTTGTTGGATTGGTCCAGGAGTTCATGACTCATTCTCCTGTGAATTTCCTGAACTGTATTATTGCAAAAAATTTTCAGGAAGATGGAAATTCAGTTACCACATTTTGGATGTTTTTATACTAGTGTGAAGTATTTCAGTTGATATACGTTATAATGAGACAACGCTTCAAACAACATATATGCTTCCTATGCATGTTAGTACTTGGGGTATATTCTTTTATTTTAGTTTAATTATAATTCTTTGACAAATGAGAAGAAATTCCCACCTATTTGCAACATTACTTAAATTGCATAAGATATATTCTTAAGGCAGAAAAGATTAATAACAAAGTAAGCTCTTTCAGGTAGAAACTGTGTTTTTTTGTTATGTGTTTGCATGTATTACAAGGATGCCCTGGTGTAAGACTAGGGTTCCTACATGGTACTGCAATACAAATAAAAAATGATCAACATGTGAGAGAATCCTCAAGTAATTCATGTTTTGATTTGTTTTTATCCAATGATTGAGATTAAAATAGTTGCATAAAATTATATATTTAAGTAACATTTTTATAATTAATTTTAAATTAATCTGGAAATCAAACCCCTAACGACTGGGACAAAGCTCAAGCTTATTGTACTATAGCAGATTAACTAGTAATTAGTGAATAATAGAATTTTTTTATATGACTATACTTTAAAAAAACCAAAACCAAACCCTTTAAACCTTTATGGAGTTTTTGTCCAAGTTAAGAAGGGGAAAAAGAAAAAAGATAAAATCTAGAAGATATAACAATTACACCCACACATACATCTATATTCACTATCAAGGGTATCAACGTTTCATTTAAAGAAAAATATATATTTACTCTACTTGTAAATCTAAACCTTTCACCACTTGCCAAGTATCTTCCTTGCTACATTTAAGATACTAATGACTTTAATGCAAAATTGAGCAACTTAATGGGCTGAACATGTGTAATGAAACCACTTTAATTGAAACTTTCAGTATGTGTTCCCTACACTGGAATCTCTCTATTTATAATAACCAGAGTGTTTAAAAATAAAATTATGTTTATTATTTTGTCATGAAAAGGACCCTTTCCTAAAATTCTTTTGAAGAACATTACTAATATCTTTTGAAGACATCCAGGGAACCATTAAGTTCTGTTACCTTGTCTGTGTGGAGAAAAACTATTGCTATTTAAATATTTAGAGATTTTTATCTGATTTACAGTAAATGGGCAAATTCATGCAGCTGCCATGCTAGACCTCCCCACCCTCTGCCCCACCACCATTACTACTAGAGAAATCTTGAGGGAATATGGAGTTGTTGCCATGATCTGGCAGTGGTAGAGTATTTTTAGCGATGTAATTTTGATATATGCCAATGATAGTCACTCCCGCATACTGAGCAGGAGTAGAGATTACACATATAATTCAAAGGAAGAACAATTCAGCTTGTAGGCTCCTAACTGGATAAAAAGTTCATGTTGCAGGACCTCTACTATAGTCTTATTTCAATTCCAGCTCTGGGACACTACATGCAAGTCAGTTAGATATCTAGATAAATAGAAACAATTAGTACCTATTGATGAATCTGATGTGGGTGAAATCTAACCTTTCATGGTAGGCAACCTGGATAATCTGAAAATGTCCATAGTGCAAAGGGAGGCTGTTGAAAGCCTGGACATAGAGAAGGATTTCAGCAGGAGGAAAATGACATCTACAATCACACAAAATTACTGAGGGCTTTAGTTGTGTTCCTTCCATTTCACTTGAATGGGATTTGTATGCCTAACCACGTGCAATGTTTTGAAAAGTTAGAGGTGTATCCTTCAATGCCTTTCTTACACCTCATGTCAGTGTGAAATAATGTGAAATGGAGTTTCATGCAGGGATTCAATGATAGGCAGAGAGATGCTGGAAAAATAATTTGCAACTCAGTATGATCAGTTAGAATGGACTTTATAGTAAGTCCCAGAAACTTACTTTAAGCAGTGGCACTGCATTGTCAGGAAATTGGTAAAATAGAAATAAGCCCTTAAGAGTTAAACAAGAATACCTGGATGTTAAAATTTGAAGTGATCATTATATGAAATAATAAAGATGGATTTTTGCACAAAATTAAATTAATCTGGTGCATAACAATATGTTGATTTCATAGATTCTAAGACCAGAAGGAACCACTGTGATTATCCAGCATATGACTGGCCATAGAATTTACCCAAAATAATTCGTGTTTGAACTAGAGCATATCTTTTAGAAAAACATCCAATCTTGATTTAAAAATTGCCAGTGATAGAGAATCCACCATAATGCCAAAGGATAATTACTCTCGCAGTTAAAAAATGTATGTCTTTTTCCCAGTCTGATGGATGATGCAAATAAATTGCATATCATTAGAAAAAGATAGACATCCTAAGGCATTGAAAAAGTGGTCAATGTTGCTTTTTTTTTTACTGTTATAATAGATTCAGTGGTAGTGATAGATGGTATAAGGATTTGGGATGGACAAAGAGTTCAGATAAAATAAAAAACCTTGAATCTTCATCCAAAACTTCAACCAAATTTGAAAGAAAGCTTTTGAAGGGTTTTTTCCCCCTTCTTCTTCAATTTATCTGAGTCTGTATTTTTCTGTTCAGCCATGACCAGAAGTTACAATTAAGAGAACATTCTTCCAATATTTGGATTTCCACATTCAGGAAGTACCAGAAATATTACAATAGCTCATCCTCATCAGATTACAATTCCAATTTTGCAAATTAAAGAGGTTTGGGTAATTTTGATGAGTTTGACATCCTGACTTTTGGGTGCTTATCTAACCTAAACCTAATATTTTTAGCTATAGTTATTAAAAATAATGCTTTTACACTGAGACTAATTTTGCTTTCAGCAGAATAGTACTCTTCTTAAAGCCATGTTTGCAATGGATATGAGTTGCTACACTTACCAAGAGCAAAAGAGAAATCTGGATGCCATTTCACTTTTCAGTACATTCTCAGCAACTGCAACCTCTTTTTGGAGAAGCCTAATTGGTAAAGTTCCCTAGAAAAGCATATGCTAAATCAGTGGTGGGCAGCACGGGTGAATAATTTTGGAGAAGCTATGTTATTACCATGTGGATTGTAGGCTTTTTATGAAGGGATAAGTGTTCTGATACAGTCAGACAGGTTAGGATGCTAATGTTGCCACTGTGTCAAAAGGGAGTAGATACCTGGGACCTAGCAAATTTACACACACGCTCACACACACACACACACACACACACTCTCTCTCTCACTCTTCCCTCACCCCCCCCTCCTGGAACAAAGGTTGTCAAACAGCACACACAAACACTGTGTCCTGGAACAAGCAGCATGCAGAGCAATAGTTTCTTCCATGAACCTCAGTCCAATACCCTGGTTTCCAGGGAACAATACTTTCTGAAGAATTGACTCAATCAGGAACTGAGACAGTTCCCTCTACCCAGAAGTTTGCATACCAAAACCTAACAACACTTCTTCCTAAGTCTGAAGAGTTGCTTGCACACTATGAAAAAGAAGTTGGAAGACTATATACAACAGTTCCATTTGTTGATATCTGCCATAACAGTATTTCGGTGGGGTACAGTGGATGTTCTTCCTGGGATTTCGTATGGATTTTAACAATATTGATATTTGTTGCAATTTATTTCAATACCAATCATGCTGACATTTATCTTTGGATAGATGGTTGTGCTATTTGCTAGCTGCATGAAACAATGAAATTGAAGGTCACAGAATTTGAGTGCCTGTGAATGAAATTGCGCTGGGTGTGAAGGGCTGGTGCAAGACCTACCAGTCCATTAATGCCCAGAATAAGGCTTGCACTTGGAGTCTACTGCCTAAGTATCTGCACAGGGGGAATTTGTACACCCCTACACACTGTACAAAAATTCCCCACAGCAGCACCATGCAGGTCAACATGGTGAAATGTAAAAATGAAAAAAATTAAAACAACACATTACTATTTGGAAGTGTTCTCCATTTGCAACATAAATACATTTAGGTTATTCTAGTCAACCAAATCTAAAACTCCTATACAATACTCCTGTCTGATATTATGGCATGCAAGGAATCCTCACAGTACTCTGGTTGTTACAAGAGATTTAACTTGGTAGTAGAATAAATCAATATTTATATTATCTCCTTGAATGATTGCTACAAATGACGTATCATCTCAAGTTTATATCCCTTCACAACTTGTCTTGACAAAATAATTGTATTGGCTATAATTAGCTTAAGGATTCTGTGATATTATGGATCAGATAAGTTGGCTGGAAGGGTGTTTTTGTTTTGTTTTTGATTTTTTATCAGCTTCATAGTCCAATTTGTATGTGTGAAAACTTCCTGACTGTGAACTACCATTATGCTTTGAAATAACTTCTAAGCAGTTGGATCAGCTGTCCATTTGCTTCTGTTAGAGATATCAGGCAGCTATCATGGATCTGACTATTAATTCTTTGCGGAATGAACAGTGTTTCACCTGGAGTAAAAAAGATGAACTGCCAAGATTTTTCTTTCCAAGTTCTTAGTAGCCCCATTCTGATATGGGGCTACTAAGAACTTATTAAATTTCTTGGATAAAAAGGACATTTTAACATCATACTTTTCTTTAGCTAAATCAGCATTAAAGAATTAATGTAACTTTACTACCTAGAAAAGAATCAGTGAGACTTCTCTGTAGCTGAGGTTAAGCACGGTTGTGATATTACAAATTAGAAGTATATAATGATATTCAGAGACTCGTATTCAGAAACTGGAATCTTGTTAGTTAGTTAGGCTAATAATGAATCATATCTCAGAGTCAAAAGGTCCCTAAAAGTGAGGTAGCTGGAGTTTGACTGCAAATGGCCATATTATTATTAACACACTCATTCATGACAGCTGGTTTGTAGTACATATTTGAAATTCAGAGCTCTCAGGGCATTTGATATAAGTTATATTTAGGTAAAAGACACAGGCAGGCTGAGATGTATTTCTCCAATTGCAGCTACTTTAATTAAATAACTTGAAACCTAAATTCAAAGAACACTAAGGTTGCTGTGTTCTTGTTTGGGGCCTGAACTAGCTGACATGCTCCAAAGGTACATAGCAGCTGGGAGGGTACTTTCCAGCATGGGTAGACAGACACGTACTAACTCTGCTTGAGGTAGTGTGTGAAAAATAGTGAGACTCCAGTAGCATGGGCAGCAGCTTGGGTTAACTGTCCGAGTACAATCCTGCCCAACCCCCTGGGTTTGTACTTGGGAAGCTAGCCCTAGCTGCTGCCTATGCCCCTGTGGCCACACTGGTATTTTTAGCACATTAGCTCAAGCAGAGCTAATATATATCTGCTTCCCCCTCTCATCAACTTTGTAGACATACCTGAAGATGGCCTCTAGGAGCATGTCTATACTAAACCTCAGTTCTGATTCAAGTTGAGCTGAAGCGCCCCTTCTGTCCACACACACATCAGTGTGACTCAGGTCAGCAAGCACTCAGGTCCTTGTATCCTGCTAGAGAGGGGCATCAGGGGGAGGGTTCAAGCCCTGTCACTTTGCAGTGTGAATGCAGGTCAAGCCACAGACCTGAGTCAGCATGTCTGTGTGGTGCAGTATGGACATGTTAGCATGGCTGTGAGACCTGTGTCTGGGAATTGTAAACCCAGATTTACAATGCAGTGCGGATGCTAAAGCATGAGCTTGGAAACAGTGAGTCCACAAGTCTGTATCCCACCAAATGCCTACTGAACTGACCCCTGCAGGTGAGCTAGCAGGAGAATACCTAGTCTGAGGCTCCACTGGGGGTCTTAGGCATGAGCTAGGCACTGAAGTGTCAGGACATAGGTAGTTGTATGCCTGTCCTCTGGCAGATTTTTAGATACTTAGGGGATTTTATTGGCAGAAGTGTAGGCACCTCTAGGGTTAGATAGCAACTGAACAGGGGATTTGAAGTTCTACAATTTGGACATAGGATTTTAAAGAGGCACTTTGGCACCTAAATCGCTTTAGGAATGTAGCCCCAGGACAATAGGTCTCCCACTAAAATGTATATCAAACCACTGTAGCAGACACTGATATCAGAGCTCTGATTTCTTAAAGGAGACCCTTCAGTCTTAGGCCTAAAAACTATAATAATACATGTAAAACCTCCCTCAGTGCTTGATACAACTCCCATCTGGAGTTTCACAAGATTTTCCCTGTGGCCATGGTAATGCTATCTGCCCAGCTCCACTGGTTTGTTTCACAGAAAAGGA
>ML675629.1:59299320-59340462 GCA_007922155.1 Mesoclemmys tuberculata | reverse complement strand
TGTGTGTGTGTGTGTGTGTGTGTGTGGTCTTCATACTCCTATTTACACAAACAGAATGATGCAGAGGGAAAAAACTCTTAATAGGGTGAAAAATCGTTAAATTTATACAAGCTTCAAGGAAAATGTTGCTTTTTTACAAACATTTATGCTTTTTTGTTATTGTTGTTAAACAGCATGCATAGGTATTCTCACTTCAAATTGTAATGATACTGTTTAATCCAAAATCTCATTTTATTAATGTATGTTCTCAAATCTATTGGCATAGAGGGAGGGAGAGGAATTGTTTAAGTTTAATACTAATATAGGTACGCGGACGAATGGGTACAAATTGGATATTAGGAAATTTAGACTTGAAATTAGACGAAGGTTTCTAACCATTAGGGGAGTGAAGTTCTGGAACAGCCTTCCGAAGGAAGTAGTGGGGGCAAATGACTTATCTGGCTTTAAGACTAAGCTTGATAAGTATATGGAGGGGATGTTATGATGGGATAGTTTAATTTGAGCAATTGATTTGGATTATCGGCGGATAAGTCTGCTCAATGGTCTGTGGGAATGTTGATGGGATGGGAACTGAGTTACTGCAGGGAATTCCTTTTTGGGTGTTGGCTGGTGAGTCTTGCCCGCATGCTCGGGGTTTAGCTGATCGCCATATTTGGGGTCAGGAAGGAATTTTCCTCCGGGGCGGATTGGCAGAGGCCCCGGAGGTTTTTCGCCTTCCTCCGCAGCGTGGGGCATGGGTCGCTTGCTGATGGATTCCCTTCAGTTTGAGTTCTTCAAATCTCACTTTTGAGGATTTCAATAACTCAGTCATGGGTTCGGGGTTGTTATAAATGTGTATGGGTAGGGTTTTGTGGCCTGCCTTGTGCAGGAGGTCAGACTAGATGATCATATTGGTCCCTTCTGACCTATGAGTCTATGAGTCTATGAGATATTCTGAATAAATTCTAATATGCATTTTAGAGTTTAAAATACCTGTATTTGGTTTTGATAAAAAATTCTTGGTTATTGTTACTGTTTTACTGTTGTGTTTTAAGAGGTTAGGCCATGTTCAGAATGGTGCTGTCAAAAATATTTTCCATTAATGTGGCTTATTGAAATATGAATTTCAGCAAACAGTATTGGAGTGCTTTAATGATCTCATGCTGTTACAACTGTGATTCAAATAACCTGACTAATTCAAATTTACAATGTTTTGCCTTAGTGAATGTTATTTTAAATGTGAATCCAATAAGGTTCCTGAGAGCTTTCAGTTGATACATTTATATATTCTTTCTCAGAAAAGCCTTGACACTTACATTAATGTTAATCTTACTATTTAACAGCATGTTTTCTTTTGGTCTTTTTCAAGATAACAGTATTTAGATGGCTCTACATATCCAGCATAATATGTTGTTTAGTAAATATATGGCTATGCTGTAAACTACTTAGATTATAATCCATTGCATTTATCACAACAAAATTTGTGCTAGATTTGTCATATGTAAACGGTTTTTTCTCTCATCTGCATCATGCACATCATGGGTTGGGTTGTGCAATTTTCATGCATCTCTGTGTAGGAAGTGACAAAGAGTCACACCATCTCGTGGGAGCACCAGGAGATGAACATCATGAGGCATAACTATATGTACTTGTTCTGCCCAGTATAAATATGGACTGTGAGCATTCTGGCCCATCCATTGGGATGTCACAGAATGCTTTCTCTGGCATCTGAATCCTGCTCTGTGAGCCTGTGTTGGCCTTCTTCCTTCTCTCCACTTTCCTGATGTTTTCTTCCCAGCAGGAACAATGAATGAGTCATACCTATTCACAGAACGTGCTCCTGTAATTGATACTTAGGAGGATTGTGCAAGGGAAGGGGGAATCTTTGTGCGTCTTCAGTCCCCCATTAGTCCCAGTGTCTGCACAAGGCTGACCACAATTTGTTTATCTAAAATTAGAATTTGCTCTGTGTGTGTGTGTGTGTGTGTTTGCGCGCGCATGCAAAGTTGTAGACACAGAAGCGTGCTGTATAAACAGAATAATAAACCCCTGGGCTCCTTGCATTTCATATACACTTTATTCATCACATTTGGTTGGACAGATGACAAAGTGCTGTCCTTCAGTTATTTGAATGATGGAAGGTTTTTCTATTGTGGTAAAGTCAGGCCAGATGGCTACAGAAGGTTATGCCATGGTAGATATGTAAGCCCCAGGATGCTGAAAGCCCTTTTCCCTGCAGACAAGGAATAGTCAATTGGAGGCACCTTGACCTAATTAAGAGCCTAGCCTAGGTGTATTTAAACCCTGCCTTCCTTAAGGCTGGGAGGAGGAAAGGAGAAGGAGCAGGTAGAAGGTTGTGGCGGCTAGAGGAGGATCACCTGGGACCGGTAGTAGTGTTTTTCCCTACAGCTGGAGAAGTGGAGCAGGAGAGACTCTGACCTCAGCCTGCAGGAAGGGCTCTGAGCCTCCAAGGCTCCACCATGACCCCTGCAGCCCTTGGAGGGGTCCACAGAGAGGTACCTCCCTGGGCCAAAGGCAGATACACAGACTGGGACTACCCACTCTCCCCAGTGGGGTTGAAGGGTGGCCCTCAGGCCTGAGGTAAGGCTGTTCTTACCAGGCCTGCTCTGTGAGAGAGGTGCCAGGGGTGGAATCATCTCAGGCCGCCGGCAGAAGAGACTGTGGCTGGCCAGTGAGACCCAGAGGGGACTTGATTTACCACACTACATATACATTTCTTTGCATTCATAGCATTGTGCTTTGATATATTGAAATAATGTTAACATATATCGTTTCATCCACAACTCATATATGGCACATTTTGTAGGTTCTCAATTCTTAAAATAAAAAAACCTCAAAGACCCTATTTCTACAGAAACCTATTAGTCTATTTTTGTAAAGTGAAAAATGAGTATAATCCACATGCTTTATTTGCTTCTAGGTCCACATTATTTTTTCCTATAGAAACAACACCACATATGTGGATATGCTTCTTACTTGGATTTCTTACAGATGTTTCTCTACAAATTAAGTCAAATATAAATATATATGAGTAAATCACACTTTATATATTATGATTGACTCAAGGAATGTGTATATTAAGAATATCCAAGTTTTCTTGGTATTGAGGTCACACATTAAGTCTTAGATCTTATTGCAAATCTAGGACAAATTAGCTCCCCCATGACACATGGCATGCTGTCCATGGGGTTTAGTGGCTTTCTAATAATTTAGACTGTAGGTAAAGTTACAAACTGACCAGTCATACATTCAGATTGGGTCATTAAGTTCCATAGTCTGAGATAAAATTGCATATCCAGAATTTTTTTTCATATGACAGCTAATGACTTTTCAGAAGTTTATGTCTGTCTGAGGTCACAGGTTTGATTTGAAAGGTGATAGCTATGCACTCAGGTATCCACAATTTAAGTGAAATACCTTTCCACTGACCATTGAAAAAAGTTCAATTCTCAGTAATCTAGGATGTATTGAGATTCAACAGTTCAGAGGATCAGAATAAGCAAATTATATTAAAAATGTTGCTATAGCCATTTGAATCTCAAATGTAAAATCTGTCATGAATTTCCTATCACCCTCTTGAAAGTGGAAGGGATGAGACTTGGAATAATTATATAATGTACGGCCATGTTTGGTGGCATACAGCATGTGCATACAGGATGTTCAAACTCAGAATTGGACACCGATCCCTAGTATCTTTGATAAACCATTTTAGATAATATATTTTTGTGAATGACAAGGTCCAATCTGGATAACCATAAGCCTTTATATTCAGCCAAGTGCCTAAAACTTTTATTAATTAAAATAGAATATGAGCCAGTGTCAACCTTTTCAGGTAGCATTAGAAAGAGGGAGGCAGGTATATGGGTAGCATTAGAAAGAGGGAGGAAAAGGCATTTCACCATTTCCTAACCTCTGCAGCATTGGAAGATCTGCCAGCAATCTATAATTCTAATCCCACCAAGGGAAATCTAACCTGGGCTGCTGGGACAAATGGCCCAATGTTGCAATCCTGTGAAAGAAACAAATTGTAATTAATTTAACTGTGACATCTGCACTCATGTTGAGAAGTTCACACTCACCCAGTGCAACCTGAACAAGCACTTTGAATGCTGCAGATTTACAAACTGTCCAAAACCAACATGATCATCTGATGCACGGCAGAAAACAACATATACAAAAACAACCAGTAAACATGACATTAAACCTGTAAAAAGGGGAAAACAGGATATTTGCATTGGATGGGATGGACCAGGAAGTTTCTTACCTCTGCCCTAAGTGTCTTCTTAGGGTAACGTTTGCCACCTGCTGTGCAATCTGTCTCTCTTGCAGGCAGTGGGACTGACCAAAAACAGCCTTTCTAGCAGGGAGCAGTGCCGTTGGTCAGTGGATACTGCATTGCCAGCCCTATGGTGTAGCCCCCTAATCCACATGCTATGGATTGTGCTTGTTGTGATAGCAGACAAGAGCAAAGTCTCTCTTTAAAACGATTTTAAAAAAGCTTATAAAGCTTATCTTGGTTAATGATTTGGACGCGTGCATATTCTTTGATGTGATCTTATGTTGGTGTTTTTGAAAAGAGAATTCTTTACACATTCTTCACTGAAGAAATATCTAGCTGGAAGATCATATGATTCCTATGAAAACCATTTTGACTGAACAAAGCCCTGGATCACTACATGTGCCTGAATACAAAAATGCGAATCACAACCTCCAGTCCAACAGGACATACAATGTTTTAAATTTATAAACCATGAAGATACAAATCATTTTGCATCTGTCAACCAATCTGAGTTATTTTTGTGCTTTTGGCACCCATTAGAATATAATTTGTGCCCATTTTTAGTTTTGAGGATGTTTGAATGTAATTGTAGTGGGGAGCATATAATTAGTCTTGAGCATCTGCCAGCCATTAAGTGCTCTAGTGGCCAACATTTTTGCAAAGCTTTGAATCGCAGCCTTTGGGTTCACTAATCATTTGGTATCATTTGACTGCAGCAGCCTGTGAATGAAAAATATTTGTAAACAATAAAGTTTGTTTTGTATTAACAGTTTATTCCAGAGAATGAAGTATGTGCAAAATGTGTTCCAAGGCAAATGGGTTCCCTGCATGCTATTTGTTCTCTCTTGCTTTCATAAATAACAAACTGGCTTCAGCAGGCTTTTATATTACAATGAATCCCACCGGTGGTAGATACTAATATGGAAGATCACTTGCTGAGTTTGTCTCTAAATGGTACCAGCTACAAATATAACAGTTGTTCTAGTGTGGCTTCAATATAATATGTAATCACTGTAACCTTGTACTGACAAATCACCTCCTTCCAAGTCCAGTCCTGTAAGATACATTGCGAAAGAAGCAGATGGTGGAGATCAGAATCTCCACCATTCAGTCGGTTCCTTGTGTTCACCTGAGTCACCATTAATAGCACACAATGACAACATTCTGAACATATCAGAACACTGACACCTGACAGAATCATTTTGGACTGTATGAGAAGGGTGTTCTTTACACTGCACTCTGTTTTGCAGCATCTTCATTCCTGCAAGAAACTGTCAAGAGAGAAGCAGAAAGAGAAAAATAAATGTGAAACAGCTCATATAATAGTAAGCAATAATAAAAGCAAGTTATTGCTTCTTGTGCTGTATTTCATTATGGACTACAATATATTATCTAAAAGGTCAGAGAACATATCTAATACTTTCTGTAATGTTCTGAAAAATGGAAATGAAGCTTTTCAGAAACCAGTTCAAATGCTATCTGCTGCCATTTAATTATAGCAACTTAGGTAAGGTAACATTTTGAGCATTGACAAGGCAAAACATTTAATATTAAATATTCATTATCTGAACAAATTAGCAAAATGTCTTAATTCATACTTTCCGGTGTCAATTCAATTATTATTTTTACTCATCATCTCCACACTGATTTTTTTCTGAAAAGGTGAAACTGTGGCTTCTCATTAGTTGAAGAGGAACTTACTTTGAAGTTGTTTCTCTGAATGTCTCCATCATGCTGTGATTGATATACAAGTAAAATTATTCATTAAAATAGTCAGGAAATTGTTCGCAGAATCACATTTACAGAGTAAAAGGCAAAATTTCTCAGGGCCATAGCTAACCAGTTGGAGTTCCTGCTTCCCCACCCCAAACATACAAAACACTAAGAGCTACAATATTAGTAATAGAGCAATAGTTTCCTTTAGGGATTCATGTTCCTTTTCTACTAGCTTACAGACAAGAAGCTGAATCCAGTATTAAATTGATACCACACTCAATCTAAGCCAAAAGCCCAAGAAGTTTAATAAGTTCTTTTGTTCTAAAGTTAATGTTTCATGAGAAGTAGGTTGGGCCTTAGGTCTTCAGGCAGGATTCAGGCTGGAAAGTCTATTGCAGTGCCAACTTCCAATGAAATCTGTTTACACTTGTTCAAAGAGATCTTAAAAACCACCCTAACAGTAATAGTCTCTCATGAAGAATATAATAGAAGAGTTTGTCTTGGGGGATTAAGATGTTTTGAGGCTGAAAAATATGGGCCAGATAGTCCCATTGCAACTTTTGATGAGTGCACCTGAGATAGGGAACCAGTTGTGACTCACTGAAATTAGGACCCACCCCAGCATAGATCAGAACAGCGTGGGTATGCTTAAAATACTTGGAGCTAGTAATGATTCCTAAGGAGCTATCCATCAGCTGTGAATAACTGGATGGCAACATGATGCAGAAACCAGGCCATGCCCTTATGAAAGAGGGCATCAAGATGAAAATGCTTAGCCATTATAAGTATTTCTATGTATTCCTCTGTAATATTTCACTCCAGACAATCGGAGTATATTCATCCCTTGGGATGAGCTCAGACCTTGAAATGTGTTCCCTATTCTACATACTTTTGTGTTAGCTAATGTGTAGCCCTTTCCTCTGAATGGTGCCTCTCTTCAGCTATCAAACCAACCTATCAAAGTGCTCACACAAAATATGGCAACCTCAATTTTTTACTCCTTTTCTATCATATCATCCTCCTTTAAGTGAGCTTCTTCAATATCTCTGTCTTCCTTTTCAGGAAAATTTAAGGAAACTCTTCCCTCATCTTAACACTAAGTCCTTTTAAAACTGAATTATAATTTTTGGGGTTAGCAGATGGTTTGAGGTTTCAGGAATTGAGGAAGCCATATTTGTGGTTTTAAATGTGTGAAGATGTGTTTCCTGGCCTTTCTTCTCTGAGCATATTCTGTGGTATCTCAGTGTCTGGCTGAAGATAACAGATTTCTTGGTGTGTATGAGATGGTTACTGGATCTATGAGGGTAAGTGTAGTGATCCATGGGTTTCTTGTATATAGGAAGTGTCACCTGCTTACAACAGTATGTCATGATGCACGTTGAAGCCACTTGAGACACTGCAGGAAGCATTCATGTCTTGCAGTCATTATAATGATCCTGGAAGTCTAAGAAGGTCTATTAGAAAAAGAAACTACTGTGTCCATTGCAAAATGAAATTATGATGTTATATTCTTCTGCCAGGGTAAGAGAGAATGCAGCAAAACAGAAGGGACTTTTAAGTTCCCATTGAACAGAAAAAGTTAAATAAATTGTTTTGCAATTGTTTTTCATTTCTTAAATAAGCAAATCATGTTGCCTCATCTTGTAGTGAATACTAAGAATTTTAGGTTCAGCATTCTCATCCTCTGCCTAACAAATGCAGAATAGCTGCATTGTGTCTCACAGACATATTGTAGAATATACTGTATACCAGAATATACTGGTAACTTTCCCCATGAAAAGGTTTGACTGGTGTCTGCAATAGATAGTTGATAGCTGGCTGGTGTCAGTTGGATAGATAATTTGACAATTTATGGAAGCTGTTTGTTTTAAATTGTGTACCAATAGGTAAAATATGTCTGCAATTTGTATTTCTTTTGTGGCTGAATGTCATTCAGTAGCTTGCTTTAACAATTGAGAAGAAGCAGAAAATGTTGTATCAGCTAGTTATATCCCCTATATAGAAATATAGAAACATAAAAATTGCTATACTGGATCACACCAGTTGCCATGTAGTCCGGCATCTTGTTTCTCACTGCTCCCAGTACTACAAACTTCAAAGGAGGATGCAAGAGCCTTCATAATAGATAATTATGCAATGAGTTGCTGAGGGGAAATGACTTCTTAACCCCAGCAGTTAGCAGTTGGCTTAAACCCTGTGAGCTTATGTCTTTCGTTCATTTTATTTTTGTTATCCTAGCTAATGTAAATGTAGTTTTTCTCATTATTCTTAGACACTTCTAATCCATTTCTGAATCCTGCTAAGCTTCTGACCTCAGTGGTATGTTGTGCAATTGAGTGCTATTCCTTAGTAATGCAGCCATCCTAGACTAGTGCGGGCAGAATATTATACTACCCATGTCATTATGTATTCTGTATATGTCAGAGAAAAAAACACTATAGAGAATTTTTTTTTTTAATTGAGATTTGTTTACCAACTCCCTTCATTTGTAAAGTTGGGTGCCTTTGGGCTTATCTGTGTGGGGAAATCTACCAGCATAATTATACCAGTATAAGTCTGTACTCCTACAGCCATACTGGTATAGCTCCATGGAATAAGAGTATCCATATGGAGAGTTATAGAAGTAGAATTATCACGGTATAGTTAGACTGGTAAATGTCCCTGTGTAGACAAGCTCTTAATGACCATGAGTGAAATTCTGGCTCTGTTGAAGTCGATATCATGATTCCTGTTGATGTAAACAGGGCCAGGATTTTACCTTTTTAGTCCAACTATACAAGCCTTCGAGCTAAATTTGGTCTATTACATTTAACTGGCTTGACTGTTATTTGATGGAAGGAAGGCAAAACGTTATGGGGCACAAATTCATGTGTCTGAGTGTCAAATCATCTGGTCCTTAGTCAAGACTCCTCTCAAGCATTGGGTGTTTTGCCTGAGTACATCTAGAGACTGGAGGATTTGGCCCTGAATGCTAGGTTGAAAACGTTGCTGTTTTGCCTAGTAAAACATGTCAATATGCAGATACAATGATAATTTCTAACAAGGACTACATTTCTTGTCTGGTAATTCTGTACTAGGAGAACTCAAATCCTAAATGACAAATGGCAACAAGTTGGAAGATTCAGTGTGACAGGAGTTGTATGCACACTTCAGAATAATGAAAAACACTTATTGGGAAAATGTCATGTACTCACAATTGTCATGTACTCACTATACATGTTGCTTCTAATCTTATTTGTTCAAGTACGGGTAAAATCTAACGATAGAAATCAGCTCCTTCCCTTTTGTTAAACTATGGTATTGATCACTGCAAGTCAAGATTGACATGGAGGTCCAGCATACCTTTAATTACAAGAAGACACAAAAATAATTGGCAGAATAAGTGAGGGGGTTAGGAAATTTCTTTTTTATAAAGGCCACTTTTTCCTAATTTTCACATTTTAGTAGAAGGAAAGCTGTAATAAGGATAGGGTATATATTGAAAATTGCATCTTCAGTTGCCAAAAATTGAGAGTACAAAGTACTATAGCTCAAGACATTTTTTACAGAAGAATCTTTTTTTTTAATGCAAAAAGTCTGCTTGAGAGAGAATCTGAACGTTTTCATCTTATATCATGTTTCTTTCCTCATCATCAGATTGTGTTTACATATCACAGTTCATTATCAGACTGCAAATTGATTTCTTGTGTGCTGCTGCCATTATTTTTCAAAATTTTATTCAATGTTAGCCCTTTGGAAAAGTGGGGAAAATAAAATTATACAGGAGAACAGCAAGGGTCTTTAAAAAAAAAATTGCCCAAATTTAGTTTGTCTTTCTGAGATAGTGGGATAATTTGAAATATATTGGGGCAAAATATCGTTGTCCTTTCTACAACCCTGAGCCAACAGCTTTTTTGATCTCAGGCACTTGACAGATGTGGTCAGTCTGAAAAGATCAACAGTCATGGAAATGTAGTAATTAAATATGTCAAATATAATAGGCCTTGTTTTGTATCCCAAATTACTCCTCTCTTTCAGCCTTCCCTCATTTTAGTGCAAATCATTAGGACTGCGTGTATGTTATGATAATAGGCAATAAATTTGAATCCAATAGCTACAAAAGAAACAACTGAATCTAAGCTGTATTCTTTGTAGAGTGAAAAACCATGCAGGATCCCATCCATGGTCCCTAACCATCACTTGGAGGAGTGAAAACTTGTATTGCGGGCCAAAACTGCAGGCATACGCACAATTGTGATCAGCATTTGCTCCCACCATTTTACATGTGAGAGAAGGGCAGATCAGTGAATGGCAAGTTAAATACTTTTGACTTCTTCTCTCTGTTGACTTTTAAAATATGGGTTTGTTTCTTTTGACTTGAAAAGAGAACCTTATCTCTGCCTCATTCTATTCACTGACCCTATTTGCTTAGCGAGTGTGTGGAGGGGAAGTAATTTGCTGCTGGTATAGACCATCAATAAATTACTATCAGCTAGGATCAACAAAGAAGCAAGGGAGGAATTTCTCAGGGTTGAGGGACTCAGGGCACAGCCTAGTCCATAATAAATACGATATTCAGATAATGACAAAATAAAACAGCTCTCTGTATTCTATTGATCTATGATGTGACCAGAAAAGGAAGAGGTGAAGTCCTACGAGTTAAATTAGATGCAAAACAAATAAAATATTAATGAAGAAAATTTGATAATAGATGTTTGAAAACAGGGAGACTAGTCAGTAAAATAAAAAATAGTCCTGAAACCTATCATTTCTGCAGACCTGGGTCAAAGGCTACCTCAGGTGGCTAGTACAGACCTGAGGAAAGTTATTGGCTGAAACACCATCACAAAGCCTTTTCCATATGGAAATACTATTTGTGAGAAAACCTAGGAAGAGGTTAACTGAGAAGAGCTTCTCACAGAGTTAAGTCATAAAAGAAAATTATTCTGATAATCACATTGTTTACCTCACCCTATTTACCTTCCTCCTGAAACTGCTTTACATTTTGGCACATTTTAACATGATTGGTTGTTTCAGCTCAAGAGAGACCAGAGGCTATGGGCCTGATCCAAACCTATTTGATATCATTTGAAGGAATCCCATTGGACTTCAAAGGGCATTGGCATTCCCTTACAAGTGGAAGGGTGATAGAAGATAGAACTGGGATGCCTTTCCAGAGCTAAATGAAGAAAATGACCTACTACCAGCCTGCACTCTGCTTGACTCCAGTCAGTGTTATTAGTTTCTCATGTTATGAGCATTAAATTTAGCTGCAAATTTCCTCAAGTAAAAGGGGAAAAAAATAATCCAATACCTGATGATAAAGTAAAAAGTTGGTCAAAAGTTTATACATACAATAATTGAATTTACATTATTTTATACTTTGTGACATTATTGCGATATTTTTAATACTTACAGATGCTACATGATATGTATATCTTGGCACCAATCAAAACAAAATGTACTTTTATTGGTAATAATGTACATATCTGGGGAGACCTATTGGGAACCTACACACAATTATGATACACACAATTTCTCTGCCGGTTAATGTTTGGAACAAAGGGCAATTAGACTGGAAGGAGGCAGATAGAGTATGAGAACAAAACAAAACAATTTTGGACAGGAAGTCAATTGACCAATTGAGATTTTCAAAGCAGTGCAGGGAATTTAGCTACACATCTTCTATAATTAATAGTAAATCCCCTGCATTGCTTTGCAAATCTCAACTGGTGAATCAAATTGACAATGAAAATGGGATTTAGTTAGCTGTTATGTAAATACCAAAATTGGAAATTAGGCCAAGCCACTAGAGCTAGACCCACTATCACTGTGAAAAGTTTATAACATGCTGAATTATTACAAGTGGTTAGAGTCTTGTTTTTTTCTCTCATCTAAAAATCCAGTGTCTTGGTTACCACCCAAACCACGTGTCAGTGTTTATGCAAAGGGAAGCATACTCCTGACTGAATTTTCAGCACAATTTCTTTCAGCACCCTGGTGTGGAGAATTCCCATCTAAGTTCTGTCCAACATTGCACTTGCAATGCCACTGAGGTGGTACATATGCCCATATACATAAAGTCTACTTTATGGACAAACCCATTGCAATCTAAGGCTGGGTCTACCCTGACGGCGGCAAATTTGCCGCCGCCACATCGAATGAGTGCATCTATACAGACCGCTCAGTCGATCCAGGAAGTGATGCAGGAAAACCACCCCCATAAGTGGAGTAGCACTGCGTCGAAGGGAGCGCTGTTCTCTTCGGCGCAGCGCAGTATGGATGCTGCGCGGAGGAGACGCTGCAAAGTCGACGGGAGATACGCAAGTGATTTACGTCACTTGCGTATCTCCTGTCGACTGCCGTCGAATCGCCAAGGTAAGTGTAGACCGGGCCTGACAGATACAAGAGGGGAGATTACTCCTTATTTTCTTTTTATAGAAATAGATATATCATAGCAAACACATTGAAAAGGACACAACACCACATATCTTTATTGTATATAGTGAAATATTTCCAAGATGCCAGCATTTAGGAAAACCAAACTCTTGACATATCTGTTTAGATCAGATGACAGTATCATTCTGAACTGATGTAAATGTTGAAATGCAGTCAGAAATAAAGATACAAGTTTTTTAATCTAATGTTTAATGCTTCTCCATATTTACAGCTCAAAAGAGCTTGTGTTGATCAAAAGCAACCTGCATAGTTAACTGTCAGATATAAATTAGATATCTCAAGCAATTATTCAGTAAAATAAAAATGATGGAACCCAGGTGCTTTGTCTGTAGCATGTAATAAACAGGGTTGTTTTTTTTTTAGGTGAAGAAATATAAACAGGAATCAATCTTGTCAAAAACCAGTGGTTTTGGAAGAACAAGTATTAACATCTTCATTAATAATCTCTAACAGAAAGAATATATAGCACTGGTTAACCCAAATAGAGATTGTACATGTTTTTGTTGTATTTTATAAGAATAAGATTTTAAAGCAATTCATTTGGGACAATTCTTGTTTTAATGAAATATTCATGTAGTTAAGTATGACTAACAAGCTAGAGTTTGGCCTGAAAAAATCTGGAAATGTCTTGTAAAAACCTAAAGATATTGGCAGGGGATATAGGTTTTGTGTATCTGTCCCACCTCCACAGTATATATCTCTACTGGTTCTCCTGTCTTCAAAGTGTTTGAAATGAAAAATACAGTCAGACATTCATGTGCACCTGGTCCTGAATGTGCAGAGGCATTATGTGAAGGAAAAGCAGAACTTAAACTTTTCTTAGGTGTAAAAAGGTTTTGAAGCAGATAAATATCTAATTACTTTAGCAGGACAAAATAGGAGACAAAGGCACAAAATGGGGGATACAAGAAAAACAACAGTGCTTGGATCTCTGAATCACATGGGATTAAATTGTGTATTATGAATAACAATAAATGAATACCTTGTGTTCGTGATTTGTCATATATCATATAAATATTTTACAATTTTAGAAGTGGGATAAAAGCTATCATTTTATGGAGAATGAAGAAAATTTGGGGCTGTTGTAATCCCCGGCCTACAGCATGAAGATACCTGTAAAAGGCATGTTAAAGCTGTGGTTTATAAAAATGAACTATATATTTTTATACGTTTTCTGCAACTGCGCTGAAGAAGTAAATAACATTCAGCTGCAGTCCTGAAAGTACACACTGTAAATCCTAGTTCCATTGAAGTCAACAGCTAAACTTCCATTGGTGCCAGAATTTTACTCCAGAGTTCCTCTATCTTGTTGCAGCATGTAAAATAGATAATAATCTAGAAGTTTGTAATGGCATGCAGAACTCAAGGATTTTCATGGGTACAAAAGAAGGCACAATTTGTCCTTTTGGCTTTCAGTATGACTTGTTTTTTAATCTAGTCTTGCCAGATAATTTATGATTTAGAGAGGATTAAGAAACACTGGTCCTAGATCATGTAGAATTGTTGTACCATTAACAGACATTTATTGTATTGCAAACACTCAATTTAAATCCCTGATTTGAGTGAGCTTTTCATTCATTATTCACACTAAGCAGACGCTGATACAGTTTTGTGAGGAGACCTTTACTTTTGGGCTTATTTGTACACACTTAATTTTGTTACACACACACATGTTTATGCCTGTCTTCTGAAGTAGCTACATTTATGTACACTGGGAAAGGAAGTCTCACTGAAAAATAGCTCCTGTCAAACTAACTCATTATCTTTTTTTTGATGAGATTACAGGTTTTGTTGATAAAGGTAAGAGTGTTGATGTAATATACTTAAACTTTTCTAAGGTGTTTGACTTGGTACTGCATGACATTTTGATTAAAAATCTAGAATGATACAAAATTAAATGGCGCACATTAAATGGATTAAAAAATGGCTACCTGATAGTTCTCAAAATGTAATTCCCGTAAACCAGGAATTATCATTGAGCAGACTTGTTTCCACTGAGGTCCCCATCAGGAGGGATTCTTGGTCCTATGCTATTTAAAATGTGTATCAATGACCTGGAAGAAAACATGAAATCATCACTGATAAAGTTGGCAGATGACATAAACTTGCGGGAGTGGTAATAATGAAAGACGACAGGTCATGGATCCAGAACAAGCTGGATCCCTTGGTAAACTGGATGTTAGCAAACAATGTATGTTTTTAATATGACTAAATGTAAGAAGAAAGAATGTAGTACTTACTTTTATGGGGGACTCTATCCTGGAAAGTAGTGACTCTGAAAAAGATTTGAGGGTCATGAAAGATAATCAGCTGAACATGAACTCCCAGTGTAATGCCGTTGCCAGAAAAGCTAATGCAATCCTGGGATGCATAAACACGGGAATCTTGAGTAGGAATAGATAGATTATTTTACCGCTGTATTTGGCACAGGTGTGACTGCTCTTGGAATACTTTATCCCATTCTGGTGCCCACAATTCAGGAAGGATGGTGGTATAATAAATCAGAGAAGATCCATGAGAATGATTAAAAGATAAGAACACAAACCTTATAGTATTAGACTCAAGGAGCACAATCAATATAGCTTAACAAAGAGAAGGTTAAGAGGTGACTTGATTACAGTATATCAGTACCTACATGAGGAATAATAGGCTATTTAATATAGCAGAGAGAGGTATAACATGATTCAATGGTTGTAAGTTGAAGCTAGACAAATTCAGATGGGAAATAAGATGTAAATTTTTAACAGTGAGAACAATTAACCATTGGAGCAATTTACCCAGAGTTCTGGTGGATTTACTGACAATTTTAAAATCAAGATAGGATGTTTTTCCAAAAGATGTGCTCTAGGAATTATTTTGAGGAAGTTGTATGGCATGTGTATGTAGGAGAAAAAACTAGATGATCATAATGGCCCCTTATGGTCTCAAAATACATGAATCTATGTGAACACAATATGGAAATTTTAGTCAGTGAGGTTGGTAAGAGGAAAATTTAATGTTGTCTAAGAAGTTTAATATATGAATATTTATAATTATGTAACAGAGATGACAAGAGTAGTGGCTGTCAGGCATTGCCTCACAATAATGGTTGAAGTGAAGGTTGAAGCTGGACATAAGATCAGTACTGGACTGAGGGTAGTCCTGGAACCAAGATCTGGGGATAAGCCAAAGTTAGTGCTGTAGCTGGAGGTCAGGTGCAGGCCAGAGGTCAAAGGCAGAGTCCGTGGACAAGCCAAATCAGTGCTATAGTCAGAGTTCAGATACAGGGCAACGGTCAAAGTTGGGCAGTCAGAGTCTGAGGGTGTCACGAGGCAGAAGCAGGGCTGGAGAGGATCAGTAACAGGGCTGGAGCAAGGTTATAGTAGGGTAAGGACAGGATTGGAACAGGGGTTAGGCAAGCCTGGGGCAGGAATTGGATCAGGAGTAGACTGAGAGTCTAGATCGTCTATTACACTGTGAGGCAGCAGGAGAGTTACTGGCCAGGTAGTGCTGTTGCACAGACTGGTTTGCAGTTCTGGTGAGGCTGGGGAAATGCCTGTGCCTGGGGGTCATATGATGCAGGCTCTGCTTAGGAGTAGTCCGTTGCCACCTGTCTGAAGGCTGAGGCATCCAGAAAGCCGGTGGATGCAGCCCAGAGGAACCCTTCCTGGAGACATGACAGCAGGGAGGAGTGGAAATAGGCAACATAGTCGCAGAGCACCTCCCCCTCCATCTCTTTTCTCCTGGTGTGATGGACAGCTACCATATGTGGGGCTATGGATAGGGTGTGCAGATATCAGGAGGTGCGGGGAAACGTGCAGTCAGAACTGAGGAGAAGGTTCTGGAGGCACCAGCATGGGGCTGTAACCTGGCACACTTGTTGTACAGGGGCACCACGGTCTCCCTCTTGCCACAAAAAAGGCAGGTGTTGGGGGAGGTGGTAAACGTTTCAGGTACATGCCCATGTTCACAGCTCCATGAAGGAGCCACCAGCTAATATCCTTGGCAGGCCAGGGGACCAGGATGGAATACAGACTCCACATGTAGTAGGAGGTCCCTCCAGTTTGTGTTGTGTTGTGTTGGAGGGGCAGCTGTGTGAGCAGCCCTTGTTTGGCTGTGGGTTTGCCTCACAGTGGGTCTTGTATCACTTATGGAACACTGGCTTTAGGCTGGTGTTACTGCACTGTTTTCAAGAAAGTTTATCCAGAATTGAACCATTGTGAGGCTAAAGCTCTATGTGCCTCTATTTGAATATTTTTTTTTCTTCACAGAGATTTATTCTGCAGTCTTGAAGACTGAGCACAGTCAAATGAACGTTAGTTAGTGGAGTGCTGGCTAAAATATTAGTGTACATGGTTTGTGTTATTTCTTAGTTTTATAAAAAGGAAACAAATTGATAGCATACTGATGTTTTTTTGCAACTGCAAAATCAGGTCTGGGACTGAAGAAGTAAACTCAGTGAAAAATCTGCAACTCAAAATAGAACAAAATATTTGTCAGTAAGAACAGCCCTTAACTAAAATCAAAATTTAATTTTGAAATTGAGAGAAAAGTGGACACCACATTTTAATAAAATGAAGGTAATTTCAGCAAAAATATCTAAAAAAAGAAACAGCAGGCTTTCAAAAATCTTTTATATTTAACTAAAGTCTTCCTCTAAGGAATCTATTGCAAACTGAATTCTTGTTATAATTAATGAGACATGTATCTAATTAACTGTCACCTAGAATCCTTTTGTTCCTGTATCTGTTGTGTCAGAGGTCATATAAAAATGTGCATTACTGATTAAAAATTCTATTCAGAGCACAGCCTGAATTTTGATTCTAAGAAGTTGTACTGGTAAGTCTAGTGAGGTGTCTGTGTGCACTTGTTTACCTGGTGTAACAGAAAATGGTTAATAGTGATCTCTAAATAACACAGGAACTAAAATAAAAAACAATAGGCATATTTAACTACCCTCTTGAGCTTTTACACTGTGAGATATCATTTGTAAGTAGGGTCAGTTAAAGGATACTGTGGTACACCAGCCCCCCTTTCTGGTGCTCACCCACTGGCAACAGTCCCTATAGGCAGTGGGGCCTGAGATAATCCCACTCCAGTCCAGGTAAGTTTCTGGATCTTCCCCTCTCTTTGGCCCTTCCCTACAGGGCAAGCGGGTGCAGCCCCTTCTGTAGGCCTGAGGGGCTGTCTCCCCAATCTTAGCAACCTCTATCTCTAAACCTCTCTCTCCAAGCCTCCAGCAGCTCCTTCCTCTCCTCCTCACTCTACTACCTCCAACTGCCTGCTTGCACTGGAGGCTTTTCAGTGTTTGGGACAGGGCTCCTTGATTGGCCCCAGGTGGCCTAATTAGTTAAGCAGCCCCAGGTGGCCTAATTGCCTAATCAGCCCCAGCTGCAACCTCTTTCCTGCCTGTAGGGAAGAGGGCTTTAAGCATTCTAGGGCTCGGCCCTGAAGTACCCTGCCATAGCCATCTGGCTTGACTTTACCACAATACATACGTCCCTGTGACTGAATGTGTAACTTTCACATAAGGGCCTTTGTTACTGTCAAATGTACCTATCATATACCTGGTTAATACAGTATTTTATCATGAATGGAAGAAGTAAGCAAGCCCAAAAATCCTCTAATGAAGCCCTGAACAGAGTATGTGACAGGTTAGTTTAGTGAAGGAGGAGGCCTTCCCCAGATCTAAGTGGACCCATTAAATATGTCACTTCCAATTTCTTTAATGCTCTTGATTTTTAAATTGTATTCCTCAATCCTTGATTACCATTTTCCATATTCTTTATGCCCTGAACCTCCAGGTTTCCCTTATTTGCTTTTCTTTGCTGCTAACTCTCTTGTCTCATCAGGATCTCTCTTTCTTCTCTTCTAAGTTTTTGGTTGGTACCAGTAGTCTCCTTCATCTATTGCCTTCTACTCTATTTTCCCAGTCTATATTGCTCAACAGCATAGCAGAATTCAGAGCTCTTCCCTGATTTGAGTACTAAAGAATTAAATACTGCATTGTAGGTATTTGACAGGAAGAACACTGATCCAGGATATGTCCATTCTTTGCATGAGTGTATGAAGCAGGGAGAAGTCACAAGGGGTGAAAATCCTAGTTTCATTGAAGTTAGAGTTTTGTCATTGTCTTAAATAGGGACGTGATTTTTGTCCATGCATCTTTGTTTCTTTCCTCCCATTCAGCAGCTAAGAACAAGAACTACAAGTGCTGCTGCTGGGATATTTTTTCTAAGGGTGGAAGAACATCTGTTCTTTCTATTGGCTCTTTAGATCTCTGTGGGGTACTAGGCTGGCTTCAGGCTTGGAGTCTAGCTGGGACAGCAGAGTTCTATGTCCCCTACCATTTCCCCTTACTGCCACTATGGTGGTTATATCAAAACTGAGCCCTGAATGAGAAAGTCCATCACATTACTAGTATTACTATTTATTATTTATGGTAGTGCACAGAGCACATAATTAGGACTAAAGCCTCATTTTGCTAGATGCTGTACAAACACATGAAGACACAGAGTGAAATTCAGGTTCCATTCAAGTCAATGGGACTTTAGACTCTGATTTTAATGGGTCCAGGATTTTACCTCCAGTCTCTTTCCTAAAGATCTAAAGAAAGGTAGATTTTCCCCAGTCTCTTTTAGTGTGTGAATTTTATTAACATACTGCAATATCAGCTTGTAAAATGTCCCCGTCATAGATCTCTGAATTTGGGGACATATAAAACCCTGCCTAGTCAGCATTTTCTCCCCTCTTTCCTCTTTAATTGATTGATGATTATTTGTATTGTTTGCAAATGGCTGACAATCTACTTGGACTGTACGAGACTCAAAATAAGAAATGGTCCATACTTCAAGCATACTACTATCTAAATAAGGATCTTTTTAAAAGATCTTTGAACTTGTGAATCTAGAGAGCTTAATTAAAATAAATGAAGGAATTTGTAGGAGAAAGCATGAAATATATTTCCAGATCCAAAAGGCACATTCTTCTCTGACTCTTTACTGACCCCACTTCCTTCCATTGACTATATCATATAAAACAACCAAATCTGTAAATATAAATATCTAAACTGTCAGCTTTCAGGTTTACTTTCATCGTAAGCCTAATCGGTGAATAACAGTTCATATACAACTTTTGTCAATCCAGCCTAGAGGGCCTTTTTTTCTTGCTGTAGCTGTAATTTGGGTACATCATATATAATCAGAGGAAAGCAGATTTCAGTAGATTACATATCTGAAAGACATAACATTTCATATTTTCAATTGATGTCACATACAGCAGAGAAAATTCATTACCTGAACATTCTTCCTTTCAACATCTGGAGAACACTCCAGGGTTTGTTTTCATATTTACATAGACTATCTTGAGATGTGACAATCTCAATAGTTCCTTATAATACAAATAAATACAATAGCAACTAGCCCCCTCTATAGTATTCTGCAGAAATGGCCCAAAGCATGCTGGGATAAATGCTGAGGATTTTATCCAGAATTGTGCTCCGGGATGTAAACTTTATAATTTTAAAACTACGTTTCTAGCCTTTATAGTTGCAAAAAAAAAACAAACCCCCACCACTTTACTCTATCATTTTACCTTACCACTGTCTTAAAATCATTTCACTCTACGCATGACATCTTTCAAAAAAACTCTCATCTCTACAGCTTCCAACCTTCTGTTGTCTGTTTCACGTAATGTGACTGCTACCTGACCATAAAGTAATACTGTTAGTGCACAAGTTTGATAAATTTTCACTTTGGTAACAAACATAATGTTTTTATGAGTCCATAATTTTATCAGTTTCTGTGTAGCACTTGTAGGTAAGGTATACCTTCCTTGATGGAACTGGTGGCACTGATCAAGCTTCCTAGGTACACATAAGATTCACTTGTAATACAACTTCACTGCTGCTGCATTTCAACAGTTAACTGTTGTCCTTTTCCCAAGATGCAACCATTTCATCCTCTTGGCATTTATTGCAAGTCTAAGCAGACAACACCAGTTTTCAAGGTAGCGAAGAGTATCGTCATTAATTCGAACATGTCTGCCAGTTGTACGGTGTCATCTGCATAAGCTAAGGATCTTATATCTACATCATCCAATGTTGCATGCTCCAACTCATCTATCATTGTTAATATCCAATTTAAGAACATGATGGCAACTGGCCATCATTCCATGCCCCCCTTGTCTTACACCAAACTTGGAGTTGAACCAGTTGCTTAATTCTCCATCAATTCTTATGGTATTGCAGGAGTCTTCATACTTAGATCTTGTCATTGCAATTGCCTTCTCTGGAACGTTGTATAATTTTGCTATTTTCCATCATGCTTCTCTCCAAACTGAATCAAATGCCTTCATGGAGTGGATGAAAACAGCAAACATTTTTAATCTCCATTCTTACTTTTTCCCCATCAACTGTCAGAGTGTAAACATCTGAGCAATGCAAGTTTGCACTGATCTGAAGTCACACTTGTTCCTCCTCTACTACTGCCTCTAAAACTGGCCTTAATCTGTTGACAATTACTTTCATCATGATTTTTCCTGGTACGGACAAGTTTATATCACTATAATTATTCAGTTAAGCAGGATTGAGTTTCTTCAAGATTGTTACAGCTATTATCTTTAGGCAGTCATCTGATACATTCTCTTGCTCCCATACTGTCTTTTATATTTTTCTAATGCTTTTAACACTCAATCCTGCAATTTTTAGCAACTCAGTTGTTACATTTTCTATTCCTGCAGCATTCCCATTTTAATTGCTTCATTGCTCTTTCTATTTCTTCTTCTGTTGGTGGTTCAGTGCTAAAATCCATTATTCCTTGCAAGTTGCCCTGTTCATCTAGCATGTCCAGAATGCTTGCATCTGGATAAACTGGAGGGCTCAGCATTTTGTCAAAATTTACCTTGCATACTTCCAGCACCTCTTTAGCATTTGTTGTCAGTTCACTGGTAGCATTTTTTACTGCTTGCATTGTTGGCCTGATTGTGTTTCTACACACTGTGGTATAAGAACGGCAGAGGGCAGTAGGAAAGTTCTGGAAGGGCGGTATGTAAATTCTAGACTGATCCGGGCTTTATTCCCTGTAGACTAGTCAGTCATTAGAGGGTAATTAGGGTCAGCTGACACCAAATAAGGCCACACCCAGATGCCTGATGAAAACCCTCTACTCCTGAGAGACAGTGAAAGAGTTGGAGGAGTAGGTGTGCAGTGCTACTGAGCAGCGGGGTGTGTGGAATTGTGAAGAGGAGCAGAACGGAGTACAGTGGTGTGTGGAAGAGAGGTGGAGTCCTAAGGAAGGTACTGGGCTCAAGAAGCCAGAAGAACAGAGGGGGAAGAATAGCCCAGGGGAAAAGTCTGCAGCTACAAGTATGGTGCCAGCAGCACATAGCTGCTACTCATAGGGCTCCTGTTCTGGGACTCGGAGGAGCGGGCGGGCCCGGGTTCCTACCCCCCTCCCTGGGGAGACGGGGTAACCAGTGACGCCCTGGCCCACTATGAGAGGCAAAAGTGCGAGACCCACTAGGAAGAAGCCGGCCGTTTGCCACAACACCTTCAGCTTCTATCTAATATTTTCATATCTTGTTTTCTTGATGTCTCCTCTAGTTGTTTGAGCCTCTTCTTTCCAAATCTTTTGTTTGTCCAATCTTGGTAATTTCTTCACCACTTTGCACAAGGCTTTTACTTCTTCCATTTACCCAGCAATCTTGGCTTGTTCACATTTTTCATATAATGTTCTTGTTTTGTTGCTTGCTTTACCTTGTTTGCTTATGCCTTCCAATAATTGCCTCAACTTTGTTTTGAATCGCTTCCTTGAATATTTACCATCTGGTCTGCAGTGAGATTTCTTCCTTCTCACAAAATAATGGCCTGACGCTCTCTCCAAGCACTACCTTCTATGCCTCCCTCAGAAAGCTCTCCATTAACTTATCAAGATCAAATTTGGTTCCAGTTGCATATCTTTTTCTTGGACTTTAACTTAATCTTAGGCCTTGCCTACACTAGGAAATTAGGTGGGTATAACTACATTGCTCAAGGGTCTGAAAAATCTACACCCCCCCGAGCAGCAGTTAAACAGACCTAACACCCAGTTTAGACAATGCTAAATCAATAGGAGAATTCTCCTGCCTACCTACCTACTGCCTTTTCGGGAGGTGATTTACTTAGGCTGATCTTAGCATCTTCACTGAAGCCTTACAGCAGCACAGCTATGCCACTGCAACATTTTCAGTGTAAATAAACACTTATTTTTTCCTTTTAGTTCATGATCACTTCCACAGTTGATACTTCTATAGACTAGAACATCCAACTGTGACTGTCTATGCCTTTTGCTTGTAATAAAGTGGTCAGTCTGGTTTTTGGCTTGATCATTAGGTGATTTCCACGTAATTGTGCATGTCTTTGTGAAGAAACCAAGTACCACCAATAATCAGATTGTGCACCTCACAACAAGTTTTTCACCTCTCCCAATTATCCTTTGCTATCCCAGTGCTGTGTGGACCAACCCTATTCATTTGCTTGCCACATCTGCTACCAACCTTTGTATTCATATCTCCTGTTATTAGAATCATATGATAAGGAATCTCATTGACAGTGCTATCCAACTGTTGATAAAAATCTGTCCTTCTTTTCCCGCTTCTGCTGCTTGTAATGGTGTATAACAGTAGATCCCACTTATTCATTGTAAGCAGTAGTAAACCTTGCCAGAGAATCACCTCAGGCACTGGTTTCAAGCTGTTCACTGAAATAACTGTTCTCTTGTCTTATTTACTAATGTGCTTATCCAAAAATCCCCAAATACTTTCTCTACTTTTTTAAAGGCCTGAAACCACACCTGTCCCTCACATAGCTGCTAAAACTTCCATCTTTCTGCTCACCAGTTACTATTTCTATAATGCAATTAAGAATCTTCAATACAAAAACCTGTGGCACATTGAAAATGGTGGGACAGCATGAAATAAATTGTATTTAATAATGATAATAAGTACCAGGGGGAAACTGTACTGATTGTATTATTCATTTTCTTATTAAATGTAACAAAACCCTCCATCTGCAAATGTATCTGAAGCTCCAGTATTCTTTCTAATATACGGCATAAACCAGGAGCCCTAGCTGGAGGACTGAAGTCAAGCTAGTAACAGAACATTGACAATAGATAAACAACAATTAGCCATCTTTCTTAGATTCTTCATCTCTGTCCAAGTTAAAAGCCATACTAGAAAGTAAGAGAGGAAGCTGCCAGCTCAAGATGAATCCAGAAAAAGGCAAAATTATTCAGAGCTAGCCAGTGAATATGTTTACAGAGGATTTGCCAGGAAACACAGATGTACAAGGGACTCTTTTTCCAGTGGCCAAGGTTGAGAAGCACCAACAATGAATCTAGTCACAGGAGAATTGCAGTGTCCAGCAATGACTAGATACTACAAGAGCCATCTGTTGGTAAAGGAGTCACTACAGGATTGAGTAAATCCCACAGATTTTTAATTCATTTAAACTGATAGTTTATTACAATTATGTGGAGATTATTTATGTTTAATCTAGACATGTGGAAAAAAAATTCCATTATAGCTGGGTAAAGAATTCCTTGGTATCCATCATGTGGTGGGTACGAGAGGGTTAAATATTCTCATGCCAATTTAATGGGTCACCTTTTTTGATCCTCACACTTTTATTTTCTTATATTCTGTATTTGATAAATTCAGACATTAAATCTTACATTGCCTGGGCTGGACTTATGTCACAGAACTGCAAGAAATAAAGTGATTTTAAGTCCTGTGAGTTTCATCTCTTTAGAGAAAATTTGGTTAGGGTCAGTTTTCAGGCTGAACATTTCATCGGTCAGTAATTGCACTCATTATTACAGCAGCCAGCTTTATACTGGAGTTTGATTAATAACAGTATGCACCTCAGTAACACTTTCCATTAAGTTGCACTAATTACACTGTAACTGCTGTTCAACAGCGAAGCAAATGTATCTACAATGTCATTTTATCTAGCCAGACTTGCTTAAAAGGTAACTTCAGTGTGCTATCTTGGAGCAAAGTAACTAGTATGGTTTTGAGCTACTTACTGTTATTTTAAAGCATGTCCACTTTCATTTCCACATTGACTGAAGAGGCCCAAGCTTTGATGTTAAAATGGAAATGGACTAATTTTTTAAATTATAATTAAGCAATGAAGTAGGTTTTTGAAGACGGGTGATGGAGAACAAAACTAATCATAATGGACACTGCTGTCAAAGCCTCCTATTTCTGCAGCTAAATCAGGGTGTGGATACCCATGAATATACACACTACATTTTTTATGATAGTGCCATATATATATATATATATATATATACACACACATATATATAGTGGTAGGCATATACCTGGGTATCCACATTGTGATTTAGCTGCAGATGCAGGCAGCTTTGAAACATTGGCTCTTATGATTACTTTTGTTCTCCCTCACCCATCCTTAGAAACAGGGCTGGCCCTAGATCAAATGGTGCCCCAGGTGAGGTGTGACTTTGGTGCTCACCTCCATTTTTTATTGCATTTGCAGCCCATTTCATGACTTTGATGCACGATTTGCATGCCTGATTTATCTCTGTCATAGAAGATGATAAATTTGCATGCTAGGATCTGTAAATCTGCATTTATTCATATCCATATATAAGACTTCTTAGGGGGCAGTTTTTAATTTCTCTGGGGGAAAACAGACAGTGTTAGGGAGAGCAAAAGTCCATGTTCCACAGTCTGACAAAGTCATCAAACACTGTGTGTTAACTATTGCAAAAGAAATGACAGTATCTTGTATTGTTGCATAGATAGGGGTTCGATAGATATCTCTGGTGTTTCATTACATGTCTTTTATTAATTTCTGCTTACATTCTTCAAGTCTTAAAACACATGAACACTTTCACAATTACAAAATAAAACAAAGTTCACTATATTGCTGCATGGCTGTCACTTCACTTTGTTTTTATATCCCACTGACTGACAAGCACTGCTCTGTCTCTTATATACCTGTGAGAGCATGGCTGACAACATTGTAGGAGGTCTGAGGCTAATGTAGTTCTCAGAAAGCCTGGAAGGTTCCACGAGATTCTACAAAGGTCCAAAACATTCTAGGAGGTTTGTGAGAAATGAATCCAAATATGGAATACCTGAAACACTTTACTTCAAACATTCTATTTTCCTTTTTGTCACCAACAACAAAAATGGCACCCCAAATCCAGCGTCCCCCAAGCCTGGCATCCCAGGCAGTCACCTGGGTCACCTGCCCCTAAGTGCAGCTATGCTCAGAAACCTACTTCATCACTTATATATATGGCATTATCTTGCCTGAAAATCTGGTCTGGCTATTATGTAGTCAAAACTTGAGCAAGGGTTTTGCTAGGATGCCTCAAACTGGATGTAAAATGATGAGTCACTCCTGTGCTATGCTCTAGCAAGCTGCAAGCCAGGAACTGGTCTAATGACTCTCAGGGCAGTTATATAAGCCTAACAGGAAGAGGAGCTCAGTCTGTACAATGTCACTCCAAGGCGTGGAACTCTCTCCTGCCTGACAGTGACAATAGACTCTCCAAGCCTTCCTCCTGCTCCAGCCCTGTTCCTAGTTCTAGTCTTACTCCAACCCTGTTCTGGACTCCTGATTCTGGCTTGTACCCCTGCCTTCGACCCCTAGGCAGGATTGCTACAGCTCTGACCTCTAAGTCTGACTATCTCCATCACAGTTTCTGACGCTGGATTTCTTAAAAAGACTTCTCTCTGATCCCTACCTAACCATCAGTGCCTCAAAACACCTCATCTTACATCCTTATTTGTGCCTTTTATGTTCAAGGGAAAGGAACCTGGTTTCCAGAAACTTTCCTCTAGCATTGTAAAGCTAAAATGATACAAAACTTGGAATGTGCTTGTATATCTCGAGTGCTTCCAGATATTTCTTGTCTATTGAACCTCTTCTGGTGTCTTATTAAAGAGGCACACACTCAGGAAGAGTCAGATGACAGGCTTGTGAATGACTATACCAAGCCTTCTAGGAGCAGGATGAAGTTTGTTGTTACTATCTTCCTTGCTTACTGATTGCTGAATTTTCTCTGGTATAGGGGAGATGGGAAGAAGGGACAGAGAAGATGGTGGGGAAAAGACTGCTAAGAACATCTGTAAGCATTAATTAGTTAAGTTTTCACAGTGGGCCATGAAGCAGGTTAGTATTATTGTCTTTGTTTCACAGATGTTGAAATGGAAGCAGTGATGAGGAAAGTACCCTGTGGCTCCTAGCCATAAAAGGGTTAGTGTCAAAGTCAAGATTACAACTCAGGAGTTCCCAGTTTTAGGCCTGTGCATAGGACATGTAAGTTCCACTCTACTTTCTACAGAACTACATTCTGAAATCTACTGTACATATATAGTTATATCTGGTATCTGTCTTCACACACATGAATATAAAACATATTGTCCTTTTTGCTTCCCAGCTACAAATTCCCATGATCGATGTAGGACCTCTGTTATCTCAGGAAACAGAAATAATTTATATGAAAAGTTGAACAACTAAAACTCATCCTCTAATCAATCAATCAGTCAATCCCAACCAAACAAGCACAAGCTGCCATCCATTTCTTTCCAACCTGACTGCTCATCTCTTCAAAGTAATATGATAAATTCAGTTCATGCAAACTCAAGAGGCAAGTCAATCCAGACAAAAGACCATAATGCCTACAGGGCAGTGAGCTTGTAAACTGGGTATGACTTCCTTCACCATTGTTAAAATCTCTGGGCAATTGCCGGTTCACTGCAGGAGCTGTAATTAAAGATTTGGCCCTGACACAATCAGTTCCAGAAAGTACTAATTTTATTCTCCTTTCAGTATGTCTATTTCACTCCCTAGCAAATTATAAGGGGCAGTTCAATTATCTTCAAAGAACACTGAATAATGATCACTGCCCTCATATTATATATATTATATTATGAAAGAAAACATCATCATTCGACTATGAAGAATTACGTGTTATCCTTAGTAGAAAGGAATATGGCTACAGAGCTATATGGTGCCAGCATTGTCTAGTGGTTATTGCACTGACTGTGATCTAGGAGATTCTAGATTCTATTCTCAGATCTGCCACTAGCCTGCTGTAGGATCTTACGCAAGTCACTTCACCTCTTTGTGCTTCTTTACCCCCTCATAGCCTTTCTGTAACCTGTCTATATACAGTTAAGGCTATTTAGAGTGGGAACTGTCTCTTACTATGCATTTGTACAGTGCCCAATTAAATGCAGCCCATATCTTGGCTGGGGATTTTAGATGCTACCATAATACAAATTGCAATAATGAATAATACTAATATTATTATTAATAATCAAACTTTAAAATTTGGTGAGAAGGATTGGAGCAGGACATGCGACATTTTGTTTCTTAATACAGGCTCATAGCATGAAATAATAGTCACCAGAAGAAGACTTTTGGTTGGTGCTTAGTGGTCTCATTCTTGTTTTTAGTGGACATGTGACCATGTCCACACACCACAGGAACACCAACACAATTGTCACTAATTTGCACTCTGGTTGGATTTGGACTGCATGGAGAGGCCAAGGACTGAATGAGCATGGAGATGGCAATGCACTTATCATCACAAGAAGTGGTATCTCCAGGTCAGTGTTGAGGTCTGTTTGTTGGACCAGTGCAGGAAAGCTAGTGCTACTGTTGCCTGCACTGCTGCTCTTCTGTGGATAGATGATTTCAGTCTCAAGTCACAAAACTTATTAAAAAATCTCCTGTATTTAGTATAACCAGTCATTTAGCGCTTTTTTGTTAACTGTAAGGGAAATTATATATGTCCTTTGGTACATTCTCATGTTCATATTTTAATTCAAGATAGTATATGGCACAATGAAGGGATGTTGTCTGGAAACCATTAAAATGAGAATGCAGAACCAAACTAGAACATTCATACAGGATATGGGAATGCCCAATAACTGATAATCTGATTGGGAAAAGCAAGTTCTTATGTGGAAAGCAATATTTTTAATAACCTTGGACCAAATCCTGAGAAGCACAGTTCACGTACAACTCTTGTTGAGATTGGTGGAAGTGGTGGGTGCCTCTCTGATTGTGGCTGCTATGTTTTAATTGTGTAAAATATATGGTTTCTCATCATTCATGTTATTTGTAAATTTTAAGGATTTTTTGGGGGATGGGGTGGGGTGAAGCAGGATGCCTTTTTCTTTTCCTTTTCTATTTCTCTTCTTCAGCTCATGCTCTCCTTTGCTGTGATATATCATATCTGCTTCAGTCTGTCAGTCATATACTGGGATAGAGCAAATGTAACATGACATTGATCTGAATGACATAGCCCAACATGATGTATCTTACTGCAAAACATTACCCAGGGCACCTAAAAAACATCATTTTCTGAAAATCTTCGTTTCCTAGAAGCAAAATGGCAGTTTTCCCACTGCTTGCTTCACTGATAACAGGTGGGTAAAACTATTGAGGGTTAGCAGATAGTTGCCCCTTTCCACCAGTAGGAATAGATAGGGTGTAAATGGGATTAGGAATGTTCCTAGCATAGGAATAGATCAGGCACTAATGTTAATTTAAGCCCTGCTAAAATATGTTGTTTCAATGAGAAGACTTGTTTTGACTCTGTTTCTTCTTTTCAAAGATATCCATTTTATTCATGTTATGATTATATTAATAAAATAGTTGTTTATAATATGTGTATATTTCCTCATAATATGAATTTTAATTGTATTACATCAGAGAACATAGTTATGCAATCAACATTTCCATGTTATTTCTTTTATATTTATAATTTTTAATTAATTTATCCAAATACAACAAATATTTCAAAATACCAGATTCATCATAACACGCAAAATAGATAAAGAGGCTTAGGATAAAGGGAGGGGGAGGGAAGTGGCATATCTATCTTCAGGATCTATGTTGATCATAGAGCTCTAAAACATCAGTCTAAATTGCTTGAAATTATTTGGGTTTTCCATTTCTGTGGAATACCTGTAATTCATTATCTGTGAAGTCAGCCATATTGCCAGGCATCAATATTTAGTGGGGATCAACTTTTACATTTTTGCAGGATTAATTCTTTAGCAATAAAAGCTGCATGTTGAAACCACACTGCCTTGTTAGCAGGTAATCTCCAGGGATCAGGAATATATCCAAGAATAAATTTAAGGAGGATGGTTCCAGTTTAGCATCCAATATCAAATGGGTGTTTTGATTCACTTCATACCAGAAATTCTTGGTACGGGGCGTTCCCAGAACATGAACTAATGTAACACCAAAGGATTTATATTTCCAACAGTGATCAGTGTTTATGAAGTCCATTACAATTTGCCAATGTGGGAACCAGTATATTTGCAAAAGTGTCTTTTGTTGAATAAGCTGTAGTCTCACGTCTGTAATTGCTTTTTAAATATTAGATAAAATTGTATTCCATTGGGTTGGCAAGAGCTGTGTATCCAAATCTGTTCCAACAACTCTCAAATTATCAATCTTTCACAGAGATTTTGGGCCAGAAAATCATAAAAGGATACCACTTGCTGGGTAAATTCAGGAAGTTTTCTCCAAACATTCTGGAGCTCCCAATTCATCTGGTCCAAATACATTTGTAAGTAAATGTTTTAACTGGCAATATTTCCCTGCTCTGGAGCTGGGCATGCCAAATTGTTGCTGAAGATCTTCAAGTTGTTTAAATTTATCATTGTCAATTAGCAGTGACACAGTCATAATTTCTCTAGTCATCCAATTCCTTCACATCACAATTTTGCCACTGATTTGAAGGAAAGTATTGCTCTGTAGGATTGCCTCTATATAGAAGAATGGATGGAAATAGAACTTTCTAGCCAAGTGTAACCAAGCATGCCTCACAGCTGTTATTGTGGGAGCTCTGGAGCCATCAAAACTATAATAAATTGATCCTACAATGCCTGAAAGGTTTACCAATCTTTGTTCAATCTGAACCCAAAGTGCGGGTCTGTGTGGTCATATCTAATAGCCACAAAGATGCCTGGATTAACATTCCATGTCAGCTTGCAACTGAGGTGCACTGTTGTAGGTATTGTACATTAATAGTGTATGAAAATTTATGACATATCATTGAGTAGGGTGACAAATTCTGTGCTGACTCACACCCCCTGTTGTGCCTCATTGAAGATAGTAGAATTTCTCAGAGTCATGCCAAATTTGCCCCAGAGACTGAATCTATACTTCAGAAATTTTTTTGCCAGATTCTGCTGTCAGATAGACCATAATAAATTCTACTGTCAGTGAAGATATGGGGCCTGATCCAAAGCTTATTGAAATCAATGGGAGTCTCTTCCATTTGTTCCACGCACTGGAGAAAATAAGAGCAGGTTTTATCTTAATTCTTGTATTTGTAAAACATCTAAAAACTATTCTTAACCGAGGTTCAGATTCTGTAAATATTTGCTGCCTAATGTGCTTATTACTTGTAATAGTATCATTTACTGAGGTGGAATTACTCTTCATGGTAGCACTACATAGTGGGCTTGATCCTACACCTGTCAAATCAATGACAGTTGTCCTGTTGAGTTTAATGGGAACAGGATCAAGCAGGGTGTTTGCAGGTTTGGACCCCAGAGAAGGGCTTGATCTTGCAAGGTGCTGAGCCCCTTCAAATTCTGATTTATTCATTAGAAAGTGACTTATCTCAGCATCTTCCAGCACCTCACTACATTGGATCAATAGTTTAGCTACACAGTGCTAATACCTTAATTCATAATCTGGGTTTATTTTCCCCAATAGCTATGGTAGGAGCAAAATCAAGTGAATCATTTGGGACATCTGGAATGTTGACATTCTTACATGTTCAAAACCTGTAGCAGTTGTAGGATTTTTCATTTCACTTGCTGTCTGAACTGCCAAAGGTTTAGTGCAACTAGACTAACTTCCGGAGTCCAGCTCCTCACTTGGCACCAGTGTGTGATTTGGGTTTATGATGTGCTGCCGTCTGCAGAGTCCTTTTTCTCAGATCTGTCATCATCCTTATGAAGTGACACATAATTTAAACCACTTTTAATATATCAACTGATACAGTACAGCCCAAACTCTGGATCCAGTTTAGGGACGTGCAAGATGCTGAGCCACTTCAATTTCCAATGAACGAACAGAATCGAATGGCCTCAACACCTTGCAAGATAATTTTTTCTTGTAGTAATTGAAACTTTTTTGGCAGGCCCTGTGAATCCGCTACAATGGTAGGGATTGCCATGAAGAGTTTAGTGCTTCAGGGTGCTTTGTTATCATCCATTGTTCAGATGGAAGCTCTGCTAGAAACACTGTAATTTTGGCAACATCATTAAGGGAGCTTATGTCAGAAATTTGCACCAAGTATGAACCAAAATGTATTTTCTTCAGTAAATAATAATAGTAAATAGTATGCACTTCTATACAACCATTTTATTTGATCAATCTTACAAACACAGGTGCATCAATTTAGTGCAGATGGCCCATGTGAGGAAAGTATTGTACCAAGTTTGCAGATGGGTAAAATGAGGCACAGAAAAAGTAAATGACTTGGTCAAAGTTGTGGAGCCAGGAATAGCATCCAGGAGTCTATTCTCGACACCTTGTTTTCACCAGCTAATTAAACTTAATGAAAAGAAATGTGTTCTATCACTCCTTTTCCACATTGTTTTATTCTGAGTTCTCCACTATCCGAGACACAGAAGAACAGCATCTGAACTTCTTTATGTGCCTCACAACCCCCATGCCACAAGGGTTTGAAAGAATTTTTGCATCCTCATCTTCTCACAATAACAACTGGAGACTAAATTTGATAGTCAAACATGATGGGACTAAAGTAATCGAAATGCCACAAAGCACAGTTGGTGGGAAACCCTATTAGGATGATCCCCCACTGCCACTGGGATTTTAAATCTAGCCCTGCATCCCATTGTGCTTGTGTGTGTATTGCAGATAGTTTCTATAATGGCTGCAGGGGGACACTTTTGGTGGACTAGAAGATCCCTAAAGTGACTCAAGGGCCTAAAAGACTCCTGCATACGAGTGAGGTGGCGCTCTGCAATATACCCCGTTGATGAGAAGACACTAATCATTTGGACCCTGGCTGGGGGGCCATAGTCAGAGGTGTGTATCGAGGAGACATCGTGGTGGTCTATTAAGTTATGACAGCCACTGGGAGGGGAATGTTGGAGGCTCGGTACAATCTGAGTTGCTTGACCACTGTCCTACACGCCTAGCATAGCTTCAGTTGCTTGCTTGGCTGTTCTGACCCTTGTAGCATGACATCTTCCAGTTGGCAGAGACTGAATAACCTTATAGATGTCTCAGTTTCTACACAGCACGGCACATAATAAGACAAAATACAGATACTGTATTGCTTGCAGCTGCACATAGATAACGGTGATGGGAACAAGAAGTTATCCTTGAACATGTGGGGGTAGACTGTTTTATTGCAAAGGGGCATACTTTTACTCCGCCCCTTCTATCACCAGATGTGTTTTGAGGACCCCAATTATTATGGTGAGAATGGAATGTATTTAAGGGTGGAAACCCAATGTAGGTAATTAGCATATATGATAATGAGAGAAAGATAATTAGGTGAAGGTTCTTTATGGAAGGGTATAACTAGTCACCATTTAGACAAAGGGGGGGCGCTCCATCAACACCTGACTCTGCAGGAGGTGCTGCCGGTTGGACCAGAGGATCCACTGACTCCCTGGCAGGGCCCCTGAAGAAAGTCGTTCCTGTATACAGCCTTCTGAATAACGGCTTTGCTCTCCAGGCTTAGGCTTCTCGGCCCACGTGGCTAAGATCAAGTGTACCTTTAGGTCGGATCTGGCTTGCTGGGTCTGGGATGGTCGTTTAAAGGCTATGTTCACGGTCGGTAAAAGACCACTACCAGGCGATTAAACATTCCCTCAGAGCTATTTTCTTTGATCTCTCCCCTCGCGGGTCTGATCGCTAGAAGAAATGCTCTTCAAAGTTATATTGTAGTTAATTTTAGGCTTTGTATCTAACTAGTATATTTATAGAAAACCTTGCACATTAAACCTTATTGATCTGTAAATTGGGCGTGCCGCGTCTCATTGGTATCCCCACTGATCACAAAGTGTCCAGAATGACCATAACCTAGATCTTTTTCACAGTGCTACTTGATTGGCAGTTAAGAAATCATTTTTAAACAATATGCTCTCTTGCAAGTTACTGAATCCAATCAATGCTCCCACCTTCCCTTGTGGCTTTCTTTCACTGTTAAAACTACAGAAGGTTGCAGGACAGCCCTTCATTGTCTGGCCTATTGTGCTGAAGAATGAATGAGAGAGAGTCTTGATTACCTCACAAATAAATCTGGTTAACTGTTATATTAATTAAAATGTGTGGTTTTGAGGCTATTCTGAACTATTTATACGTGATTTAATTCATATCAGCAGCTAATTTGTATTTAATGCAAACTAATGGGTTTTATGTAAATGGAGCATGTGGCAGTCTATTTAAAAAACAAATTATCTCCAGTTTCATTTCAGTTATTTTAATTAAATTTAGAGCATGTGTGTGGTGGGGGGAGGAGGTAAGGGATATGTTATGTATGAAGTGTTGATGATTAAATCCAATTTAAATCTACAGAATAAGAAACCAGTAATTCTCTTAGCAGAAACACTGACTCATTTTTTAAAGTTTTCATATCTTAAAAGTGAAGGTATAAAACCAGACTGGCGTACATGCCTGGGAGCATATAGACCAGACAGTGCAAAGTGATCCTTTTAATAAAGAGTCAGTATTATATATTATCTTAGAGCAGTATTGTAAAGATTCATTAGTTAATGTTTTCAAAATGCTTTGAAGATTATGGGCCAAATAAAGTCTTGATGTATGCAAAACCAACTCCATTAAAACCAATGAGCTTGCAGATACATACACCCTGAATTTGGCCCTAAATGCACTATATGAGTGCCCGAGTGTTATTATATAACCAATGAACTCTACTAGATAAATGATGGCTCCCTTGGCTGTTTTAACCTCAGACAAGATGTTTAGGACAAAAGTAAATCAGGTAATTCTAAGTTCTGATTTAGCAGTTTTGAATCCTAAAGTATCAGATCACTATCGTATGTCCTTTGTACTTGGATTTCTGGAACTTGATTGAATGAATGGATTCATTATTTTTCACTGCTGGGAAGAAACTTGGCTCATTGATTTAGTTCAACTCTTTGCTGATTCATATCTTGCCCACTTTTGACAACATGACAGAGTTTGAAACGGTGATGTTGTAATAGATGAAAATCTGCTCCAAGCATTTTGCAACTTTGCTTTTAAAGCACCAGGCTTTTGCAGAATATAAACACCCAATTTTGTCTGCTGATATTGACTCCCCTTTATGAACTGAAGCTGCAGGTTTTAGAACATCTTTTTAAGAGCTGGACCTTGATACCAGGCATCCAACAATGGTAGCTTAACCACATCAGCTTGTATAGGAAATGTCAGTCAACTGCTAAACTTAATTAATGTTTCAATGTCATCAGGGAAGGAAATGGCAACTCAAAACAATTGTTTACTAATGTTAATCCTGGTTGCATTGATTGTCTGACAGTTTCTCTAATTCCTAATTTCAAGGGTTGCCAAGGGAGTTTTTGCCTTTCCATTCCACCCCCCAATTCTAATGCTATGACTTCTGTTTGTTCCTCAATTATCAAAGACCTTGCCGAACTCAAATAGCAATTTGCACTTCTAATAGAAAGTTTTAATGGTGTTAACTCCATAGAAACTAAGGAAAATTCACTTAGGCTATGTCTACACTGATGGCAGCAAAGTCGCTGCCGTCAGATCGATTTATCTGGATCGACTGAGTGAAGACCCGCTCCATTGATCCAGAAGTCAATGTGCTATAACCGCCTCCTCAAGTGGCATACCGCTGCATCGATAGGAAAGCGGTTCCTGTTGGCGCAGTGCAGTGAAGACAGTGCAGAAGAGAAGCACAGACGTCAACGGGAGTGACACAAGTTCTTTGCATACTTTGTGTAACTCCCATCGACTGCTGCCGAATCGCCAAGGTAAGTGTAGACCAAGCCTTAGTCAAAATTATCAAAAATATTTTTCCATTTTAACAAGTTATTCAACTACTTTTGAAGTGCCAGATCCTGAATTCATAACTCAAACACCCAGATGTATCTGATCCCCAAAATCCCCCATAAACTGAGTGCTTACAAACATACAGCTACAGGCACTTAAGTACATGCAAAGCACCTATTTCCAATGGGACATAAGCACGTGCTTAAATGCTTTGCTGAATAGGAATGACTTTAGCACACAATAAAATTCAGCAGGTGTTTACTTAAATGCTTTGCTGAATCAAGGCCAGGGTGATTGCATCACAATTAATATGAGATACTAGACAAATGCAATAACTACAAATGCTCAGAAATAAAAGCAACCTGCCTGCTGTCAGAGTTATTTACAAAAATCAATATTTATTTTTTCCATCTTTCAAATGTTAATAGGAACCTTGCTTTGCCAGTCAAGAGTGAAATTTTTTAAGCATGATGCCAGAATAATTGCACAGATGGCTTGAGTGATAAATAGTGAAAAAGCTATTTGGATGATATCACTGAGATATTTGACAATGGCAAAAAGTCAGTAGAATAAACAAACAATGGACAAAATAATATCTTATGAAAGTTTTTGTAAGTTTCTTTGCAATCCCTCCTCAGACATACAGCTTCCACAAAGATCTGTGCATACAATACCAGATAGACTTTGAACAGGACTTTCTGAGATATTATATATTATTAAAAATGTCATAAAGTAACATACAGTACCATAGCTCCTAATACAGGAAGACATTTTAGGAATGGAGGAGCCTGGTATCTCTTATCTACTAACATATCTTGGAGTATTGGTGTGTCTGCTGCAGTATACATTCTAGTTTAGCGATATTTCTCTTGATTGATTCTCTTCTTATCTCTCTGACCATTGCTTGCTTGTCTCTGTCAGTCTTCTGAGTTTTATTTTTTTTAATCGGTTCAGAGATTGGATTGGGTGTATCACAAAAAAAAAAGCCAAAAGCCTACTGCTTTGGTCTCAATTTGATGCCAGACCTAAATGCTTATTTTGGATGACAGGATTTATTGATATCATGCATTATTTCATACGACTGCCAACCATGCTCAGCCGAACTCTGTCTCCAGTTAAATATTTGGATTGTTTTGTGCTGTCTGTGTTGCCTCACTTCCAAAGTAATATTTAGTCATGGATGGTCAGCAATTTCTTTTTTCAGGTTACGGGATATTATGTGAGTTTGTCAACATGTTAGGACAAACTCTTCTTTGCTGCAACTCAACTTAGTTCAGTGGTGGTACTGTATATAAGAATTTGCTTCTAGTCATTCTTTGTCTATTCTATCCTGGACGCTAATTCCTTGGAAAATCAGCTGTAAGATTTAGCTTTTATTTGCAGGACTCTGTGTGTCTTGGCCTCCACAAACCTACAGGGCCACACAATCTGTATTAAAATATTCTGTTCATGTATTTTTATATCTATCGATATATATGTTTATATATACACATACTCTAACTAAAGTTAATATATTGCTCACTTTGTTAGCATTATGACATTCCCATATGTTTTTCATGATTTAATAAGCCAATAATGATAGGTGGAAAGAGACAGCACATTATATTTAATATCCCTTAGCTAGTTAAATTTAACCAGTGTGAACTTGCATCCATTTTTTAAAACATCTTTTTCTATCTCTTTGTCTCAATTTGAGGTTGGGGAAAAACTACACTTTCCCAAAGGAATATAGTTCCATGTGGGGTTTTTGATAAGAAGCCAGTCTGAACCACACATATTCCATGTAGTCTTACCAGGTGAACTTGATCTAGTAATATTAAAGTCAACGTGTTTGTGTTAATACTCTGAAACATGATAGTTTACATGAAATTTACTCTGTCCAGCAATTTTTTTGTTGGCTTTTTGTACTTATTTTTTGGAATTAAATACTTAACGTGAAATATTTATGTATCTCATGAATATCCAGAAATACGCTCTTCAGAAACTGAAGCAGACAGTGACAAATTTAAATGATATAGTTACCATTTATTAGATGAACCACATTTATATTGGGCAGAACTGGTCAGAAAATTTTAATCAAAAACTTTTTATATTAAACAAAATTATGAACTTTTTTCCCTACATTTTCTGACCATCTCTAATGTGAGGATTATATATGAATGCACATCAATATGCGTGGTTACTAAAAATAGCTGGTAGATCACTGGAAACTATTTCGCAATAAAAGTTAATCTTTTGGGAATTCCACTATTCAACTTTAGAAGAGCGTTTTGTACTGTGCCACTGTAAAATTATTCCGGCCCCAACATTTTCTTTCTCCCCTTTCAACTTTCTCAATATTTGCTTAAGAAAGTTTTTAGTTTTCCTTAGTCCCTTATATAAGAAAGACAATTAAAAAGAACTGTTCAGCTACATTGGAGCCAAATCAATTAAAGAAGATCTTAAAACGAGCTTAATTGTAAGTCAGATAGTGACATCTGTAACATCAAATACATTTTAGAATGTTATTTTCAGTAGCTAGCATATATTGATCATGGTAACGCCACTCCTGCAGTATATTAATGAAATAAAGAATGATCTAAAGAAGGGTAGACGTAAATGTTACCTTCATTTTAAGTGCCCATTAACTAATGATAAAATATTATGGGACATTTATGGAAATGTGAAATCCACATGAATAACAAATGATTTAATTCTGTTCTATGCTATTAGAAGATTAACTGCATTCTTAGCAAACATAGGGGCCCTATACAAGTAACCACACAATGTTACAGTACTTAATAATGTTTCTGTTTTGCCAGCTGTAAAATATTTAAAACTTTACCAATATTTTACTCGTAGGATAACTAATTTCCAGAAATAAATGTGGAAATTAGTAAAAGGAAGAATGTTCAGTGGACACCCCCTACTTGCACTACAACCCTTCCTTTCTACTCCCCTTTATGAGGCTCAGGTTACTTCCCTCCAAATTCATGCAACTGTCTCACTTGATCACATAGTGTATGGTGGGTGATGGTGGGAGCCATACGTTTTCTGCTCCCTTGTGTGCAGCACATATCTCTAAGAAAATACAGAGGGAACAGTCCTGATTGTCTCACACCACACCACAAGTGCAGTTAGTATCTTCCTGGCTCTTCTCCTGGGGGAAGCAACACCAATAGCCAGACATCGAGAGAGTTCTAGGACACTGTACAAGTCCCACCTGACCAGGTAGCTATTGAAAATACTCATGTTGCTCTATGAATGTGGTGGTGGCTTTCAGCATCAGAAAAAAGGCTGCAACTCAATCAACATGCAAAATAATGTAGCGCAGATGTGGTCACAGAGTACCCATGCAATGACTCTCCCATTCTCAGAAGGGTTAGGGCTGGCAGTTGAGTTTGCTGCAGCATGGCTGTCTACTTGGTAAGTATAAGGTATAATTACTTTATTTATCATCATCATCTGAGCTATCACTGGGGCCAGTGCCCACCAGGAGAAATATCATGTGTTGCTGGTGATGTGCTTATCACTTAGGGGTTTGATTACTCCTGTTACTAATCCCAATATCCCCTGAGAGGAAAATTCTAATGCAGTACATCCAGCCAGCAGATCCATCACTGAAAAAGCCTTTGGCATCCTGAAAATGTGATTCGTGTCTCTAGATGGACTGGATCGGATAATACTGCATAGGCCTGAAATGTATGTGATTTAAACTTGGCATGTTGTATTTTACATAACATAGTCATGGACTAGATCAGTGTGAGTGGCCAGCCTTTGACTTGTCAGATCCATAGGAGCATAGTGCTCTAGGAACCTGAAGACGCTTCTCAGCTAATCCACAGACTTCTTGTTACAATTCAGTGTCAGCCTGCAACTCAAGCGGATAACAGAAATGTGGGTGACACTTTTGTAGGTGGAAATTGCTCCTGTAAAAAGGAAAGCTGGGCTGAGCCTTTAGCAAATTTAGCACTTGGAATTCACTTGTAGTTGAGTACAAGTATTTTAACTAGTTGGTTTGCAAATCCAGGTAATGAGTGTCACAAGAATTCAGATATGCACCTGCAATTTATTTTTTTGGGTACAAAAATGTGGATGCAAGTTTTGCAGGCATAAATTGCACCCACAAATATGAACTTCACCTTCAAAGACTGCTGGACCTCTGATGTCTCCTCCAACCCACTCTTGTGGTTTGGCAGTTGTTGATTCTTGGCTAGTTCAGCAATCTAAGGTTTACACAAACAATAATACGTTGCCGGTGCATATCTGATTATATGTGATGCTGACGACCGGATTTACATTCACAACCTGTTAATTATAAACTCAGATTTGAGTCTGGAGCTCAGTGGGAGAACAAAATTGAGAACAATAGATTTGGCAAAAATGCCCACCTGGAAGTCCAACACAGAGCCAAGTTCAGCCACAAAGGCCCATGAAAATCCAAAGACAGAAGCTCCACAGATGTTTTTAGCTCTCAGAGATAAATTGAGTTTTTTTGGTCTTTTTAAAATAAATCTTTGAACAATGAAGAAATATTTTTGAAATATTTCAGGTTTAAATTCTTTATTCTTCAAATGGGAGGTCCAGGCCATTATAGTTAGTTCTAAGTTTTCTCGTTATTTGGAAGAGGACCTTACATATTGTGCTGTGGTTTTTCTCTATTCAGTATTGTTTCTAACTATAGTCTATGTAAGTTGTTAACTGCAGGTTTTCATTTTCTCAGTTGGACAAGATTTGCTTTCTCTTCTGCCCTTATTTCAGAGTAATAGGTTATTTCTGTATTTCAGTATTTTTGTTTTTTCATACCCTTTCATTTTTTGAATTAATTCATTGATACAGTAATATCAATTATATATAATAGGGCAGACATAATATGGATAAATAGTAGATATTATACTTAGCTGGAAACTCTGAAGCAAAAACTCACTTCACTTTCTCCTCCTAGTGCCCATTTCCAGTTTCTCACCAATTTTACACTGGTAGAATTGCCTTGACTCCAACACAGCTACTGTTGATTTACGCTAGTATAAGTGAGATCAGACCCCTAGTCTAAAGTGCATTGGTTATTTGTCTCTTATGTCTCCTTTTGGTATGTTTTCCATTCTTTAATGGAACTCGTTGGTGTTCTATTGGTTGGGTAGTGGTTGATTGTATTATAGAGGTAGATTGCGAATTCAGTGATTTAGAGCACCTCAAAACCCTTTCATTTCAATAAAATAATTACTTTGGACGCAGTTTCCCTCAATGCTTCTTTTCCTCCCCACCTAGTGTTAGCACAGATATTGTGAATTATGAAGGAAAAATATTAATTTAATTTTTATAGGTATGAGATTTAGTTTATTTTCATCGTACGCAATCCGGAAGAAATGAAGTTCAACTGACTTCAAAGTTGTAATGTTGCTGTGATGGTTAATACTACTTTTGCATACATATTTTTCTTCTTTTACTGTGTAATTAATGATTTCCATTAAAGAAATGTATAATTTAAGCCTTAAAATATTCAACAGACTCTTCCTATTGTGTCTAAGACAAAGAATTCAGTAATGATTTATTTCTGAAACAAAGGGGAACAAAATACAGAGGTTTATTACTGTATAGTTCGAAGGCAACAAACGCATATCTTTCTTTCTTTCTTTCTTTCTTTCTTTCTTTCTTTCTTTCTTTCTTTCTTTCTTTCTTTCTTTCTTTCTTTCTTTCT
>ML675629.1:59122278-59299310 GCA_007922155.1 Mesoclemmys tuberculata | reverse complement strand
TCTTTCTTTCTTTCTTTCTTTCTTTCTTTCTTTCTTTCTTTCTTTCTAGGCTTTATCCACACCATTTACAATGTAATTTTATGGGTATATTAATAGTTTTTACTGAGAACTGAGTAGAAAACAGAGTGCACAGCAATGTTTTTTTCCCCAAAACAAAAGAAAGGAAATTCTTCCTTGTCTCTATTATAATGCATGTACATACCCCATCCCTCTTATGGTCCCTTTTTGTTAATGCAAGTTGTATTGTATTTTTGCTTTTAATTAAGAGGTATTGGATCAAAGCACTCTTCATTGTATACACAAAAATGCTGAACCATGGGTTAATTACAGTTTTCAATGGGTCACCTATTAGTGTCTAGTATGCACTTTTTCATTCACTGAGAGAGAGATGAAGGTAATGACTCTTACTGTTTCTTTCCTTTAGTTTGTGCACTATCCCATAGTGACATCATTTAAACTTTCCATCCTTTTCCTTCATATGTCAAGCAAACGGACACTTCACTCAAATGCAGTTTTTACTAGTGGCATATACTTTTGATGTAAAGATCATCTTGTAGTCATCAGTGCTAAGTGTAATACTGAGAGCCTGATGGCAACAGGTTGTAGAGGTGGGGAGGGGAAGGAGTCTTCCCCCCACTTAAGTTAAGTTCAGTTAATGTGGGGACTGCTCCCTTTGTGGCTCCACAAGAGGTAGGGGAGCAATCAAACGGGGCCATAGCCTTGTTTTCTCTCACTTTGGCTGACAGCAGAGAAGTTGGACTGGGGTAACAGTTCCTCTGTGCACCAGGAGGGTCAGGGTGAGATTGTTTTTCCTGCGGCAAAATTGTACAATAAAGGCTTGTGCCAAAAGTCCACAGTTTGGGCCTGCATGTTAAGTAGCACATGAGTGTTATTTCACAACATATTTATCGGCAGTAATACTTATCTGGATTGGTTACCTAGTAATGTTGGTATCAAAACTGCAATAGGCTGCATCCAAAGTTCTCTGAATATTGGGGCAAACCTACTGCTGCATTCTTGTCTGATATAAAAGAAATGTCCCTCTTATCTTTATTTAAACCTTGTTAACCTTCTTAATTTAATCATTAGCTTTTACTGAGAAAGAACCAAATGTGCTCATTAGTTGTGTGGATAGACAGAGTAGAATCAATTTATACATTAAATTAAAGGATAGAGCCTCCAGATATTCTGACTAACGATAAAGCAGTAACCTCTTAAGTGCATAGTCTTATTGATAGAGAATGGCAGTTCCCCTAACAAGGACATTCTTTTAACAGATGTTCATTTAGGAGGGCGTCGTTGTTTTATAGAGCAATGTTTAGCCTTGCACACAGAAAATAACCTTTTATCAGAGCTTACTAAGTATTGTATAAAAATAGTAGCTACAAAATGTATAGACATTTGAAAAGGGATTCACCATTTCTTGTTCAACCCTTGCTATTGCCTGTCCCAGAATGTGTATAATGCCAATGAGAAACTGGCTCTGAACCTATTTACTGGCTCTGAAGATTGCTAGATCAGTGACAGAATCACTGAAGGTGGAGATTGCTTTGCTGAATAAAGGTCTTAGTGAACAGATATTGTACTGTACTTGTGGCATTTAAAGTCCATGTCCTGCCCCTAGATAAAAGTAACAGATTTAAATAGTTAATTCTTTTTCCTGTAAAATGGCACATCCTTAAAGAGTAATTTAGTTTTTATGCATTCATTGATTTCCAGGTTTTTTTCTATTGTCTTGTCAGCATGTATTTTAGAAGAGCACTTTTATTTATTTATTACTCTTAACAAGATATAACCAGAGATCTTAGGTGTTAACAAACATACCCAAACAATGCTGTCATCTTGTCAAAGGCTTAATCACGGAGAATGTCCTTATCATTTGTACCTTAATTGGACTAAAGACGCATTTTTGTTGACTTCAGAGAACTAATTCCCTGCCTTCTCCAGTCTATATTCCATCTTTTCTCTGTGCAGACATTGGACATACTGTACCGCATAATGACATCACTCTCATTCCTTGCATTACATTTTTCAGTCATGCTTCTTTTTCCATTTTTTCTACATGTAGGTTGTAATCTTCAGCTTTATTCCATCCATCTCTCCCCCAAATGAAACATTCCCTAACTTCATGAAAATAAAATTATGTTTCAGAAAGAAATGGGGAAATTGATTTTAACCATAGAGCTCTCTTGCTCCTGCTGCATGTAAGAGATTGACATATTAAGGCTGACAAATGTTAACACAAAGACATCAGTAGAACATTATTTTAGGTATTAAGTTACGTTTCAATGAGAGCTTCCCCCCCTCCTTGATTGAATGCATCTTGAGTTTGCAAGAAGAAAGGACAAAGGGACAAAAACATGTAGAAGGCTCCAAGTCTGTCTTCTCTTTTTCCCCTCCTAGTTGTGGCCACTCATCAGAATTTCATGTGGAGTCTCAAAAGTCATATGGAGTTCACAAAATCAAATTACCTCTCAAATTACCCTCTTGCCCATCTTAATGCTTTCCTCTCTCTTCAGAAAATTGTCCTCTAAAACCACACCACTCGCCTGATCAGGTTTCCCATTGTCACACCTGTCTGCAAAGAGAAATGCATTAGGGATGTATCCCTTCATCTATTTATACAAATTAGCATAATGAATGCTTCAAGTATATTCTGAATGACAGGCCTTTTGGCAAGGCCAAGTGAGAGGATTTTGACTGGCCAATCAGGGTTTGCTTTGTTGTCCATCTGGTCAGTTGTAGGATGTAATTTGGTTTTCTTTAATAAACTGGAAACATCTTCCCTTTCCCTTTGTGAATCTCAATATAGAGCAACAGTCCAGCTGTCACTTAGTGCAATTCCCTCTTCTCTCATCCAGACAGAGTGCAATATCATTCTGTTACCCTTTATTGAAAAACATGGTTGCTCTTTGGAATAATTATAAATGAAAGACCTTATTGGGGCTGTTATCTTTAACAAATCTATGTTTAATGGCAACAATAATGTCTATTTGAATAATTTGTGTATGTTTTCAGGATCAGGAGGCAAATAACCAGAGATTCTATGTCAATATCATTACCATAAGTACCAGCCTGTTTTTCTTTATCCTTATATTTTCAAATATACATTGAATCCTTGTGTTTCAATTAATGCCTTGCTTTTTTTCTTGAAACATGTTCTAAATGAGAACAATGGACTTCAGCAACAGTTTCAATTTTTTCTTTTTTCTTTGCAGTTAAACATTTCATTTGGTTCCTTTGACCCTAAATACAGTGTTTAGTATTAATGGGGGAAAGAACTGAATTTCTTTTCTGACTGCATAATATCCATGACTACCTTCTTGTATATTTCCAATGCACATCTTTTAAATCAGATTTAATCTCCATGTAAGCTGGTGCAGTTTTCACCTAATTTAGAACAGAATATAAACACAAGAGCTAGGGTGAAATCTTGGCGCCAGAGAAATCAATATCAGAGTTTCCCTTGACTTCAGAAGGATCAGGATTTCTTCCATATTGTCCAGACTTACACCCATCCTGCCTCCTCCATCAAGTCATAGTTTAATTTATTTTAGAAAAGGCTCTCTGACAGATTGAAGCTGGCCCTTGTTGCTGCCATTGGCACCTGCAGAGGATTACACCTGTGAGTGTGTAATATTTTAAGTAACAATCTAGAGAGCATGTAAAGTTAAATTGGATCACATTTATTGGCAGCAAAATCAGAGGGGCAGCAGGCACACTAAAGGACAGAATCAAACTGTAAATAACTGGGAGATATTAGGAGATTGGGCTGTATGTAAAAAGATGAGATTCATGCTGAGACATATAAAGGCAGACCTCTAGAGAAAGGGAACAAATAGTACAGACATAAACTGGGTAACAACTGTCTGTAAAGTACAGAATAGGAGAAAAACATACAGGAGCTAGTAAACTGCAACCCATGTATGATGTGACAAAGCTATTCTCCAACAAAATACTGTGTGAGGGGTTGGGAATGTGTAAAATTAGGAATGTAAAAGTGCTGCACTGAGTGTACTTGTTACAGTATCACTTGGAATCTTAGACAGTTTTGTTCCCATAGTTTAGTTTTAAGGACTGTTATTTATAGTAGGAAAGAGGGAGCTGGGATATCAGTTCTACTCCTGACTCTGCAATAAACTAGTTTTTTGATCTGTGCCAATAATTATTTGCAGTTGCAAACATATCAGGGAGGAAATCACAGCCCCATATTTTTGGTTCTACACATTGAGGAAGGAAAAAAAAGGTGTTGACTTAAAAATATAGCTGGTCCTCTCACAGTGCTTCAGTATCCCAATGGAAACAATGATGGTTATCATCCAGTATAATGTATTGTCGGTATGCAGTACTTACCATCTGGGAAAACTTGGCAAAGCTATTTGAAAGTCTCAGAGAAATGTTATTTTATTGGAAAGTATTATTTTTGTTTATTTTTATGTAAGGGTTAGAGGATAAGACACAGGACCATCAGCTCAACTCCACTGAAATCAATAGGACTTAAACACAGGCTTAAAGTTAAGTGTATGCTTAAGCTCTTTGCTGAATCGGGGCCAGTAGAGTGAAGTTCATTCCAGTGTAGTAAGCCAGCGCAAGGCCTATGCATCACTTCAGTTCCACATAAGCCCCATTATGATGGTTGAAGTGGGACTTAAGCCTCGTGTTGGTCCACTGACTGCAGGTGAATGTAACATACAGTAATTATACAAATCAAACATCCACACCAGTCAGTGATGGGACCTGCTTACCTAGGAACAAACTGTGCAGTTATACATCTGCAACTCTGGAGCATCTCTGCATTCTGATTGGTGGAGACAATCCCATGCTGAGGCACCTTGCAAGCTGCTCTGTAAAAGTGGGTCCCTTTGCTAAAAAGCTGTGCCATTAACTTCAGTGGGGAGCTATGTGGGTGCATTACTATGCTCACGTGTAGCAGCTTGTAGGATGAGGGGGTAGTAGCATTACAATAACATCATCCTGACCACATAGAAATATTCAAAGACTAAAATCTCTCAACACTGTGTGGTGTAACGGTGTTATGTTAGTAAATTTAGAAAAAATGATTATTAATCATGGCAATAAGAATTACACTTAAGTATGTACTTTGTTCATTCAGGTATCATTCTGCATGTATCTGCCTATTCATACACAATATATGTAGCACTGCGCATTGTTTCTGCCCCAGAAACCGTGGTGCAGAATGAGCTATTGCCTAGTCATCCGTTTTCTGTGTAAATGTAATTTATTAACACCTGTTAAACACAGCAGTGCCTGCAAATTACTTCACTAGTGCTGACCTATAGAAACGCCTGTTGTTTCTACAAAGCACTGCTGGCACTGGCAGTAAGATTAGAAAGTTAAGGATGTACGGAAGAAAAATTGTAGCACGGCAGAGCTATAAAGGCCAGAAAACAAATGAGCAGCATGAATGCGGAGTTGATAACTTTCTTCTTTTAGAAATGTTGATAGATCTGAGGATTGGGTGTTTAAAAGGGAGCTCCTCCTGCACTGTCCTTTCTGAATATTTTTCATATATGGTAGTTTAGTGTCTTTGCATTTGAATGTATCTTATGCAATAGTAACTAGAAACCCTCATTGCACAGCACTGTATTGTCCATTGTGCTTGTATTGGTGCTCATGGGAAAATAGACTTTCAAGGAATCTTCTCCTTTTGTCCCTCTCCTGTAAAAAGGGCAGGAACTATCAGACTCTTTATGCCTTCTGGGATCCAGGGACTAGTTCTCCAGGGGCCTTCTTCAAAAGAAAGTGGCCAAAGAGGTTGGTGCATCTTCCCACTTTTTCTTCATTGGTAGAGCTGGCTGGGCATGAACAGAGGAGCATGTTGCACCAGAGGAGACTAGTGTAGTGTGTGAGCAATCTTGTGTGTGCATACCCCTAGAAAGGGCTTCCTAGGAATCCCAATGTGGGCTTATACGGAAATAGTACTGTTACCAGATTTGCCCGTCACTTTGAGGTATGCTTATTTATTAGGGTTTCCTTCCTGGAAGAGGGGGTGTGATTCTATTAATGTGCTGCTTGTGTTACTTGTGTGTTCATAGGGTTACGAGTCCCCTCCCAATGGAGCTATCCTGCAGGACCTAAGGTTTTCAGATTCAGATAAACCCCCCCAGATACACACAACCATTCCAGATTAACTGAGTGCGTCTGAGCAGACCAGGATATCAGCACTCTCAGCTGACCCCTTGTGTCCCTGAACTCAGCAGGCTGGGTGAGACAGCACTGTCAGCTGTCACTCTCATGTGCCTGTTGCACCGCACCAGAATGGAGCACACTTATGAGCAGGCTGGGTCCAAACAGCACTTTTCAGCTGTTCCCCTTATGTGCCCCCTGGACTCAATCAGGCTGACACATTCAGCTGTCACTCTTATGCGCCTCTGGACTCCGTAGGTTAGGCAGAGCAGCACTTTTCAGCTACCCCCTTTATATGCCTCTTTGCAACACAATTGTTCTAGCAGTAACCCCCTTGATAAGCAAACCCCATAGGATTTTGGGCATTCCAGGGATCTTTGGCTTAGGTAAAAGAAGCATTGCTGCAGAGCAAGGTAGGGAAGCCAAGAACATAAAGGAGTAGATGCATTTAGAGAGAGAGAAACTGGCAACCAGCTTGATTACAATAGTTAGTTTATTGCCAGGTGTATAAAACTTATGATACTAATAGTGATGCCATACAAGGAGAGAAAAACAATCTAACACTTACAATACAACAAATTTACAGTAGGGGTATTGGAGAAGGCTAGCCCAGGTTTGATTACAAAAGTAGAAAGTTATACCTAGATTAAAGAGAGAGAGAGAGAGAATTGGGAAAGATGCGGGGGGAGGAGGGGAGGAATCTCACCACTCCTTGCAGCTCAGAAGTTCCCAGGAGACGGGCTGTTCAGCTTAGGGTCAGGAACACTTGAGGGAGAGGCAAAACCCACAACAGGATCAGTCAGGAAAGTATTTGGGTCCAGGCATCAGAAGAGGAGAGCAAGAGAGAGATTTGAACTTGGGTAGGGGTATTTTGTAGAACCAGGTTTGTTTGTGAGTAAACAATGTCTCAATGAAGTACCCCAGGGTGGTTTTCTCTATGCTAGACAATAGGAGCTGATCACTCCCAGCTATGGTCAATGTTCCTTGGGGGAGCTCACAATGCAACCAGGCAGATTCAGTGTTTTGCATATCAATAACTAGAATGGTCTGATAACTGCAGAGCTGGATGGGTGTAGGTGTGAGTTCATTTACATCAAGAGCAGAGATCTCCCATAATGCAGTGTGTCCCTGCCTTGCCAATCCCAGAATTCAGTGCGATTCCTGCTTTGGAGCTAGGTTCTCCATTCTTCATGCTAATTCTTGTTCCATCTTCGATGTAAATGAGGCTCCAGTTCTCCATTCAATGTGTTAATTGAGATGCCCCTTTTTACATCTTCTATGTAGATGAGGCATGGGGAGTTGTCTCAATCCTATCATCCTTGTTGAGAGGGTTTTAGGCGTGTCTCCCACAGCCTTTTGATAGCTTTTGTTTCTGGTTCAAGCAGAGGCTGGGGGGGATTCAGGTGAGCCAGAGAGAGAATAGGGGTTTTTCTCCCTGGTTCCCCAAGAACACAGAGCTGCCAGGTAACAGTACAATCTGTCCTTTAATTTATTTAATTGTATCATAGAACAAGGGGAGTGTGATAGTCACCTGAGCCCTTCACTGAAGCACTGGATTCAGTAAGTTGCGGTTAACTTAGCAGTTAACTTGTTGACATCACTTTTTCTTTAACCTACTATAGCATAACGTTTATCTGTCTTGAGACGGAGTCTCAAGTTTATGGAAGGCAGTTCTGGCTTGTTTGTTCCTGTGAAGGGAGCAGATACTTGACAAGTCTTGAAAATTTTTTGGCTAAATTCTCAAATGGCAGATACCTTCATCTACTTTATTCTTCCGAAATTTATGGAACCCCCCAGCAATTTCTAATATAGGTTCTGTGCCTATCAACAGCTGAATAGCCAGGAAGAGATGTTTCATATAGATCAAGGAAGCGAACGGACTCCTAATATGTAATTTATCCTAATTTTTTCCTTCTTCTGTCTGGAATTACAGGATGCATAAGTCATTGTTGCTAATATTAAGTTGAATATACGCCTTATTTTCTGAGGCACTGAAGCAATGGAATAGTTTAAAAGATAGTGCAATTTTTATTCATGGGTCATTTGTGATGAACAAGCAGCACCATACAAAATATCTTTAAAAAACAAGCAAAAATCTAAAGGGATGACAGTTTGGGATTCAGAAACATACTGAAAACATACTACCTGGTATCTGCAGTGAAATTCACATGCCTCTTGGGAATGCCAAAACATTTCAGCGGGTTAAGCTGTCATTTACATGCATGTCTGAAAATGATATCATAGCATGAACGTGTCATCATATCAAAGGATATCACGTTCCTTTCCAGGTAACCACAAGAAGCATCGACATTTCATAGGCAATCTACTAATTTATTTGCAGATTTACTCAGTTGGCACACATGATTCTTAAAACCTTCTGATGGCAACTAAGGATAATCTTTTTTTTAAAAAATTAATGTTTTTTTTTAAAAAGGACAAACAGGCACACAATCCAAACAAGAAAATCAGGTTGTATATTTCTTGCTCACTAGTTCCTTGCATCTTTGCACTGTAGGTGACAGAAGGTGAAATTGGCCAAGAAAGCTAATAGTTTCCTGCCTTCTTCAGTTAGCAGTGGAGAGACAGTTCACTGGATCCCAGTACACAATAGCTGTACATTTTATCTGGTAGCTGTGTGAATTTTGTATTCTCTTTAAAACATCAACTACATGGAAAAATGGGAGTCATCCAAGATTTGAGAATCAATGTGTATTATTGACAGGTTCTGTGGTATAAGTCTGCACAAAGTGGATCATACTGTAGTAGAGTGGAGAAACTAGAAGCATATAAAATAAAAGCCTAGGCAGTCTTGTGTAACCACTGTCAATTATTTTTCTGTTTTTATTAAACAATGAGAGTAAACTGTGGTGTATTTTTTAAATCTTCTGGCCTATGCTGAAGCATTCTGCTCTTCTGTTCTCAATGAGATGGTTTGCTTATTCGGATTCCATATCTCATCTACTGGTCTGGTTTTTGTGTGCACAGCCGTCTCTGACCTACAAGTGACACTGCTGCTTCCTGGGACACAAGTATAAGTGCAGGGTGTACTTGCCACTCAGAGGCACATCTAGAAATGGGAAACTTAGAGATGGGTGCTGCAGAACCTTGACATTTTTTGTCTGAAATATGAAATCATCCTGTATAGTTTATTGAGATATTTGTATCTCACACACCATTAATGATCCTGGGTGCATTTCAAGAATTCCGGACAAATTTAAGATTGAGACAAGAAAGTCCCACCACTGTATTTACCCCATTCATTTACCAAAACGGCACTTCAGCCACTGACTTTAAAATCAAAGACATATTAAACAGATGCAGCTTGCACTAGAGCTTAAGGCTAACAAATTTGGACTCTGTTTAACAGAAAAATAAATGGATTTCAGCTTCATGAGCCCTTCCCAGTACAATGCCCTGAAACCTGCCCCTGGAACTTTAGCCTTTAGAACAACAGATCAAGAACATTCCAACTCTGTAATTGCCAGGAAGTGACCCAGAGGGAGCGGTAATCAATGAGGTTGACAAGTTTGTAGGTATTCAGGGCTTCATAAATGATAATCAACTCATTGAATTTACCAGAAGCTAATCAGGACCTAGTGCAGAGGATGGAGTGGTTATTTGCTTACTGTATAAGTTGGGTGTCTCCATTCACTAAGTCAAGCTTCAAAATGGATCCAGGTGTACAGTATGTAAAACAATTACCACCTGGGCGCTCAGGAACAATGATGGCTCCAAAGAGACTTCATGATTGGGTACCACTGAAAGAAAAAGCACATTAAATCCTTTCAGTTCCTCCAATGCTTTTTCCTTCCCATCACTTCCATCTTCTTTATACCAGATGGATTTCTCTAGAAATTTATCTTGGCTATATATCTATATAATCTCTCTTGTTGATACTAGCAAACTTTGTATCAAGAACTCCCATAATGTTTTGGGGTAAATTTGAACTACGTGCATTCCTATTTGCCATGCAATGCTCTCTACAGTTGACATGCACTGTTGCACATATAATTTCCATGCCACCATGTTAACCACTGATCTCCAAGTACCGTGCCACTTTACTTTTTTATATAAGCAATAGTCAAACGTGCATTTTTCTCTAAACTTCACCTTTTTATATCTTTCATAAAATAAAACACTTACAAAAGAAATTGCACATTCCTGCAGCTTTTCTTGGTCAAAATAATTCTGTTTAAATTTACTTTCTCTCCTCCCTATCTCATTTATACTAATCATTTCAAATGATAAACAGCAAAAGCTCTACACAAGGAAAGAATTAATCCTCTGAGATATCTGTTAGTATCCCATATGTTCAAGATCAAAAGAAGGTTACATTTTAAAAGAAGAAAGTTTTAAATGGAATAAAGATTTGGGAAAGTAATTCAGAAATCGGCTAATAAAATACACAGTAGGATCTGTAGCCATAGCCCAGACATTGACATGCCTATGAAGTAGTTCTATCTAGAACATTCTGAGTAAAGACACGTAAATAAAAACTCAAGAATCCTATTTTGCTTCAGAATTCCCTGCAAGAACCAGCAGCCAGATCCTCAGCTGTTGTAAATCATTATATCTCTGTTTAAATCTATGGAGTTCTGTTGAATTAAACAGCTCTGGGTAAATCCCCATATTAACACTAGAGCAGGATTTACTTGTTGCAGGTTTCCAGACAATGGCTAATATATGGTACAACATCAATATAGTACAATAATATAAGAATGGCCATACTGGGTCAAATGGATGGTCCATCTAGCCCATTATCCTATCTTCCAACAATGGCCGGTGCCAAATGCTTCAGAGAGAATGAACACAACAGATTAATTATTGAGTGATCTATCCCCTCTTGTCCAGTCCCAGCTTCTGGCAGTGAGAGGTTTAGGGACACCCAGAACATGGATTGTATTCCTGATCATCTTAGTTAACAGCCATTGATGGACCCATCCTCCACTAATTATCTAATTCTTCTTTGAACCCAGAATCCCCTGACAGTGACTTCCACAGGTCAGCTGTATACCATGTGAAGAACTTCTCCGTTTTGGTTTATTTTAAACCTGCTGCCTAATATACCTTGGTGATTTAGGTAGATTTATATCTGATTAAATGAACTTGCAGTAACTTGCTGTGCACAAATAAGTACATAAAGCCACTATTTATTTTCCACTTTAATGATTTTAGAATGACTGAACCAATTTAAATTAAAAATTATGCTTGGAGGAAGATTTAGCCAAAGTTAGCTGAGCCAATGAGAATCTTTGTTTCTTTGGATCAAGCCCATAGAGAGACTGAATTTTGAAACTTGTGTGTCCTCAACTGTGCCTGAAGTGTGCATGCGGTTCAAGATGCTGGAACTTTTGTAGAAGGGGGGGGAAGGCCAAGGCCAAAGCGTGCCCTCCCTCTTCACAGCTGGCTGCTTCGGTGATGAGCCAACTGCCCTCTCTTCTGGCACTACTGCAGCCCCTTTTAAAAGCCCCCGCCCCTCCTCTGGTTCAGGTTCTGGCCATTCCTATGATTTTATACACAAACTGGGCATTTGTTAACTAAATGCCCACTTAGACGCAGAGCTGTTTGTCCATGTTATTGAGGCGATAGCATACACACTAGTCAGGCTTTTGCAGATGTTCTTTTTGAAAGTCAGGTCCAGTATGTCAGGATACATCTATCATAAACCTTTGAAAATATGGCATTAAAATAGAAATGTAACAGGACTCCCTTTTCCCCCCTCACATAAGATGAGGTAAGGCAAGAAGGCCCTGCTGCCATGAAGAGTGCAGTGTGCTTTCCTGAATTGCTGACCCTGGCTGTAATTTTTTAAACAATATGGGCCCAACTCCTCGTTGGTATAGCACAATTGAAATGACTGTAGGTACGCTAGGGATGAAGTTTAATGTAATGTAAATTTAATAGTTCATAGGCACACAGCAAACGCTTTTCTGGGGCAGTCCTACTCAGATTAGTCACTTCAACTGCCAGATCCTCAGTCTCCTGCCATGAGCTCTTAGAAGCTTTGAGACTCCATTTCTTTCCTTTGGTGTCTACTGCTGTCAATGGGAGAGGCAAAGCCAGACACTGATCTGTTTACAACATTGTCAATGAGATCAGTATATGTCCCACGGTCATGTTGTTCTGAAAATGAAGCATCTGATACTGGGAAAGACTTTATTGACTTTTATCTCTTTGTGATTTCACAACTGAGTGATCTGGATTGGCAACATTTTCAGTAAAAATGAGGAACTGCTACTACTTAACATGATGCATATTCTACCATGGACCACTGCAGAGAAAGTGAACACAAATTACCATAAACTATGGCAGTCACATAAGCATTCCTAAATTGTAGGTTCAAGCCTTCACTCCTTGCTTAACCAAAATTCCTGTTGAATTCAGTGTCTCAGACCCTATAATTAGAGCAGGCTGGAAGACAAAAATCTCTTCCCATGAAACATTTTGCATTTTTAAAATTTTTTTTTGCCCCCAACTGAGATGAAATGCCAAAATACATTTTTTTCCCACGGGAAGGGATTTAAAGAAAAAAAAATTATTTCAGCAAAATCCAAATTAATTTTTCAGCTTCCTAGCCTGGAAGCACCTTCTCCCTCCTTTTCTCTGCCAGCTCTCTACCTCTTTGGCCCCACAGCTGGGAGGTTGGCAGGAAGGCTGAATGGCCAGGCTCTCTGTGTCACCCTCCACAGAACTGGGAGAGAGGCATAGGAGGCAGAATGTCAAGGTGGGTCAGTCTTGCCAGCTCGCATTTGCCAATTTCAGTGACAGAAGGTGACATTGACAAGAGCCTTCTAGGGGGCAGCTGAGGACTTCTCAATTCGATTTCTTGATGGTAAAACAATTTTTTTGGCAAATCTGAAATTTTCTCACAGAAAAGGGATATTTTTTGTCAGAAAATCATTCAGATGAAAAATTTTCAACCAGTTCTACCTCTAATATGTCAGTTTAAGACCTGATACTGGCAGTAATTAATGATTCCCCTGTTTTAGGGGGACTCTCCATGTGCATAAAGTCATATTAGCCATCTCTATGCTACCTATTCATTGGTGGAAAGAATTCCTAAGTGAGATGGGACCGTGGTTGAGGAGTGAAGGGGCAGAACCAGAGTATGCAAGGTACTTCAGTGATCACTAGCTGATGGAACATCACTGAACATTAAGTAAGCAGAATGATGGCTCAGTGCCGCCTTTCCCCCTTCCTTTGGTCCTGTGCTGAGTACAGCTCAGCTGGACCTGGGGAGCTGGTCCATTGTTTCACACTTTCATAGAGTTGCTTAGCCAAGCCTTCACATTAAGTGAATTTAATGCTAGTCCTTTCACAAGAGACAAGGAGCATAAACATTTTAATTCTGATGATATATTTTTACATATGCAAATTGTTCTATTGTTTGCATAATTAGCCTGTTACTCACTCTGATTTTGACCTTTGGATTTGTTCAGATACATACCTATCTGAATCAAAGAACACAGCAGATAATGTAATCTGGGGAATTTAAAGAGCTCCCTGAAATAAAAAAAGTGTACAATGAGAAAAGTATTTGATGGACTTTACATTATAAATGATAAACTGTTAAAATCCATAATGCTAATGTCTTATACAAAAAAGGGATAATGTAAAGCTTCTTAGGACAACTACTTCTCACTTCTCTGTGTTTATTTATTTATTTTTTAAATTAATCAAAGATAAATCCAAACACCTGCCTTTTGTTAGTTAAGCTCATGGCTTAATTTGAAATAGCATGTGGTTTACTTTTGATGGCTATATTATTCATTGCTCTGTAATTCCACCCCCCCCCCCAAAAAAGGTAGGTGTTATTAGTATAGTTATAATGTTCTAACAGTTTCTGGGCAAACAGATATTTTATAAATGTGAGATTTGTCATACTGCTAATGTAATGGAAAAACGAGTCATGAAGCTTTTCCTTTGTAAGCACTTGTGACATCTCCCAAGCAATAATTCCTATTAATAAGTTATATAATGTTTCTCAACATGTGTTCTGGCCTGCAGCTATTATGTCAATAAACACAGCTAATCAGTTTAATGTGCTTTAGGCAGAGACAAGCAGTGCATACAAATGTAAAGATAAAAAGGAAGGAAGCTATTTTTTTCTCCTTTCTTGTAGGGCATCCATGTGAGGACTCTTTCAATCTCAGAGCTGTGTGATGTTCCGTTTTTTAATCCAGGGACTTTTGGGAAAAAAATCTTCATTCCCTGGTATTTCACATTCCTTTACATTTATCTTGATTTAAAATTTTACTGAATTGGCTAGTTTTACTTTGAGAATAATGAAAGCATATGGATTTTTGTATGGTTTACTATGAGAGAGATCTTTGTTTTTTATATTTATGCTCAAAACCTAAACCATTTTCACTGAAATATGGGAATATTCTTAAGAAAAAAAGTTAAGACGTTATCTGAGAAAATTAATTCATTTTGAGTTCATAATGAAATGTGGAAAAGTATCACTTTTGAGTAGTTTTGCCTTACATTATTTTACACATCGCTGTTCTTTACACTATCATAAAAGTTTGTCCTCAGATTTCCTTCTCTTCTTCATTTGTTTTCCTCTTTGCATTCTAATCTCTCTCACATACACATCTGGCGTCCACTGTAGTGCTATCCAAAAGGTGCAATGCGACTACCCTATTTGGAGAATAGGAATATAGAGGTGCGCTCAAAATAGGCCCCCCTCTTCCACTTGGCAGCACAAGATACTGACCACAAATCATTAGTTTAACTATTGCTTGACGGTATTGGGTCATTTGATCATTTTCAGATGTTATTAGTTTTAATTAGTAAATCATACTCTGTGTCTTCATCCCTTAAATTAAATGCGGCATGGTCAAGGTAAAATCTGCATGTGCATGAGAAACAGAATCTGACAAACATTGCTGAGATTTCTCTTTTATAAAACAAAACAAGGAGACCTGTAGTGTGTTTGTTTCCGGAACTATTCAACTGGATACGTTCGATCTTAGTTTCCAGATGTTGGATAGGAAACTGTAGTATGTACTTTTAAGTGTGTACAGATGAAAACAACAATTCACTGAAGAGGTGTGTGTTGAAAGATTGTAGATCTAATTGTAATCTTTCTGTTGAATTTAAACAAATTACATTAGGCTTGGTAGTCTGTAGAGTTATATAGAATCAGAGAAATTAGAAATGGACAAGATCAATTAGATCATCTAATGTGTTCCTCAGGAGGTCAGTAAAGGATAGTGTATAATAATCATGTTATCCAAATATACAATACCTCAGAATGACCAGTCAATTAGATCCGTTGGTTAGCTGAAAATTCTATCCACTGTATTCTCCCTACTTGTTCCCCACTTTTTAAAATAGAGATCAGGGACCAATTACATATGAAGACTTAAATAAAAATAGATTTTAAAATAAAAAAGATGACAAAAATAGTATTCCTTTCCTTAGCTGTCAAGACTCCAGTGTGGGCTTGCATGAAGCACTGCAATATTTAAGAGTCATGCACAAATGTCTAATCACTTCTTTAGCAGAGCCTGATTCCCTAGTCCTTAAATCAGCATGTATTTTCTTTCCTTATTGAAGTCATTTGGAGTTTTGCCTGAATGAAGAATAATGCGATTGTGCCTTCAGTGTTTACATTTATTTCTGGAATGATTCCTCACTATTATCTGTAATCACTAATCTCTTTATAATGTAACTTTAAAAACAATACTGACAGTCCAGGTAATAATTCCCATATGGAACTTCAGGACAGCTTTCACTCTTGTGAAACTGATATTGTACCTGTTTCTGAGAGCTTGAATCTGAGTATTCACCTTTTTATCTGTTTGTCTGCTTGTGAAAAGATTAGTCCACATAATTTTACGTTCCCTGCATCTTGTATGGAGTTAGTTGTAAAATAACTGGCAGTCTGACAGGTATTAAACATGTTGATGGTTGCTGCTGAATGAAAAAGAGTTAGATTTAAATTTAGCTTTGGGAAATCGTCTGAAGGTCAACACGGGTAATAATCAAATGGGGAGTGAAAATTTGAGCATATTTGGACTTACAGATTCTGAGGAGTGTGGAAGATGATTTTGTGTGTGTAGAACATAGTTATTAATAGCTCAGAGGTATTCCTTGCCAATTAATGGGACAGATCCGAACTTTTGCTGTGATTACTTTGATGCAGTCTACCAGCACACAGGAGCCACAAAACTGGCCTATTTAGCTAGCGCAGGATTCTCTGGCATAGTGAATGGCATAGTGGTTTTTCTTCCACCTCCCTTCCAGGTCAGGAAAAGGGAGCTTTGATTGGGAATTCCTGCCTGCAGTAATGACCACTCAGAGGCCCTGACTAGCTGGCATAATTTAGAGCAGCCCTGAGACTTGGCCATCTGAACAACTGAGATGAGGTAAGATAACAGTGAGTTAAACCTAGTTTTACACCCTTTCCTCAGAACTGCACCATTCCCAGAAGGGCAGAATTCTGGAGATTTTTTCCCAAATTCTAGAGATTTCCCCTTTAGACATGTAGTGATAATCAGAAGTGTTCCTGCACTGGAGTAAAGGTGCAGTTCCAACCCCCCTAACATATTAATTTCAATAGATTTTAAAAATTAGCAAAAGTGCAATTAATTATGCCCAAGAACAGCTGTACTTTGGCCTTTGGCTAGTTTCTTCTGGGTGGCTAGATTTGGACAGAAGAGTGACAGACGAATTCATTGCTGTACTATCTTTGGATTCTTGCTATAGAAACGTGGCAAAAATAGAATGCTTCTATTCTGTTGATGAGAACTCTGATTACACCCTAAGCACGAAGATGTGATAATTTTTTTTTGTGAGGAATAATAATGTTTCTCTATACCCGTATTTACTTTCTTCATATCCCTGATGGCTAAAAAATCCTGACATGCCTACATGTCCTTTCTATTTTCTTTAATTAGGAATAAATTTGTGTACGTTCCTTGGCTCTTGTAACCAAACTTGCTAATATTTTTTTTTAAATGGGCCCATAATCTTCAGGATTAAGATGTCAAGCACATTCACAAATGCTCCTTTGCTGGTTGACAGTTACATTGTCAGTAAAATTGCTGTTTGCCATTGCTATCCAGAATGAGTGGCAAGGGTCAGTTTAAAGAGTGGAATTTTAACTGCATGAGTGGTAAAATAATTATTTCCTCAAAGGCTCATTATATTCTCATCATAACATTCATTTTTCATAAATTATGTAAATTTCATATTGGACATGTGAAATACATATTTGTATCAGTCACTTTTCCATTATATATTTAGATACAAGAAGATACAGTAGAGTATGCTAATTATACTCATGCATTCTGCAGAATAGATGGTGATCTTTCTCCTATGTAGCCCTTTACCTATTACATTTTCAATGATCTGAAAGTACTAAATGTGATTCAAGAGCTTCCAAAATCAAATTTTGTAATAAAATGCATTAACTGCAGTGCTTAGAACTCTATTCATCTCTATCCAACCAGGAAGAATGTCTCCAAAATACAAATAACAGCTGTTGACTACTAGTGGCAGATGAATATTATAAAAAGGAGGTTTTGTTTTCTTGAAGTGCAGGTAAATGTAGTGATCTGTGCATAAACAATTTTAGAACTACACTACTTCTGATTTCTAATACAAATCCAAATTACAACACCACGAAAATAAGAAATCCCACAGAATTCCACATGCAAAGAAAGGATATTTAGATTCAACAATGTTGCTTCTGTTTAAGCAACTCAGCTTGATTAGCTGTAAAATATTAGTTATGCTAGATTATAAAAATTGAGGCTGTTTTGCTAATTAAGAGCTTTAATTGGTAAGATGTGTTCAGCTGTATCTTACAAATATATCTTAGTTTCATGGAGATGCACTATTGCTTAATGTCAAGTGATTTTGAAATTGCTTTTGTAGTGCGTCTGGTATCTCTATTTATCACAATCTTTAAAGCTGAAGATTTTTCTTTTTGTTTTGTTTGTGTTTAATTATGAAATACTATTGATGGGGGGAAAATGCCTTTATGGCTTTAAGGGAAAAGCAATGTTTCTATGTTACTATAAATGTTAATATGTTACTAGAAATACAGAAAACATTGTCTATAATAATACTACGACTAACAATAAATAATAAAAGCTGAATATCACATAAAAAGTGTGAACCTTTGCATAATCCTTATGTTACTTAAGTGTTAAAGAAGGAAATTGTGATGGGGTGACCACCTCACACTCACCAAACAGGATTTAATGCAGGCCAGATGGGCCCATTATCCCATTAGTCAGCTAATTAAGGAGGCTCAGCAGGGCAGGAATAGGTGGAACCTAAAATGCCCAGGAGCTGAGAGCAGAAGGGGCTGCTGGGAAAAGGCAGGCACTTCTAGGAGAAGAGGAGTAGGTAAATGCTGCAGGCACCCCCTTGAGAGGAGGGAGGAGGCTTTGGGAACTGGTGAGCCCAGGAAGAAAGGGGAGCCAGTAGTAGGAAGCAGCCTAGGGAGAGAGCAGTGAGACCAGTGTGAGAAAGTCTAAACTGCTGAGCTGAGGGTCACTGGGCTAGAACCCTGAGGAGGGCAGATCCAGTTCCCCTACCAGCCACTGGGTGAGTGTCACCAAGGTAGTGAATGGAAAGACTGCCTAGGACTATTGAAGAGCTAATCTTCCTTCCCTCCTCGCCCCCAGAAAGGGGAAACATGGACAGTGACATGGCTGGAGGGCTGAACCACAAAAAGGACACTTCAGTTCCTGAGGCTGCAAGAGGAGATGTAGAAGGACAGTAGAGACAAAGTGACTGTGAGCAAACCATGGATAGGAAAATTTTGGCCTTGAGCTACTAGGTCCCCAGAGTACCAAGAGGAAGCTCCAATTGGGTGGTGAGTGGTGTATCCCATGACAGAAATGAAAGAGTCAGTAGTGGACAGGCAACGGAATAAAAATCAGATACCAATTTTTTGTGGATAGAAAGGAGATAAAGGAATATAGGAGGGAGAGAAATCCACATATATGGTCAATCATATTTCAAATTACAGGAGGCATTTGCCTTCCTTCCTATGAAGTAAACACTTTTAAAGTAATTTTCCTTCCACAAATACTTCTTTCCACAAAATGTAGGAAAATTAGCTAAAATTGTGGATCTTGGATTTTATAAATGGATGGAAAGGTAATAAAAAAATTATGACTGGAATTCTACTCCTAAATTCTATATACCAGTTACATTTGCTAGTTTGTGTATTACTCTTTCCAGGCTCTGCGATACACACTTGTAAGTTAAAAAATATATATTTTTTTGAATATTATGGTTTATAAATTGTGAAATCTTCAGAACACCTGTTTGCTGACTGAATAGAAATATTTGGTACCAGGTATTAATGATGAGAAATTCCAGTTCATATAAAATAAGAACCAACAATTACCTCCACTTGAACCTTTTTAAAGTTAAAAAATCCAAATAGCTGTTCCCGCCGTATCTGCATTATTTATCATTTTTACCTAGCTGGATAATTCTCAGTCCCAGCTGTTAGTGAAGGCGTGAGGAACACCATGTTTGCATTGCTTCCTATTCCAACAGAAACAGGAAGTAGACAAAGATTTGTGAGAAATTCCACTTTCCCTTGATTTCCAGCTTAATCTGCAGACTCAAGAAGTACTGTTCAAATAAGCGGTAGAGTTGCCAACTCTCAAAATTTTATTGAAGTCTTGCAATTTTTAATGATATTCTGAAAGGCCCGGCTCTTTGAGTCAGTGGATTATGTGAGAATCACAGCTTTTTCTTTTAACAATGAAGTTTTTAATCCTCATAATCATGAAGGAAATATTGAAAATGTAGCCCTAAAGACTCAGCTCAAATCCTACAAGCCAAATAAGATGAACCCAACATTTATTACTTTTAATATCTCATAAATTTTGCGGACCTGGTTCATGACTTTGAACGTACTAAGTTTTTCTCATTGCTAGAGGAAATATAAAACTGGGTTCATGTACTATATATTCCCACCTGGAACATGTGGCTCTGTAATGCTGAAGAAAGTTTTCTACAGCAGAACCCTGGGAAGATAGCTAGCAATTGATACTGAGAGCCAGACCATTTTGGCTTTTCCTCCATTGTGGAAAAAGCGTTGTCTTTGGTTGAAGGAGATTGAACAGAAGGAGTACTATCATTAGCCACTGGAATAATTTCCAAAAGTTGTTGAGAATTTGTCATCTCTGGCAATTTTTGAATCAAGATTGGATTTTTTAAAAAAAGATACGCTCTACTTCAAACTGGAATTGTTTTGGAGAAGTTCTGTGGCCTCTATTATACAGGAGTTCGGAGTAGAAGATCACACTCGCTGACTTAAGAAACTTGAAATCTAATCCATTGGCATTCTCTTCTGTAAATTTCTGCCCCACCACCCAATCTTGCTGCAGAATTCATTATATTAATACTCACAGATAACTGCTTCTTTGCTCACAAAGAGAAACATTCTATCATAGCTTTATTTATTGTACAAGGAGAAACTATAATGATAAACTCAGCTCATATATTTCATGGTAAGTGTACAAAACATAAAAGTGCTATGTTTCAGTGGGCCAATATATTACTAGGGAAGGGCAAACTGATTGTCATAGATTAAACAAACTATGCAACTACTTTTCCCTTAATATTTAGATTAATATATATATGTGATAAATCTATACAAAATTAAAAATTATAGTGACTCATCTTGCTTCCATTTATTTCCTATAATAATGGAAGGTCTGTCTTAATAATTATTGAAATTGATCTATTTGTGTGCATGCCCATTTCTCGCTTCCTCCTGAATTTTTATTCCAGCCACAAGTGAGAGTTCTCCTTAGTTATACATCTGGTACAGCATTTCTGACAGCACCATCACTCCGCAGGGACAGAATGTGCCATCTGTATGATACACTCTGTATCTAATGGTTTAAGTGCTAGAGACTCACAACCACCTGAGAAACTAGGGTTTTCCAGGATGCTAAGCTGTTGTCCTCTGATCCACATTTTACCAGTGCAATACATGTTACACAACTATGTACAGCTGTGTATTTCCTTCTGCACAGAGCACAAAAGGAGAGGAAAACTCTTAGTTTAATATCCAGGATGCCCTTAATGCAACTAGCTTCAGGCAAAAGTAGAGGAGGGAAGGATTAAAAAATCTTGCCAAATGGGAACCCAAGAGGTATTTGCCTCCTTAGCAGAAGATCTGATCGTAATAGAAATGTAATGGAAAATCAGTCTGTGAAAGGAAGAGTATATAAACAGATGTTTACCACTATCTATAAAACATTTAAGTGTTGCCTTAAGCTACAGTAATTAAGGAGATGAGCCAGCCTTTTTTCAATATATAAAATGCCAGGTCCCAAATAAAAGTATATTAAAGGTTCAATATACTTTGCATTAGTAGAACTTGCTTGCTTCTGCGAGCAAGACTTATGGAAGGCTCTCCTCAGTTTGAGCTTCAGTGTGATTACGGAGTACTTAAAAAATAGAAATACACAGTAAATCAAATTCAACCTGGTGAAACTCCTCTGGATGCAACTTCTTGGCTAGAGGCAATGGTGTTACATTTGGGATGAATCTGGTTCTCTTTGTTTAGAAGACTAAGGACATAAACTACAGTTGGGAGGCCTTTGTTCTATGCGTAAGAAAATGAAACTTGGCTAGTTAGCTTATGTCTCACATTTTTATTATCCAAAAGTGAAAAAATTTGAACTAGAATTTCTAAGTTATTTAGATGATCTTTTTGTCTTTTGTTTATTTTTTCTTCCCTTGAATTCCTACTGTTCATTAAGATGCAGTTTGTGTCCATTGCTTATATTATTCAGGAAAAAGTGCCCATAATTTGTGCCTTTTCCTTAAAATTCAAGACATAACCTTTTAATGTTACTATTGCCATTTATACTGAAGCAGCACAAGGCTCCAGTTTTTTCTAGTGACCCTGCCTGTGTCTCACTTGCTCCTTCAGTTTCTTTGGGCAATAAAATAAGGAACATTTCTTTTAATAATGTATGGCTCAAATGTTTGTGACTCTGTTCCATGGAGAGCAATTTACAAATAATAAAAGAACTGCCTGACAAATATATTTACTTGCAGTACATGCAATCTAAGGGGAAAGCTTTCAATGTGACAATTTGCTGATCAATACCATATCCTGGGCCATTTCAGTAGTATTCATAAGGTCAGTAAAATTAGAGAAATAAAAAAAATAATTAAAGTTAGAGAAAGCTCATATAAATGCTGCCAGTGTAGATTTTAAATATTATAGTTCTGTATAAATATGAAGAGTTGTGGAGCCTGATTCTAGAGTCACTTACACCAATATAAATCCATGGATGGATTTAGACTGATGTAAAACTGGTATGAGTGAGCTTAGAAACAAGCCTTTAATATGTTGGCTTACTGGTTTAGGTCTCCATTAGGACTTTGTATTATCAGGATGAGGCCCATCATCATTAGGCCAGCTTACTGTTTCTTTTTCTTCTTTTTCCCTACCTATGTCTGCTTAGTTTGACTCTTTGGTGCAGAGATCATCAGATTTTCAAAATTATCTATTGATTTTTGTTGCCTTAGTTTTTAGATTTCTAACTCGAGATGCCATAATGAGACCAGATTTTCAGAAAGGGCAGAGCGCTTCCTCTGAAAAATCAGGCCCCTTTAATATTTCTCAAATTGAGCACTCAAAGACCAAGGCACCTAAAAGCTAGTCATTGTGGAAAATTGTGTCTTACGAATTTTTATGCTTTGAAAGCACCTAGCTCATTGTGGTTGCTACTGGAACAAATAATAGATGATAATAGAGGACCATTGTATCCTCCTGTCTTACCAGGGACATTGTCAACTCTGCCTTTTCCTTAGATCCAACTCTATCTTTGCCTCTGCAATTTGTCAGATTAGCTTTTTCAGTAACGAACACATAGGCTGCTGCTGAGAATTCCAGTCCATATTTTATTGCAATAAAGGACAAATATGTGCTATGCAGAGGGAAAAATATCCTTCTCATTGGGAACTAACTAATTTTCTTATCAAAAGTTCCTTGTTGTTTTCCCATGTCATTTGCACTTGGATTGTCACCCAAAGGAACTAGAGCCATAGAAGTGTAGCTGTTACTGGAGAAATAAAATCACTGCTCTGGCTGAGCACAGACAGAACCATTCATTCACCTTCCTAATGTGAAGGACAGTTTAGAAGTCATGGTCTGACTGTCTTTCTTGCTGCATATATAAAGTGTCCATGAGTCACGTAGCTTTTTACAAATATAGAGGTATTGGCTTTGATAAGGGCAAGAATAGAAGGAAAAGGCCTCACTTTGTAATTTGATGAGAGTAATATTAACATGAATGCACTTTTATTAGTCTAGACTACAATAAGATATGAGGTTATTAGACTGTGTTTAAAAAAATGTTTTTTGTTCACATGCCAGTGTGATATGACCAATCATAACATAGTGACAGAAAGACAATAAAAATCACAGAATGGATTGCTTCTGAACTCATCATCTCAGTATCTGAAAAGAGTTTTATCGTCAATAAAATGGCATTGAGTTTGATATAGGGGAAATTACACATTACTTATCAGTGCTAATAGAACATTGTCAAGTGAAATCTCTGTTCAGAGTAATAAAGGTTTACTCTGAGGTGCACATCATTAGAAAAATTCAGGACCCTTGAACACCATTTAGACTATCTGTATGAAAGCCATGGTCAAAGGTATCTCTGCACTGCATTGTGAGCTCAAGTGAATGCATTTGAGCTGCTCTGCCCTGGTTAGCCCTCTCTGAATGACAGTGGTCACATAACAAAGGCTAACTCAAGCCATTCTCCAGTTAAACTGCAATGAAGGCAAGGGCATATCCTTTGTTTCTTAGTACTGCACTATTCCAGGCCACTCCTTCCAAACTTTCACATTGTATTTTGGGAAAACTTCTCTGCCTGTTCTTGTCCCAGGGGCAGATGTGGTGCTCACTTGGCAACTTACCACTTCCACTTGCGCTCATTGTCTGCATTTCATTTGAAAGCCATGCACCCCACTCTGAACAATAAACTCTGTGAAATGCTGACATTACATCTACAGTTATTTCGGAGAGAGAAGTTGCATCCAGGGTCTGAAATGTGGTGGACAGCCTTTTGGTGATGGCTTCCCAAAAAGGAAGGTGTCAGTCAGATAGCTTAAGTTTAAAGCACCACTTAATTCAAGCCTGAGACTTTTGTGTATGGAACGATGTCGTCTTATACCACACACTAATAATACAGTGAAAACATTCCAGATGCTGTGAAATACCAACCTTAATAGTATATATCTCTTGAGTCAAATCCTAGCTCCATTGAAGTCCGTGGCAAAAATCCCATTGACTTTATTCCCTATATATGGATGGAACTGGGGGGATCACATGTAAGATTTTCAGGACTGAGGAAGAAAGATGTCATTGGTTAATCTAAACCTAGGAAGGTTCAAAATCACAGCCAGCCTACCTGAGTTATTTCTCTCCACAAATTTGTCCCTGAAGGAACAATTACTTTTGTCATACAAGAATGGAGATATCAAGTTGGCATATCAAATGTAATCTTGTGTGGCTGTCCGTTACTTGCAGTAACATGGCCCAAAGTGATACCTATTGTAAACAAAAGGTTAGCATGCCAGAAATGATAGCATGAGAAACAGAACTTGCCTTGTGATCTGAACGCCAAATAACTAATTATTTTGCTGTCTATTATCCATTGCATTTTTGGCACTTGGCCATATGTCCTCTATAATGTAGCCAATAGTATAATTACAATAGTAAATAGCTGCAAAGTACCTTTATCTTTACAGTTCAGTGGACAGAAAATTGCCCTGTAAAGAATAGTCCCTGCCACTTCAGTGTGCTTTATATTTATTTTAATTCCTAAAGCATTTTTAATTCCAGTTTTCTATGAGATAGCTGGCTACGTGCACAGAATGATGCCCACAGTGGGAAAGAGAGCTGGTCCATTAATGCTACAGTTGGATAAATTGTGAAAGGGTCCAGGTTAATGATTTGCAATTTACCAGTACAGTACTTACTTTTTTACGAAATGTGATTAAAACATCTTTTCTGATGTCCCGGTAGCTCTTATCCATTGCATTTCAGCTTTTTAAAAATGGGAGCTGGTTGGACATAACAAAAACATTATTTTTCATTTATATATAGCACAAAAAATGAAGAAAAGTTGCCTGTTGTTCTGTTGCTTTTAAGGGTTGTTGAAATGGCAGCTACTGTACAGTAAAAAGAGGACTCTTGGGCTTTCATTGACTTCCAGATTTATAATGGTAGATGGAAGAAGGTAATGATCAAAGGATCCTTTCATTAAGCACATAAAGTACTTTAATGTAGGGTTAGCCAATTTTTCAGTTACAAGTCTTTAATAGAACAGATACATATCTTCCCCATTATAGTCTGTCATGGGTAAAAATAATTACTAGTTTGCTGCTTACACTGAATTAGGCTTCGTTAGTTTGCAAGTTCATACACAGTCTCGAAACATGGGAACATTTATAGTGTAGACAGAATAACGGGGTGGGGGAAACTTTCCTGAGACTAGTCAGCAGAACTGAATGCCATTCCTTAGTCCAAGGCATAAGCGGAAATATTATTCAGCTGATTGATAATATTAGATCCCAAATTATTGTATATAAATAAAATGCAGTGCACGTAACATCCAATTCATACAATGACTGAAATGTTAGTGTCTCAGACCTGGCTTGGCATAGATCCACTTAATACAACTGTGGGGAAGCAAAGGTGACTCTAAGCGTATGTCCACGCTGGAGCTGCAAGGTGCAACTTCCAGATCCAGGGGCCATACCCATGCTAGCACTGATTGAGCTAGTGTACTAAATATAGAGGCTTAGCATGGCAGTGCAAAGGGCTAGCTGCCCAAGTACATATGTAGGGTTTCGGGTGGAATAGCCTTTGAGGTGGCTAGCCTCTCCTACTTCTTGCTATGTCACAGCTGCACTTCTGTTTTTAGTATGCTAGTTCAATCAGAGCTAGCATGGGTTGTCTGCTTATGCTGGAATTTACACTTTCCAGTTTCAGTGCACATGTATATCCTAAGTCACTTTTGTGCATCCCCAGCTACTGAGGGCCAGTCCAATATAATTGAGCACACCCACAAGGCTACAGATTGGCTACAGTGGCTTTCAAGAGGCTGTTTCACTGCTGAGGATCACCAGAGCAGGGCATGTCTTCTGCCTGGTAGGTTGAAAGGGGAAGGCATAGAGTCTGCCATGCCAACTCTATATCATTTAGAGATTGACATCTGCCAGGGAAATCCATAGCTGCACAGTTGGAGCTGCTTAAATGTTGCTTTGCACCACCAAAGCTGCACAAATCAGACACTGGAGGTCAGAATCTGGCTAATAGTATTTGGGGGATAGTATGTCCCATATTTCGGAAGCTGTTTCAATTTTTTTCCGCATTAACCACTGGTTAACAGACCATTTGGAAGGAGGGAGTGCAATGCAGCCTGGGAAGGACTATGTTCTCTGCTGAAAGCAATAAAAAACTAAGACTATGAACTCTCACTAAGGCAGCTTGTGTGACTGCTGTGCTACATCTTGGAGCATTTTTCCCGCATCTGTCAAATGAGTTACAATATTAGGCCCTGATCCTGTAATTAATTTTAAGCATATAAATTATCCATTTGAAATCAGTGGGACAACTTACATTGTTTACATGTTTACAGGACTGGGGCCTCACACAAGAAAGCAAAGCTATAGGAGTTGTGTTTATTAAATCTTTTGAGTGAACAAAGTACACACAACCTTGCTTGGCCAAAGGAAAACCACAGGGCTTTACCTTCCAGTGTTTTCCCCATTTCCACAGCTACCCAAACATATAAAGGAAAAGCAGTATTAGGTAGCATTTAATATACATAAAAACCAAATAAAAGGTAGAAAGAAATGAAAGCAGCTCAGAAAAGGAAAATGGAAGATGTGGCTGGCTAAAGAGGAGATGGAACGAATCAGATGTGAATCAGGATGGGGAGTGTATGGCTGAAGAACAAAAGCCATGTCATGTTTTCACATTTGCGTTCAGAATTGATATGAGTCACCAATGTTATATGCATGACCAGGGAAATCTCAGGGACATTTGGCTTCTCCTGGTAGCAAAGTGTCTGGCATGTAATTCTTAACATTTTTTTCATATATTTATTATACTTCATAAAATTAAAAATAAGTAAAACTAACTAGCATCTACAGAGTCTAGGAAAGTGTGGGAGAGACTGGATGAGTTGTGTAATAAGATAATCATGATCACCATTCCCAACAAGACCCCGCAAAAGGAAATTAAGCAGAGCAATATATTAGTGCAGTTACTGGGCCAATGAGTGATACTCACACAAGCCCACTGGCTATAAATAGATTACTATGAGGTTGCAGTGATGTGACTGAAGGTCTAGTTTATCCGGCAGAAGCTCTATTATTGATGTTGCACAAGAACTAATGGGACTTCTCATGAGCATAAAGGTTTACAGGACTGGGGACTTTATTTTTGTAATTAAACAATATGTATCTGAATGTATATGCAGACCTGATTCTGATCTAAATATTAGAACATACCATGATAATTCCACGATGTACACTAGTTTTATTGGGTATGGTGTGACTCAGACTAAGGTAGAAATTTTGTGGAGTAAGAAGATACCATTTTTGCCTTGTCACCTTTCAGAGAGAAACCAGCCTCTAAACTATAGCCTAGCAGTCGTGACTGACAGCTCTGGGCTGCTTTGCTTACTTCAGAAAAAATCATGAACCTTAGCCTGACTCTGCAATGCAAATAAAAGGCAGATTTCACTGGGGTTTTGTTTGTTTGTTTGTGTGTTGTTATTTTCGCCAAGCTCAAGGAACAGCTGCCTCTGTCATTTCTCACTCTGAAAACAAAAGCAGCACAGGAAAGGAGACGTTTACCCTCGAGGCATCGTTACAGAGAGAGACTTTAGAGTAATAGAAAAGGCGCAGCTTTTTGGAACATCCACCCTACTGTGCAAAAAGAAGGTATTATATTAATGGTTGGTTGTATAGCCTGTGAGGAAGTTTTTGTGGATAAAGCAGCTAGTGTAGTTAATGGTGCAAACAGAAGAATTGAGTGCCTCTTGTGATCAGCTAACGGCTTAGAGCAGAGGGTGAAAATAATTTTGCATTGGGACTTAGGGATTCATGTGGCTATTGAGATTAAACCAGCCTTTGGTGGGCTTCTGACAATTTAAGTTTTCCACAGCATTTGCATCTATAATAATCAATTTTAGAAACTTGACGTGGATCAGCAATTAGTAAGGAAGCTTTGAGTTATTCAAGCAAACTCATTGGAAACTCATTGTAGAAAAAGGGACAGAGTAAATTTCTGCTTGTTGTTCAGGTCTCAAATGATTTGATATATGACAGTTTACCTTAAGAATGGGAGGATTTGCATCCAGTAATCTTTTTGATGATAGTGAGTATGAAATATATCCACAGAAGCAAATCTTATTGGCATCTAGGGAATGCAACTACTTTAAAATGTCAGCAGTGCTACTTCTATAGGGGTGTAGTTAACACTCAGTTATGCTACCAAACAGAACTCATTACTAGGTTTTAAATGTTCTTCCCTCCCCACCCCGTTCCAAGTGGGATATGTAGTATGGATTATTGTATGTCAGAAAGCAATGCAGTGCAGGGAAGAACTGAATGCTTAATAATAGCTAAATAATTATTTATTGCAAATAAATTTTCTGACAAAGGTAGCCCTCTTTTCTGTTGGTCAATTACCCACGGCCAAATCCTGTAACCTATAAATTAATTCATATTCATAATTATTCCCTGAATAGTTCTTGGGAACAAATTTCAGCCTCTGGACTGTTCGCAAGCCGTTCATTCTGAATAGTTGCTATTTTTGATGTCATAGATGATAAGGCTGGAAAGGAGCACTGTGATCATCTAGTTTGACCTCCTGTATAACAAAACCCACAGGCCTTTCCTGAATTATTTGAACTAGAGCATCTCTTTTAGGAAAAAAACATGCTATCTTGATTTAAAATTTGCCAGTGAATGGGAATTTCCCATAACCCTCAGTAAATTGTTCCAGTGGTTAATTACCTTCACTGTTAAAAATGTGTACCTTATTTCATCAGAATATGCCTAGCTTCAACTTCTAGCTAACTTTGTCTGCCAGATAGATGGATGTCTGACTGTGTATCTGAATCACATGGTGGTGTTTCTATTCCTGGCTGGATGACTGCAACTTTTAAAAAAAGAATGTAATAAATAACAAATAATAAACTATACACTTTCACTATCATGTTGTGCTTGGATGCTGAGAAAACCTCGATGCTGAGCTGGAGGACTCTTAAAGCCGGAGCAATGATTAGAAAGCCAGGCGATGGCACCATTTCAGGGGTCATGGTTGGCAAGTGATTGGGATTCAGTGAATTCATTGAATTTGGTCTGCTAGGTTGGATCATTAGCTTCCCAAGGGTTAGCCATGTATTGACGGGATATGATGTGAACACTGATCCAATGCCCCAAGGAATATGAGCAGCCAACCTCTACACATGGGGTCTGTGCAACCACCCATTTTGTCCCTGTGGCTTCTGTCAATCAATGGTGCATGTTATTGATGAGTGTCAACTGACTAGATTTCATGATGGCTTAGGGCCCTTCATTGTGCTGGTGAAGCTGTTTTTGTGTGACTTGGCAAACACTACAAATGCTCAAAGAAGAAATATGACATTTTCAGATGCTAAAAATTGATAAAAAATTTGTGAACATCTTCCAAATAATAAACTGTTGGGTTGTAAACACTCATAAATGATGAAAAATAGTGGTCCAAATTCCTCTGTATATTTAAATACTGCATTATATGGGCAAATTTAGTTAATACCAATGTTGTAAACAGGCTTGGAGCGCAAAGAATTTTCATGCACTTCCCACATTAAAGCCACTTTCCTTAAAAAGCCTAGAGCATCACAGCCAGAGGGACTACTCATGTAAGTACACAGAACTGAATTATTGGAAACTAGGCCTACGCCTAATTGGTGGACAAAATAATAATAGTGGGGATGGGCTATTCCACCATCATTCTCTTTTAGGATCCTGAAAACAAAAGACATTGGGGGAGAGGGGAATATGGAAGAACAGACAGATGCTGCTGGGGCAAGCTTCGTCATCATGGCTATCACCCCCACTTTTTCCTGGGACACCAGGCCTTTGTCATCCTGATCCTGAGAGGTATCCAAACTGTGCCAGAGAGAGGGATACAGATGACATCATCATCATTTTGTTCAACATCTTCATTAATGATCTGGAGGATGGGGTAGATTGCACCCTCAGCAAGTTTGCAGATGACACTAAACTAGGTGGAGTGGTAGATAACCTGGAAGGGAGGGATAGGATACAGAAAGACCTAAACAAATTGGAGGATTGGGCCAAAAGAAATCTGATGAGGTTCAACAAGGACAAGTGCAGAGTCCTGCACTTAGGACAGAAGAATCCCATGCACAGCTACAGACTGGGGACCGATGAGCAAGGCAGCAGTTCTGCAGAAAAGGATCTGGGGGTTACGGTGGATAAGAAGCTGGATATGAGTCAGCAGTGTGCCTTGGTTGCCAAAAAGGCTAATGGCATCTTGGGCTGCATTAGTAAGAGCATTGCCAGCAGATCACGGGAAGTGATTATTCTCCTCTATTCGGCATTGGTGAGGCCGCATTTGGAGTATTGTGTCCAGTTTTGGGCCCCCCCACTACAAAAAGGATGTGGACAAGTTGGAGAGAGTCCAGCGGAGGGCAACAGAAATGATAAGAGGGCTGGAGCACAAGACTTATAGGAGAGGCTGAAAGAGCTAGGCCTGTTTAGTCTGCAGAAGAGAAGAATGAGGGGGGATTTGATAGCAGCCTTTAACTACCTGAAAGGGGGTTCCAGGGAGGATAGAGCTAGGCTATTTTCAGTGGTGGCAAATGACAGAACAAGGAGCAATGGTCTCAAGTTGCAGTGGGGGAGGTCTAGGTTGGACATTAGGAAAAAGCTTTTCACTAGGAAGGTGGTGAAGCATTGGAATGGGTTACCTAAGCTTGACAAAACCCTCGCTGGGATGATTTAGCTGAGGATAGTCCTGCTTTGAGCAGGGGTTTGGACTAGATGACGTCCTGAGGTCCCTTCCAACTCTAATATTCTATGATTCTATCATTCCTACTGACTCCAGCTGAATCCTGAAAACCATCTGAGGTAAAATGGGATTGGACTTTAACAACTGCAGCAACAACAACATTTCCAGCTCATCTCAGCTACTTCTCTTTTCCCTGAAAGGACAGTTAGTTTGATACCATCTAAGAGTCTGTCAATCCAAGGGGATTCTACTTCTAAAAACTCTCTCCAGCTAAAGGGAACAGGAACAAGGGAGTCTGTTAAAATGAAAACCTTATTCAATACTTTGTTCCAAATGTTTTAACTGTTTTCTTTATCTTTAATAAAACGTTAAAGGATGTTGTATGTTTGCTGTACTAAGCAGGCTGAGGTCTCTGTATACCAAACCCCTGACCTTGTTTAACACTGCTAATGTTGAACAGGGACTGGGTTATGTTAACATCTGTGGGCCCCTATGTATCATCTCAACTAATACAACAGGGTTTATGCACATTAATCTCCACTATTTCATTTTCTTTATATATATTTTCATTTTGGCTAATTCATTTAAAGTAGAAGCCATGTAACATAGTGCATAACAGGAAGTTAAAATGTTTTTTAAACTCAAGATCTTGCATCCTCCTAATAATCCTGATGAACAGGGATGTAATATCCTTATTTTTTCTCAGGAGTTTCTTAGTTTTCAAAGACTGGCTTTACTTAAGGGTGGGTGACAGCCCTTACCTTCTGAACCTGATATCACAACAGAAATAATAGTGGAACCTTTCTGAAATGAAAAATGTTGTAATTTGTTCCACAGTAATGGAGAGAAATGTAAGATATGATTATGACACAGCCACCACAGATTGAATTATTGACAGATTAATGAAGAGAAAAAGAAATGCATTGTGGGAATCATGAACCCATGACAGCTATGCCATCCTTTTTGGGGAAACTCACAAATGAAGTCTCCTGGTGAGACTAGAATAAGAGTGTGATTAGCTCAGCATTGCTTTTTTTCTCCCACCACAGACTTCAGTTTTAATAATGACTAAAGAATAATACCCGAATCCCATCTGAATAGCTTTTAAGTTTAACTTGCTGAAGCTATTCACAGAGCCAATCTTGTAAAGAGGACTGAACAGATCTGCACATCTAATCGTGGAATATTAGACTTTATCTCTCACATCACTACCAATTAATGTTGCACAGAAAGCATCTCATATTATTTTAATAGGCAAGACATTTTGAATTTGGTCAGGTGTGTTTGTGCATGTGTGTGCATGTGTGTTTGTGCCTCTGTCATTAAAATTTGGAGACTTGTGTAAGCTCTTGACAGACTATGAATGTTTAAAATTTCCAGATGTTGTTTAGCCATCAGAATGGAAAATATTCCATTCTTTGCTAGAGTGACTTTGCCTCATTAACATAAATAAAAAATAAAGCATAACAACAACTATCTTGCTTAATGTGTAAACACAGAAATATTGTTATAGGCATCTGGCAAATCAATGGGAGATGGTGAGAAAGGAGCTAAATGAATGAGAGTTATTTAGAAGCTGTATTAGAGTCTTTTGTGTGAGAAGAGTCAGGGCTGCTGACTTTCCTAGCATAGTTAAGCCCTTTACATTCCAAAGGCTAAGGGTATTAGTATGGGAGCTGATCCTGAAGTAAGTTCTAAACATTTGTTGAGACCTTCCTATTATTTTTATTTATATCGTAGCAATGCCAAAGGGCTGCAAGCAAGTTAAGGTCCCTGTTGTGCTAGGGGCTGTACAAATATCAAGGAGTAAAATAAACAAGCAATGTAACCAGAGTTACACAGTAGGATCATTTTCTCTTAGCTCCACATCTTTCATAAACCATTGATAGTTATTTTATTTGTATTGCAGTGGTACCTAGGGGCCCCAATCATGGATCACAGCCACATTGCGTTGTACGAAGCCAACAAAACAACAGTCCTTACCCCCAAAGAGCCTGAATGCAAGTCAGATGTGTGTGTATAGGTATGTATTTGTTTCACTGGCATTATAAAAATCGTTTTAGGTTTTTTGGTGGGTGCCCAGGCTGAAGTGCTACAAAGGAAGAGGGGAAGTCGGGTGGGAAAAGGGACCTGAACAGGGAGAAAAGTAGGAAAGGGGGAGAAGAATGGGGATGAGTGAGCAAGACTGGGTAGCAGAAGTGCTATACTAATAAGAGATGGTGGGATGACTAATAGCAAGATAGCAAATGGGAAAAACAGTCAAGAGCCAGAGTCTGAGCTGAATGACTGATGATGTTAAGAGGCTGTGAAGGCTGCTTCTGGCAGTTGCTGCTTCACACCAGAAGGAGAAAATGCAGGTTGTTAGCTCAGTGCCTCAGACATGGCCATTTAGAACCAGGCGGGCCAGTGGTGAGCAGATAGTCCTGACTCCTCCTGCCCCAAGCCCTCGTCTGTTGCTGGTGCTGGCTGCTTTAGGGAAGGGGACCTGAGAATGTTGGGATTTCCAGTGTTTGTCCCCTGTAAGTGCTCCCCGTCTGCTGTTGCTGTTACCCTTATGGCTGCTACAGTTGCCTGGAGTGACAGATGTTGCAACTCAAACACCGCAGTGAGCGTGGTATAAAGACTGAACAGAATAGACTAACTAGCAGAGTTATTTCACACTGTCTGATACCTTGCATACCAGTGATGGCTCCCAGGGCAGCACAGGCAGAATGTGTTGCACCTGTTCATGATGTGCTGAGTCACAGTATTATCAATATTTATACAGGAACTTTAAAAAAGGGAAAACACATAGATCAAATGAAGCCATAAAACACATCGTATTTAATGCGTTATCTTAAAATATAGCTTGCGATAGATAGAGGGAAATGATCAGACCAGTGCCTCCACCTTCATTAGCTGGGAAATTATTTTCCAGCCCCTATGATATGCCCTAAAAATCCTACTAAATCCAGCACTGGATTCCAGGAAGCACCAGTTGCGAACTTCAGATACTGGTGATGGGCCAGTGGTACGTAAAATAAACCATTGCTGCCTTGGCAGGAAAATATTGGTTAATAAGTCTGTAAGAAACAAAAGATTGTTTTTCCTCCACAAATTGTAATCAGGGTGAATAAGATGGCCCAAGAAAAATAAGACTGCTTCTTTTAAAAGGAGTGTGCTTTCATTACCTTACAATCTTGGATGCTACAAGACATTGACTGATCATTGGAATTTGTAAATTGCTTTTGAAATAGTAGGAAGTACTGATCAATCTCTATCCCTGATCCTACAAATACTTTTGTGCTTAACTTCAAACATGTGACTAGTCCCATGGAAATCAGTGGGATTACTTGTGTACTTAATGTTAAGTAAGTGTGGGTCAATATCTTATATGTGGTTATTCCCAGTAATATAGCATGGAAGTTATCCTTCTAGCAGAAATGACATTTCATCTGATAGCACTAAATTAAAAACATTTCTAGAGAGTTAGTATACGGAGAACATGTCAGAACAGTAGCTCTTCTTACCGAAGTCCTATGTTCACAGCACTAAATTGGGCACATGACAGATCACCTGATAGTCCTAAGCTTTGGTGGTTCAAATAAAATGGAACCCAGAACAGAACCATTCTTGTTTTGATTTTTCAAAATAAAATCCCAGCCAACTGGGTTTTGCTCAATCATCACTTGGATTACGTGGCTTCTTCTAAAAAAGACTGCAGTAATGCAAGCTTTTCCACAGTACCTTCTTGTCAGAGGGCAGCTGGCCCTTGTGATTAAAAATAGGTTAAAACCCCCCCGCCCCAGCGCAAGTGCTCTTATTTCAGCTAGTTAAGGGGAGGGGTGCACCTGGAGTACAAAGGGTGAGAGGGAGTTCAGTGAGGGCAGAGCTAGAAAAGGGAAGTGCAGATGTAGGGAAAGAGGGTCAACTGCCATGGTCCCAGAAGAAGGGCATTGGGACTGGGGAAAATGACCCAGCTGAGACAGTACCTCAGAAAGGAGTGGCTGTGCTGAACTTGAGGCTGGGTGGAAGATTTTTTTTTTAACTTTGTAAATAAAGGCACCAGACCCCAAGAGGGCAATGACTGAATGAGAGAGAGACTGTGAGGGGTTTGCATAAAGATCCCTGAAGAAGGGGGAAATGAGTGGGGCACTGCAAAGGCACCCGTGGCCATGAAGAGGTGCTTGGGTTGCAGCCACTGCATTACAACTGGTACGGTTGGTAGGATTCTGTGAACTGCCTGTCACCAAGTGGGGAAAAGGAAGGCTTAGGAGGCAGGGGATGGAGGAGACTGTTTGTGTACTGGCTTGAGCAATAATGGGGGATGCAGGAAGTCCTTCTGCAGGAGAAGCAGCAGCAAATTCAGTGGGCCCAGCAGTTTTGGCAGAGAGATCACCGATGTCAGAAGGTGAGGAAGGACCTGCTGTGTTTTAAATGGGGGAAGCATGGACATAAAAGAGTGGGATGTTCCAACTGGCAGTGGGAGTGCTTGGAATGGGCTTGGGGAAGAGACGTTCCTAGGGTGGTCTGGATATGAAAGGGCTGCCAAAAAGCCATACATGTCAAAAGCGGGGCCACTTTAGGAGGATCTGTCCCTTTAAGAACAGTGAAAATGAAGAAGACCAACAGGCCAAACTGAGAGGGTCACCCAAGTGGCATGCAAAATATGTCCTATTAGGATAAAGCTGGAGGAGAACCCTCTCTAAGAGGTTATTTGGATGTGGGAGGGAAGGTCATGTACTAAAGATTTGTCCTATGAGGTCCAGGGTCTTTGTAAAGAGGAATATGAAGCACGAGATCTAGCAGACTGAAAATTAAAGGAAAGAACCATTAGTTGCATGCTATAGGAAGTGCCTGATGCAAGAGAAATAAGCAGGGTGTGTGAGTAGCCCGTACTGCTGGTAGCCCCTTAGTAGCCCATACAGTTGGTGATCAGACTGATTTGGGGTGTGTGAGAAAAGGATGTTAAGCCAGGGAGAAGCAGCCTTGGGAATATGTGATCATGGAAACCCTGGAAGAAGGGCAGGGTAAGACCAGTGTTTGTAAGAAAAGCACAGACATTGATGCTCTGGCTTTGGCAGCATGACAAATCCTCCTACAGCTGACATGTCCATTAACGCAGAGTTGACAGGAGATGTCATTAGTGGTTTGCTCTTCTTGAGGGAGCGATACCAAAGGGAACTTACTGCTCTGAGGGAAGAGAAACAACAGGCTCTACAAGAAAGGGATGAACTAGCTGTGGTAAAACAAGCTTAGAGTGGCAGGTGGCTATACTAGTCGATGAGAGGGATGGGCTTCAATTTCAGAGATGAAGGCTGCTCAGGGGAAAGAGTAGTTTTTCTCTCTGCCTTTGGTCAGATTAAGAGACAGCTGGAGATGGGATCTGAGAAACAGGACACTAAAGAGCAGTGGGGAAGAAAATGAACCCTGGACTAGAAAGCCTATCTCTGATTCCCCAAGCCTCTGAGGGGGGAGGTATGTCACAGGATGGCTGGCCTCTGTCATTAAAAATAGATCCAGCTCTCCTGTGCCAGGGCACATACCCCCAGTTGAACCAATTAAGAGGGTAAGGTTGCATCTGGGCTAAAAAGGGGCAGAGGGAATTCAGTGGGGGCAGAGCTAGAGGGGGGCAAACTGCAGCTGCATGGGACGATCTCCTGCAGTGGTCCCTGAAGAAGAATGTGGGGCTGGCTAAGTACCTCAGGGAGGAGGGGCTGTGGCCAGGTTAAGCCTGAGTGGAAGATTTGTTTGTGTGTGTTCTGCAACTTTGTAAATAAAGAAATCAGACCCCAACAGGGATGTGGTTGAATGAAAGAGACTCTGTGAGGTTTGTTTAATGAGCCCAGAAGAAGGGGAAAACAGGGATAGGGCACTGCAATGTTACCGTGGCTACTGCGCGGGCTTGGGCGGTAGCTAATTCATTATACTTGCCAAGACACTTAGTTCCTGGCACGTAAGGACCAACAGTTTAGGTGAATGGAAGGTAGGGTTTCCTTTACCCATTTAATCCTTGCTCTTTCAGTGCTTCTTTTAGGTGCACAGCTGTCCACTAGGAAATGGATTGAAACTTCCAACTCTTTTCACACTGGCCACTGAACATCCATATCAGATTGTAATGACTTCACATAGAACATCTTAGTGAAGGCTGAGTTACCTAGAGATGAAAGTACTCTTTATCGCATAATTGATATTCTTTACCACCCACAGAGACTAGTAGCCCATATTATTGGAAGACACTAGTAAGTTATTCTAGGACACTTTGATTTTTTTGATGAGGCTATTTCAGGGGATGATTTTACTATTTGCCTATTTAGCAGTTTTAAAGTGCCCATATATAAAGAGATACTGTAGGCTATTTGACAGAGATTGATGAGTTGTCTTCAGTGATGAGAAGTTTAGGTCAAGACTTTAAAAAATATTGCCTAGGATTAGGTTCTTATTTTTTGAAATCTTGCCCCAAGGTGTAAAATTGTATTTCATATAGTCCATTTCCCTCTGAGTGAGAATGCTGATCAGAAATAGCTATCAATATAGATAATAATAATGTGGTGATGTTTCGTTTAACTCATTCTGAATATGGTGATTTTTTTAAATAATCAACATCAGCATCATTTGCTAAATGACTGGGGGGGTAGGGATCATGTCCGACTAACAAACAAATTGCCTTTAATTTTCCAAATATTTGTTAAAAGGGGGAAAAAACTAGTCAAAATAAAATTAAGGTAACTTGAGTGCTTAGTTACTTCAGCTGAAGGAGATATAAACTTTTAAACCACCTGAAATATTTAAGATAGCAGAAGTACTTAGGCTGTTTTATGATGGCATAAGTGTTTAAATTGCCTGAAATTCTCTGTAGGGTATGGTTTTAAGGCACACTAAGTCTTTTGGTGGTATAATCACTTAAACCCCCTCAAATCCTTCAGATGACAAACTTTTAAATCATCCTAACATTATTTAGGGTGACATAAGAACTTAAGCTGCTCTGCAGATGTATGGAGATGCTTAAATCACTACTGGGATACCCTGTCAAGTATGTACTTTTGAAATAGCATCAATTCATTTCGACTGGTGACACAATGAAAAGGGAACACTAAGGACCCAGTCCTGCTAATGTGCCATGTGTGAAGGCCCCTTTAGAGTCAGTGGAATCTGGGGGAAGATTGCAAGCATGGACTTTTATTAGGTGCACACTTCACCATACACTTAAAGCAATCTCGCTGAGACACTCTTTAGGGTTACCCAGAGTTGTGAGGTACTTCACCATTACCTGTCCTTAGTGTGAAGCTGTCTTCTCCATGCTTGTCCAACTGTCTGAAATGCCCAGCCTCTGGCAACACAAGGACTATCTTTACAGTCCTCATTGTCTCTGTAGGGATAGCATTAGGCACACACCACCGTCTGAGTCTTTGTAGTGTTTCCTGTAGTGTCCAGCTCCTTATCCGCTAAACACTCACAGGGTTACCAAGCCTGCTGTGCCCAAAAGAACAGTATACACTATCTTATAAGATTCAATTCAGGACCACCACTTTGCTTAACACCAGGGCATTTTGATATATCTATAGTGAAAATTAGAGTAAGTTTATTGTCAAAGAACAGACATGCTCATAATAGTGAGTAAGGATATTGGAAACAAATGGTTACATAGAAAATAATATCATAACAAACTTTCTAGAGACTAAACTTAACTACCAAGTTACTTTCTTGTCTAAAGAAGTTTATCTCACCCAAGTCCACTCCAGTGTTTTCAGCCAAGCCTGGCTGAGACCCATTTTTCATGAAGCAAAATCTCTGTCCTTTTAATTCCTCAACAAAGGGTTCCTGGGATTCTCCTTTGTCCCCTCCATCCTAGTATACTCAAGAAAAGCTTTGATGTGCACTTCAAAATATGGATCTCTGCTCCCTGCTGTTTTTCTCTTCCTGCTAGTTTCTTTCTCAAGTCCCCACAATTCTGCATGTGTGTTCAGTTCAGACGTGTGGTAGGGGATCCATTGTGAACAAGACAATCCCCAAGTGAAATGGAAACAGATAGATGGATTAACATCTCTTGTCTGACAGAGAACTTTTTTCATCTTTGCTGATGTCTAGTCCCTAGACAAAGATTTTAAGAATATATTTTCAGGAAATATACATAGCTCCCTACACAGGATCGGTACATACACTTTACGAAGATATTGATGACCAGACTTTTATTCATGACCTCATATGACACTCTTTTGAGGTAGATGGTAAATATCAGAGTCAGAAAATTCCCTATGCATTCCCATTGTGCCTCTGGGTGGTTTGCACTAAGAGGTTCCTAGGTCACACTCACATGCATACACAGTGCATCTCTGTCTTTGAAAACTCTTCCAATTCCTAAGGCTATTCTACACTTCAAAGTTAAGTTGACTTAAGTTATGTTGATGATCATCCACCACTGTAATTAAACTGCTTTTGCAAGTCCACACAACGCTCCTTTTGATGGGGGATTTTATCCACAGTTAGTGCTCTTGCATTGACTCATAGACTCATAGACTCATAGACTCATAGGTCAGAAGGGACCAATATGATCATCTAGTCTGACCTCCTGCACAAGGCAGGCCACAAAACCCTACCCATACACATTTATAACAACCCCGAACCCATGACTGAGTTATTGAAATCCTCAAAAGTGAGATTTGAAGACCTCAAGCTGCAGGGAATCCACCAGCAAGCGACTCATGCCCCATGCTGCAGAGGAAGGCGAAAAACCTCCGTGGCCCCTGCCAATCCGCCCCGGAGGAAAATTCCTTCCCGACCCCAAATATGGCGATCAGCTAAACCCTGAGCATGTGGGCAAGACTCACCAGCCAGCACCCAAAAAAGATTTCTCTGCAGTAACTCAGTTCCCATCCCATCCAGCATTCCCACAGACCATTGAGCAGACTTATCTGCCGATAATCCAAAATCAATTGCTCAAATTAAACTATCCCATCATAACATCCCCTCCATATACTTATCAATCTTAGTCTTAAAGCCAGATAAGTCATTTGCCCCCACTACTTCCCTCGGAAGGCTATTCCAGAACTTCACTCCCCTAATGGTTAGAAACCTTCGTCTAATTTCTAGTCTAAATTTCCTAATATCCAATTTGTACCCATTCGTCCTCGTGCCTATATTAGTACTAAACTTAAACAATTCCTCTCCCTCCCTAACGTTAATCCCCCTGATATATTTATATAGAGCAAGCATATCCCCCCGGAGCCTTCTTTTGGCCAGGCTAAACAAGCCAAGCTCTTTGAGTCTCCTTTCATAAGGCAGATTTTCCATTCCTCGGATCATCCTAGTAGCCCGTCTCTGAACCTGTTCCAGTTTGAATTCATCCTTCTTAAACATGGGACACCAAAACTGCACACAATATTCCAGGTGGGGTCTCACCAGCGCCGTATATAACGGCACTAACACCTCCTTCTCCTTGCTGGAAATACCTCGCCTGATGCATCCTAAAACCGCATTTGCTTTTTTAACAGCCATATCACATTGGCGGCTCATAGTCATCCTGCTATCAACCAATACCCCAAGGTCCTTCTCCTCCTCCGTCGTTTCCAACTGATGCATCCCCAACGTATATGTAAAATTCTTATTATTAATCCCTAAGTGCATGACCTTGCACTTTTCACTATTATATTTCATCCTATTACTATTGCTCCAGTGTACAAGGTGGTCCAGATCTTCCTGAGTAGCATCCCGGTCCTTCTCCGTGTTAGCAATACCCCCCAGCTTCGTGTCATCTGCAAATTTTATTAACACATTCTCGCTCTTTGTGCCAAGATCAGTTATAAAAAGGTTAAATAAGGTCGGTCCAAGAACCGATCCTTGAGGGACTCCGCTAGTAACCTCCTTCCAGCCTGACAGTTCACCCTTCAGCACGACCCGCTGTAGTCTCCCCTTTAACCAGTTCCTTATCCACCTTACAACTTTCACATTCATCCCCATGTTTTCCAATTTAACTAACAGTTCCCCATGCGGAACCGTGTCAAACGCCTTACTGAAGTCGAGGTAAATTAGATCTACCGCATTGCCCTTGTCTAAGTAATCTGTCACCTTCTCAAAGAAGGAGATCAGGTTGGTTTGGCACGATCTACCTTTAGTAAATCCATGTTGCAATTTGTCCCAATTACCATTGACCTCCATGTCCTTAACTACTTTCTCCCTTAAAATTTTTTCCAAGACCTTACACATGACAGACGTCAAGCTAACAGGCCTATAATTACCCGGATCACTTTTATTCCCTTTCTTAAAAATAGGAACTACGTTAGCAATTCTCCAGTCGTACGGCACAACCCCTGAGTTTACCGATTGCTTAAAAATTCTCGCTAACGGGCTCGCAATTTCACACGCCAGCTCCTTTAATATCCTTGGGTGGAGATTGTCCGGTCCCTCCGATTTTGTCCCATCAAGCTGTTCAAGTTTGGCCTCTACTTCAGATACGGTAATATCCACCGCCACATCCAGATTCCCGTTCGTTATCCCTCCATCATCCCTAAATTCCTCACTAGTCTTATTAAAGACCGAGGCAAAGTACTTATTTAGATATTGGGCCATGCCTAGGTTATCCTTAACCTCCGTTCCATCCTCAGCGTATAGCGGCCCCACTTCTTCTTTCTTTGTTTTCTTCTTATTTATGTGACTGTAGAACCTTTTACTATTGATTTTGATTCCCTTTGCAAGGTCCAGTTCTACGCGGCTTTTAGCCTTCCTCACTTTATCCCTACACGTTCTGACCTCACTAAGGTAGCTTCCCTTACTAATCCCGCCTTTCTTCCACTCCCTGTAAGCTTTCTGCTTTTTCCTAATCCCCTCTCTGAGTTGCTTGCTCATCCAGCTTGGCCTACTACTCCCGCCCATGGTTTTTTTCCCCTTTCTTGGGACGCAGGCTTCCGACAATTTCTGCAGCCGCGACTTAAAGTAATTCCAGGCCTCCTCCACATTTAAATCCCCAAGTTCCTCCGTCCAATCCACTTCCCTAACTAATTTCCGTAACTCTTCGAAATTAGCCCTTGAGAAGTCGAAAACCCTAATCCCAGATCTACGTTTGTTTATCCTTCCATCTAATTTGAATTGAATCAGCTCATGATCACTCGAACCAAGATTGTCCCCTACCACCATTTCTTCTACGAGATCCTCACTACTCACCAAAACCAAATCTAAGATGGCATCTAATGCTCTTGCCATTGAACCGTCCTTCTTAAAGAGAAAAATCTGATCCTTCATTTATTATTTCACTATTGCAAGGTGACCTCATTTGGCACAGACAATCTTATGAGGCAGGAATGGGCCAGTCAGACAGAGCAGACTAAGGTACTGACCATCAGTTTATTTGCTCTAGAAAGAATCACCTTCATTGACTGGGATTCAGCAAAGAATGTGCACACTATTGTAACTATAGCTGCTTGAACCACACATACAAATCACTTATTACCAGCCTTGCACTGGAAAGCTGTGGGGAGGCGATTGTGCATCAAAGAGACTCCTCCCACCTTTGTACACTATTGCTGGAGCAGAGCACAATGGCATTCCCTACATCCCCCTAATCTGAAGAATTCTTAAGTCTAACACCGCTGCTGGTGCTCAGAAAGGATCAGGAAAGGGCTGTAATGCCAGTGGGTTCTCCATACTAGCTAGAGTAGCATAGCATCTGTGGTCCCTCTCTGTTCCTGGAAACCTTATGCCTACTTGACATGTAATGCTTCCAAGAGCTCTTGCTGTGGCCATGTGCTGTGGCCAGATTCCTTGGGAGAGCTGCCTTGTTTCTCCCTCCCCCGCCACTTAAGAAACTGCCACGCCAATCGACAATTACTTCTGCAGGTACCAAAGCAGCACACAGGTAAGCAGCATACAGACCCTGTCTGCAGCTACAGCCATACAGGAACTGCACCCATGTATCCCTGATTACCTTCAAGAGCAAGATATCAGCTGCTATCACCTCTCCACCTGTGGAAAACGATGACCGTATTCAGAATAGTGTCTCTAGGCACTTGTAGTAATATCCCTCTGAAACCCCCCCCTTGGTACCATCTTGCCCATTCCCCTCTGTCCCCCTGGATGAATTCACGATGCTGTGTGCCTGTTAAGGGAAAGTGAGAGAGTGGCATATCAAACTTTTATGAATCAAGACTCTGAGTGCACTCACAACAGTGCCTCTGTTTATTGTTTATTTAGCTTCTGCAGATGTGCACTTGAGGGTTTCCTGCTGAGGGTCCAGAATGGCTCAGTGGCTCCATCTGATAACGAGACAAAACTGGAGAAGGTGCTGTAATTGTCCGATGCTGCTGATTGCGAGCACAGAGCATGAAGATAGGCTATCAATGAGAAACTGAGGAAATAGGGGCAGGAATGGATAATACAGCTGATGGGGGACCAGACAGACATGCTGAAGTCCCTGACTGTGCTGCAGGCAGAACACATCCTTGCTCGCCACCCCATACAGAACTGCCTTCCATGCCCTTCCAACACTTCCCACAAACATTTCTCACATGTTCCCGGGCCTTCGTAGTACGCCGTGCACTCCACCCCAAAAAGCATGTTTAACAATGACAGCTGAACATACACCCAACTGTGAGAGCCTCATTTCAAAACATGTTCTTCATTGTCATGTCAATGTTTGTATAGCTGTTCAATAAAAAATATACTTATAAAAAGAAAATGAATGTTTGTCTCCTTCACATGATGGCTGCTGCTGAAAATTCATACACAGTGGCAATCAGTGCATTTGCACTGTAAACTTAACACACACACTGAAATCACTACAAGTTTCAGCCATTAGCTGATCCACCACAATGTTCCACCTCTGCAGAAATTCCCCCTTACCTTCACAAATGTTAGGTTAGAGCACAACAGAATGCTATGGCCATGGGAATATTTTCCTCACTGAGGTCTAACCTGCCAAAAAGGCAGTGCCAGTGACCCTTTAATTGGCCAAAGACACATTCAACAGTCACTAGGCACCTGCTGAGCCTGTTGTTGAACTGCTACTTGCCGCAGTCAAGTGTAAGGTTTCATGAGCCACGGGAGCAAAGGGTAGACTGGATCACCAAGGATCACTATTTGCATTTTCGCATCCCCAGTTGGAATCTTCTGATCTGAAAAGAAAGTCCTTGCTTGCAGCTTCCTGTTCACACCAGTGTTCCTGAAGATGTGTGCATCATGCACATTCCCTGACCACCCTGCCTTGATGCTGGTGAATCGACCCAGGTGTCTAGCAGAGATTGAAATACCATAGAAAAGTATCTCTTTCTACTGATGTAGTCCACCAGGTGCAGCTGCTTCAAGAATGCCAAGAGCAACCTCGAATGGTTTCTTTTTATGGCACACAGCAGGGCAGACACCATGGTGTCATCAGATTCGCAGCTCATGAAATAGTGCAGGATCAGTTGCATTATGTTCATAAAGCCTCATCACAAGGCTGGAGAGCAGTGCAGGATCCATGCTTTCAGACAGAGATGGAAGGTACGAAGTTTACAGGGGCTGTTGAAAAGCAGTGCAAAATGTAGTCGGAAGCCCAAAGAATGATGGAATGGAGAAAACTGCCTCATGGGATGGTGAGCCTGCCCCAGTGAGGCACTGCAAAACCTACCCAGAACTCACAGCAGCAGATGGTTGCAAGTTGCACAGTGGGATAGCTACCCATGCTGCACCGCTTTCTCTGTCTTTCTACCTCGTATCTGAGGTAGAGGCCAAACTTGAACAGCTTGATGGGACAAAATCGGAGGGACCGGACAATCTCCACCCGAGGATATTAAAGGAGCTGGCGCGTGAAATTGCGAGCCCGTTAGCAAGAATTTTTAAGCAATCGGTAAACTCGGGGGTTGTGCCGTACGACTGGAGAATTGCTAACGTAGTTCCTATTTTTAAGAAAGGGAATAAAAGTGATCCAGGTAATTATAGGCCTGTTAGCTTGACGTCTGTCGTGTGTAAGGTCTTGGAAAAAATTTTAAGGGAGAAAGTAGTTAAGGACATGGAGGTCAATGGTAATTGGGACAAATTGCAACATGGATTTACTAAAGGTAGATCGTGCCAAACCAACCTGATCTCCTTCTTTGAGAAGGTGACAGATTACTTAGACAAGGGCAATGCGGTAGATCTAATTTACCTCGACTTCAGTAAGGCGTTTGACACGGTTCCGCATGGGGAACTGTTAGTTAAATTGGAAAACATGGGGATGAATGTGAAAGTTGTAAGGTGGATAAGGAACTGGTTAAAAGGGAGACTACAGCGTGTCGTGCTGAAGGGTGAACTGTCAGGCTGGAAGGAGGTTACTAGCGGAGTCCCTCAAGGATCGGTTCTTGGACCGACCTTATTTAACCTTTTTATAACTGATCTTGACACAAAGAGCGAGAATATGTTAATAAAATTTGCGGATGATACGAAGCTGGGGGGTATTGCTAACACGGAGAAGGACCGGGATGCTATTCAGGAAGATCTGGACTACCTTGTACACTGGAGCAATAGTAATCGGATGAAATATAATAGTGAAAAGTGCAAGGTCATGCACTTAGGGATTAATAATAAGAATTTTACATATACGTTGGGGATGCATCAGTTGGAAACGACGGAGGAGGAGAAGGACCTTGGGGTATTGGTTGATAACAGGATGACTATGAGCCGCCAATGTGATATGGCTGTTAAAAAAGCAAATGCAGTTTTAGGATGCATCAGGCGAGGTATTTCCAGTAAGGAGAAGGAGGTGTTAGTGCCGCTATATACGGCGCTGGTGAGACCCCACCTGGAATATTGTGTGCAGTTCTGGTGTCCCATGTTTAAGAAGGATGAATTCAAACTGGAACAGGTTCAGAGACGGGCTACTAGGATGATCCGAGGAATGGAAAATCTGCCTTATGAAAGGAGACTCAAAGAGCTTGGCTTGTTTAGCCTGGCCAAAAGAAGGCTCCGGGGGGATATGCTTGCTCTATATAAATATATCAGGGGGATTAACGTTAGGGAGGGAGAGGAATTATTTAAGTTTAGTACTATTATAGGCACGAGGACGAATGGGTACAAATTGGATATTAGGAAATTTAGACTAGAAATTAGACGAAGGTTTCTAACCATTAGGGGAGTGAAGTTCTGGAATAGCCTTCCGAGGGAAGTAGTGGGGGCAAATGACTTATCTGGCTTTAAGACTAAGCTTGATAAGTATATGGAGGGGATGTTATGATGGGATAGTTTAATTTGAGCAATTGATTTTGGATTATCGGCAGATAAGTCTGCTCAATGGTCTGTGGGAATGCTGGATGGGATGGGAACTGAGTTACTGCAGAGAAATCTTTTTTGGGTGCTGGCTGGTGAGTCTTGCCCACATGCTCATGGTTTAGCTGATCGCCATATTTGGGGTCGGGAAGGAATTTTCCTCCGGGGCAGATTGGCAGGGGCCACGGAGGTTTTTCGCCTTCCTCTGCAGCATGGGGCATGGGTCGCTTGCTGGTGGATTCCCTGCAGCTTGAGGTCTTCAAATCTCACTTTTGAGGATTTCAATAACTCAGTCATGGGTTCGGGGTTGTTATAAATGTGTATGGGTAGGGTTTTGTGGCCTGCCTTGTGCGGGAGGTCAGACTAGATGATCATATTGGTCCCTTCTGACCTATGAGTCTGTGAGTCTATGAGTCTATGAGCTGTGGACCTGGAAAATCTGGGTTCAAGTTCTTGCTCCGCCATGTATTTCCTGTGTGACCTTATGCAGGTGCCTTAGTTTCCCATCTATAAAATGAGGACAGTTGTACTTTCCTATCTCATCAGGGCGTTGTGAAGATTAATACATTAAACAATGTGAGGGGCTTAGATATTATGGTGGTGGTGGGGGGTCATATAAGTACCTAAGTTAGATCTTTTGAGTGATTTTGGTGTTTTTTGGCCAGATGCTGTACATGACAAATGCTAATTAGATTAGTATCTGGTAGTGGATCTGATGGTGTGTGTAACTTAGAAACCAGTAGATACAGAGCACTCAGCTTAGGACAGCACGCTCCCTCATTTTTAACCAAGTTCATTTGTTATGTTTGCCTATGTTGAAGGATTCTGGGCTTCATCGTCTGTCCAAAAGCAAGTGAATTTTGAGTAAGAAACACGTTCACTAATGATTAGTACCACACTACAGTAGGAGTTATGGAGACAAACCTTAACAATGAACTTGATTCATTCTAGTAACTAACACTTCCAGCAGCTCCAACTTGGTCCATATGCTTGGATGTGATTTTAGTGTTGTCAGAGGAGCTTGGAAAATTACTTATCTTGTATACACCCTCTTCAAACTTATTTAGAGCTGGATCCTGTTTTGGTAGTTTGTCACTGACATCATTAGTAGGAGGAATGGACCCTTAGAGTGTAAGCTCCTAAGAGCAGTAAGTGGGTCTTCTGCTGTGTCTTGTATTGTGCCAGAATAGAAACTGATTGGCTAACTACATAATGACGAATAGTGGTACTTAAGCTGTATGAAGAACACACTTCATCCCTTTCAACACTCTGGGCTTCACTGTGACATAAGCACAGCTCTAAGCAAAGAATGGTACTTAAACTGCGTCCACCAAGCAGTGGTCCTGAGAGCCATTGTGACTCAGCAATGTAACAGGCTGCACTAGCAGCAAATAACCATACTTGTACGCAGTGTAGTTGTAACTGCATCGGTACCAGGATATTAGAGACACAAGGTGGGTGAGATAATATCTTTTATTGGACCAGCTTCTGTTGATGACAGAGACAATCTTGTCTCTCTCATCAACAAAATTTGGTCCCATAAAAGATATGACCTCACTCATTTTGTGTCTGTAATATGCCCTCAGGTTATCTCATCTGCACTAGCTAGTGATTAGGAAGGTGATTGAAGCCAAAGACAGAGTAAATAGGAAAATAGTTTGTAACTGGAGTCGCAGTCTAGCCTTTTATTTTTTACCCCCTCCATCTATTACATACAAGTCTCTCATACATTTTTCCATTTTCTTCAATCATCCCTCTTCCAGCTCATTTTTGGGTGTTCGTATGAGCACCTTTCAGAGCCGTAGATTCATTACCTTAGCTTTTATGCTGATGCAATAAAAGAGCATGTGAAGCTATTAATAAGTTGTCACTGGCTAATCTTGAGTCCACTTTATGTTTGCATCAGCAGCACCAGGTTTTTGCAGCAAGGCAATGGTGAATTTGTGCTTAGATAACGGCAATGCTCATACATCATTCAGATAGTAGTTTGGCCCAGTTGTGTGATTAGAAAAAAGAAAGTTAAAGAAAAATATAGAACAATTTTGTAACATTGGGAATCCAGGGAGCAGGCTTTTATTTTAAACAGTGAGTGACAATGTAAACAAACCAGGCAGAGAATTTAAAAATATGCCAGTCACCTTCTCACTAGTTGAGTAATATAGACCACCATTCAGTAGTAGGCAGAGACCTAGCTTCAGTGTGTTGTACCCTTTCCAAATCCTCTGCAAAAAATCTCCTTTTAATATTTTGAGTGGAACTAAAAATTGAGGGCCAAGCGGAACAAACATGCATGGAAGGTATGATAATGGTGATGGGGAGGGGAGATAAAGCAGCAGAGCAGCTAGTGGGACTGTCCTAAGCTGAGGAGAGATACAAAAAACAGAGCATGGAAGGGCACTAGTGAAGTCTAGGTCAGAGTGATCCACAGTGACAGGGTACATTAAGACTGGTGGTACTTGAACATCAGTGAGCAAACCTTGATGTGAAGGAAGTGGTGTGGGAAAGCATCTGCAAGCATGTGAAACCCAAACATTTTCCTTCTTTGCAAGCTCCAGTGGTGACTGCTGTGCCCTTTGATCACCTGACATGCTAGGGTGTTCCTCGGAATTGTTCGCTTGGGCCTGCTACTGAGAAATGCAGTTAAGAAAAATAATGAGGGAGACAGGAGCTTAGCAGGAGAATATACCTGCTTCAGTTAAAATATATCACATGTATTAGTTACTCTGCTGATCCTTATTAAAAGGCTAAGAACTGGTGTACCTGGACTAACAGTCACCTAATTGAGCTTCAGCCAGCATAAATAGTGTCTGCAGCAGCAGCAGCAATAGTTCTGAAAGTGACACTAAAAATCTTTAAAAAGTGTGGAGTGTGGTAACAGTTTGGAGATACAGTATTACCATGTAATGAGGTGCTAGCTAATGCCCTTCAGTGCCATGAAAGTGAAATATACTTTTTGAAAGGGGTCATACTTGCCAGGAGAATCTTAAGTATGTCAGTGCAATTAAACCCCTGTACTCTCAAAGGCATGAGGGTCTTTCTCTAGTCAAGGGGGAAGAAAGGAGATAGGAAGGGATAGAATCACGTGAGCAGGGGTTCGTGGGGGTGTCTGAGATAAGCTATTGGCTCCCTGCAAACCAAGTATACACACGTCCTGACCTGTGGGTGGAGTACTTTCTTTCTCCTGGCAGGTAGATACTTGTTCCATATAAGTCTAGATCCCTGATAAACTGGAGTTGGAAGGGCACTTAGGGAAGGCGTCTCCTAAAAAAGGTGGGGAATGGGTTGGAGCTCCACATATTTGGTACACAAGGATACAACCCACCTCAGCGCTCATACAAGAGGAGGGCAGTGGAGCTGCAGCAGCTGGCTGGGACTAGTTTAGATGATGTGGGGGCTTGCCAGCAGCCCTCCTCAAACAGTTGGACACAAGTGAGGAGGGAAAGATCTGCACTGTGTGAGTTATTGCCATATAGCTCCCAGATGAGTTAAATTAATAAAGTTGCAGCTTAATTAAACCACATCCCTCACATCTTGTCATTCTTCTCGTACATTTGGGACAATACAACACAAAGTATGTCAGCATGCATATGTTCAGACCCCAGAGTCTGCCTCAGAACTGCCTGAACTCAATGTTTTAAGCTCATGATTGAAATGTACATTTTTTTGCTAAATGCAGCAAAAGGGTGTTCAAAATTTCAGGCAAGACAGAACACTCACTGGACCGATATTATCCAGAATGAGATTTCCTGTTTTGTAATGGGTCTTTTAAAAAACACTCAAAATTTCACAATGATGTGACTTTGAACATTATATATGTTATACATCATATGTTTGGTTACAAAATGTTCTTCCCATTCATCACTGAAAGGAAGTAGCAGCATCTGCCAACCACGGCATATTAAAGGCGCTGTAAACAGGCGTATTCATTTTATTGTTTTCCTACATCTATTGAGTCAGAGTAGTGAAGGATAGTATTAGAGTAGAGCAGTTCTCCAATTCTGGGGCAAACTGGGGGAGAAAGACTCCCCTCCTAGTGTAACCAAATTAAAAGAAATAGGAAAAGGAGCAAGTGAGAAAGAAAAGTAGAAGGGCCTCCATGAGGGAGGAAAAGAGGATATTTCAGGAAAGATGTGGACAAATTGGAGAAAGTCCAGAGAAGAGCAGCAAAAATGATCAAAGGTCTAGAAAACTTGACCTGTGAGGCAAGACTGAAAGAACTGGGTTTGTTGAAGACCAAGAGGGGACATGATAACAGCTTTCAAGTACATAAAAAGTTGTTACAAGAAGGCAGGAGAAAATTCTTTCTTCTTTACCTCTGAGGACAGGACAAGAAGCAGTGGGCTTAAACTGCAGCAAGGGAGGTTTAGGTTGAACACTGGGAAAAACTTCCTAACTGTCAGGGTGGTTAAGCACGAATACATTTCCTAAAGAGGTTGTGGAATCTCCATCATTGGAGATTTTTAAGAACAGGTTAGACAAACACCTGTACTAGATATTACTTAGTTGTGGGGACTGGACTAGATGACCTCTTGAGGTCTCTTCCAGCTCTATGATTCTATGATTTGACTTTCATATAAGATTGTGTCAATTACTGTTGTAGTTTGCTGTGAATTGGATTATTTCTTTGGTTAATAAGCTGATTGTTATTCCTCATATGAAAGCCTAGTATTCCTCTTTCCCTCCCTCATGGAGCCTTTTCCATTCTTGTACTTAATTTTTGTGCGTCTCTAAGTGGCCACAATGACATTGCCATTGCTATTTTCAAATTACTTACTGCTTTTGTTTTGTTCTTGTATTCTTTCCCAGAAATCTTTCCGTCTAATTCTGATCACACTAGCTTTTACACTGGGATTGCTCCATTGATTTCATTGGCTTTACACTGGTGAGAGTTTGGAATGAGGACCTTTTGTTTTTGGGCATGGCCAGAACATACTATTTGTACTGTATGTCTCCAGCATTTATTATTGTCTCACCCTAATTAGTATGCTTTTTCTGAAGTCCAGTATAATGTCTGCAGGAGTTTGAAGTGTGTTAATTTTAGATTTTCATGTCTTGCTGTTTTATAAACTTCTCCTCCACATGTTGTACCATTCACATTCACAGTACGTTGCTGTTGTGTCATTTTTCAGGTTTCTTTTAACTTTTGTGGTATTTTGGGTTTTGCATTTAATAACCAGTTAGGCACAGAGGAGGATTGATGTGGTTTATGTTTTATGAATTTCAGTGAATTATTAAGGATGAATTCATCTGGGTGTGGATGAGCTCTGCCTAATAAAATATGTGTGTGTGTTCACTTTAGAATTCTTTACAGACAGTGATATAATTATAAATACTGGGAAAAATTCATTACAGCTCCACTGACTTGAATTTGGCTCCTTGTTCTCTGGCTGCATTTTCTAACTTTCTTTTAAAGTGCAGGTCTAAGAATGAAATGCATTTTTGTGGATCTAGGCCTTTATTTATCCCATGGATTCCATACTACTTTTAAAAAAAAGTATTAGCTTCTTTTCTTTTCTTTTTCACTTACTATGCACGGGAGTTCTATAACCAATGCTGGTGCAACATGGGAGGGTGCCTGTGACAGATCCCACCGGTACTTCCTGTAAAATGTGGATTAGGTCAAAATCTGATACTGGCTAGTGATCTGCAGTGTTTTCAGAAGCCACATTTTCAGATGTGCTTTGTGTACTTAAGAAGCACGGAAGAGACCAAGTGGCTAACCTCAGAATTCTGGAAGGAAAGGAGACTATCATTTTGAAGATCCTGTACAAGCCAATAAGAATTCACTAGCTTACATGTTAATATCCAAATCCTGCCCTGTCTTCTGAAGCCACAGAGGACCCAACATGTAACAGAACTCAAACTTTTCTGCTACGTAGGATAGAGAAGCAGGACAGGAGTAGATGAGCATCTCTTTACATGCCATGGACCTGAGCTCCATAGGGACAGCCTACACTGTGTAATAGGGGACCAGGATGGGAGATGACTACAACTACCATTCTGCAGTCCTGTAGGGGAGATCCCTGTGCCGGATCCTAAACAACACTCAGCTAATTAGACTGGTATAGAAGTTAAAAACCATAGCCCCAAGTTTTCTTGCCTAAGTTTAACTTCTAAGGAGAGATCCCCATGTGATTGATGGTATTAGATGAAAAAACGTTACAAATAAAGCAAAACCAGTAAAACTCACTCTTTTTTCTGTTTCAACGCAATGTAGAAAGTTTACTTTGCACCCGGTAGACTTGATGAAATAGTGCCACAAATCAAAACACTGCAGTCTACTGAAGAGATCTTTGAAAAAGTTATTAAACACAGCCCAAACCACTCTGTACTTTGCACATGGTTACTAGATTATCCCCTACATAGCAGTGAACTTGCAACACATTTGATTATAGAAGGATGTAGGAACTCATGAAATATCCATAAAACCCTATTTTTTGTACCAACAGGATCCTAGAATTGCTCTAAACAAACAAAGCAGGTGTGAACAAAGACTGACAATTTCTGAGTGAAAAGAAATGCATTTCCACTGATGAAAGCAAGAACTCTGACTACATTTATACTATTGATGGGAGAGGCAAAACAATTTGGATGCTTATTCAAGGAATGTGAGATATTTCCCACATATTTCCCAGTCCCCTTCTTTGCGTAAGGGGCATAAGACCCTTATTAAAAATCTTCCCAACTTAGTGATTGACTAAGCGGACAAGAAAAAAATCACACTGCAAAGTGACATCTCTAAAGTTAGAGGACAAAATTCCTTTTTTGTACTTCAGTGGACTCATGATTGGGATGATGTGTATCAAGAGGTCCGTTGATGGCAGAGAGAGGGAGTTGAAGGACAGAGTCTGCCGGGATGGGAGTATGTAGCTGAATTAGTCCATGCCTTTAAAAAGAAGCTTAGGTTTGATTCAGAGTAGTAAATATTTCCCCACTATTCATTCAACCTATTTTCTGTTTGTATGATCACTAACTGATTCCCTGTTCAAGCTATTTTAGGAAGAGGTAGTCAGATTTCTTAACTGGAGGAGGCAATTCCCAGGAGTGTAACCTACCAATACCATCAGAGATTTTTCATTTTTTCTTCGCTGAAATCCCTTTCATCAAATGTAGCATGAAAAGGAAAATTCAGCCTTACTGGGGATAGAGCCGTTCTTGCAACAAAGATATTGACTTCTGCAAAATTGAGCAGCTTTTATTTCAATGGCACATAAGATGACAAGCATCTCTCTGGTACTAAGCACGCTTATTGTGGTATATTGTACCTGCTTCCCTTCACTGTGTTTAATTTGAACATAACAGTAGTGGTTCCAAGTTGGTCATTGTGAAGAGTGGAGTGATGATCTGCTAGCTAGGGTGCTAACTTAGGACTTGGAGACCTAGGTTCAATTTCCTCCTCTGCCATAAACTTCCTGTGTTCCCTTGGGCAAATCTCTGTGCCTTAGTTCCCCATCTGTAAAGTGGGGTAATAGCATTTCACTACCTCACAGGTGTGTGAGCCTAAAGACATTACACATTGTGAAGCATTTTGAGATCTACTGAGAAAGTTGCTATGTAATGGCCAGGCATTTTTATTAAGCAGCCGCTACTCAGTAGTATATGAACTTACCACAGCTTTTCCTTATAAGTAAATAAGCAGTCTCAGTGATATTGGTGGTAGTGATGTCAGATGTTGCCTTTTTAATAACTTCTGCTACCACATGTGAACAACATGTTACATTGACATGAAGAAAGAGTTTTCATTCACAATTATGTGATACTGTTTAGATGAGGAAAAAAGAGGCAACAAGCACTTCTTTGCCCTTCGTAAAATCACTAGTGCTTAACCAGTAGCTATCCTCGCTGGGCTTATTCACATATATTGCTGGTTTTAGTTACTCTTTCTGTTGGTTAATCCTATCCTTTTAAATATTCTTCCTGTTACATGTTTGGTGAACTTTAATGTATTGCTCTCTGAATTCTAATATTTCCTTAGTCAGCCACCATCACTCTAACAATCAAACCAGAAAGACTTTTTTTTCCATTTAATTTTCTTGCAAGTTCATTTCAATGGATGTTCCTGAACATTCCCTATATTTGGCAGAAGTCTGCAATGTTTTGCAGAGAATGGAAGTTTCTTCCAACTCTGACCACTAACTATGTTGTTTACAAGAATATTCAGCATCCCAGATGTCAGAAATATGGGGGGTATATACAAAAATATGCACTATATGACACAGAAAATGTCCTGTTGCCTAATCAATTTAATGAGGTTTCCTTTATATTTCTCTTTTGTTCATCCTCTGCCTCTCCTTTTTAAAATCTAATTGTTAGTTTTCTGTCTTCATAATGAAGACTGAGCTGTTTACAACAGAAACTCCAGTTCATACCTTATATCTGATTTTATTGCTACATCTTTTCCCTTTCCCTTTGATCTCTGTGGGTCAGTTCCTGAAATCCTTAGTATCGGGTCAATGACATTTCCACTCTGTCATTCACTGTAAGTGGAAAAGCTGTAGGGTGGAAAGTAGCCATACCTTGTTTTCAAAACAGGACCATTTGTTTACATCAAATATTTGAAGATGCTAGCAGGAAAAGGCTGTGTGTTCAAATTATAGCCAAGAATGGTTCCAACATGAAGGATATTTTCTGTTAGTTGCCATCCTGAAGCTTGAAATATTAGTTAGATTTATTTATCAAGGGCTCTGAATGACCTTTCTCAGTTAAAAATACAGTACAAAACCTATTACAGAAGACAACAGCATCACATGCAACCAGCAGTTAGCCAGAAAATATTATTACAAACAAATCAACATCTTTTCAGCTTCTTTCTAAGTGTGCATAGAGTGAAATGGGGGGAGTGAATTTCAAAGTCCAGGCACCGTCATGCAGAACCTCTGGCCAGCAGCTCCTTTATGGGAGATTTAGGCTAGCAAGGGGAGAGAGAAAATTTAACCCTACAGTTTGCATATGTTGTGCCAAAGTCATTTTCAGAAATATTTCTCCATATTTTTATTCACATATCAACATTTTTCATAAATCACACTGATGCCTCCTTCCTCTTTACTCATAAGCTCTTCCTTATGTTTGGCTTATGCACCTACTGGCAGAGTACAAAATGGATTGCCCCTTATGCATGAGTGAATACTAACAATACACTACTGCAAAAATGAAGTGTAAAGGGAGTTAAGGCCCTTCATGTATCCAAGGCTGTTTTCCTCCCAAATAATCCCCCTTTTTTTGGGTAATATTTTTAGAACCTCTTTTGGTATTTCCTAGTCCCCATGTAAAGATCCTTTAACTCTTTTTTCAGATAACATGGGAAAGGAAAAGTCATTACTGGATTTAGAGCTCAGGTTTCTGGCATCCTAACCAAGTGTTCTGCTTTTCTAATGGAGAAATTCTACAATTTTTTTGGCTACTGTTTTATTTATAATCTAAGACAAAATCCATGTTAAATCCCACCCCGTAATTACTAAAAATGGATTATCCCTTGTTGTTCTGAGCACAATGGAGTCAGATTGGATGAATCTGGGATTGGGGGACACAGAAGGACAAAGAGGAAGTGTCAGATCCCATGGAAGTCCCTCTTAAAGTACACAAAGGGTTTGGGTTTCATTGATTGAAGAACAGGGGGCCGGGTGGTGAAGAGCTCTGGAGATGGACATTCTCTTTATATCTAAATCTTCAACCTTTCAAGGATTAAGGGATTATGCAGAGTAAAACTATCTTGAATATGCAGCATTTTTGTACTCTGTATACTCCTCTGCTGCATAAAACTCACAGTGGGAGGTTCAGATGCACAGGGAAGCACAGTTCTTGAAAGACCCATGCTGTCAGAGGACCTGGGAAGGCTAGAAGGCAGTGCAGATACACTGGGCCTTCATGCAGGTGGCCTTCCGTGTCCATTGGTATCCTGGATGTAGGTGAATTTGACATCTGTGGGTTTTGGATGCCCAATCTCTCCCCAACCTCCATTTTGCTAGCACATCTGCGGGCAAATCCTGTCCCCTGTCAGAAACCATGATGTTTCCTGTCCCCTATTAGATTAGGTGATGATCCACCTTCTGCTTTACTCAGCAATAGGTTAATGGCAGGACTAATGAGGCCTCTGAAAAACTTTAAATGCTGCCTTATTTATGTGCCTCTAGTTCTCTATGAACTAGTGCCTCTAGTTCTCTATGTGCCTCTAGTTCTCTATGAACTATGTGCCTCTAGTTCTCTAAGGCATCTTACTTCTTGATTCCTGTTGTGTGTTATGTTGGCTTCTCTACAGGCAACAACTTCTGTATATCATTAGCAAAAGATTTTCTACAGTGCTGCTGTAAAACCACCATGCTTACCAGACAATAAGTTATTATGGTTCAAAGGCTGAGCCCTTTTAATGATATCGGTTTTGCAAAAGGCCAACTTTTGGCCATTTTAACTCCTCAAATGGGCAATTTTTTATTTGATTTGATTTCTTTAGGAGATGAGCCTTGAATTTAAATGTGAGATCCTGGCGCCTTATAGGTCATTTACAATGCTATGCATTGGAATTCTTCTACAGTGTAATTTATTTTATGTGACTCGATCTCTGTTTGGACTCAAAATACTTAGGAGCCTGGGAGATATGGAATCAGCATGTGTGTACTATATATTCATGTAAACAAGAAACAAAGTAATTTGAGTTTGAGAAAAAAATTGATTTTTGTGGACTGGTTTATGAATTTTAATCTGGTATTCATTATACCAGATTATAAAAACTGCTTAGACTGAAGGATAATTTGAATTGGTTGCCTCATTGTCATTTTAAATGGGCAGTTTAATCCACATGAACCACAAAGCTCTGCTGGAACTGCTGTTAAACATTTTGAACTGCCAGTTTAAATTCTCCAAACACAGAAAATACATACTTGGCCCACACTATAAAGATTTCTTATTTTTATTATGATGGCAAAAAGGTTATTCTAGGATATGTGGTTATCATAAAATAATCACAGCCCTGGACTTCATGGCCTCATAATATTCCAGTTCAGGACAACCACTCCCTCATACAGAAATGTTTTATTGCTTAAATAATGAAAAACATACTGAACTGCGTGTAATTGACACAGAAAATGTCCTCCTGCCTAATCAATTTAAAAGGTTTCCTCTCTGTTCCTCTTTTGTTTTCTCCTTCACCTCTCTTTTTTAATTCTGATTGTTCGTTTTCTGTGTTTATAATGAAGACTGAACTGTTTACAACAGAAATTCCAGGGCACACCTTTACCTGACTTTATAGTTACATCATTTCCCTTTGATCTCTGTGGGCCAGTTTCTGTAATCCTTAATTATTAAGCAAAACTTCATGCCCTAAGTGAAGTTAATGACTTCAATGGGAGCTTTTTTTCCTGTGAAAGAACTGAGGTTCTGTTCCACAGGAGATGTGAGACTGCCAAGATGCGAGTCTAGGTGGAGGCAGGTGGCAGAAAGCCACATGTGATGCACAGATCTTCTAATTTCTTAAAGTGCCACCTCTGCCCAGAAAACTCAAAAACCACCTCCGCATTATAAGAGTGACACTCACCCAATTAACAACCAGAAGGAATATCAGGTGATTTATCCAGATTATTGTAGCTTAGATTTTAAATGTGACATGTCAAATACTTATAACTGTTTGCAATCAGCCCATACCATAAAAACCCTAAACCTGAACAGTTCAGCATAATCATTTAGATAAACTAGGAAATTTGAGGAAACTGATCCATCTGAAGGAAAATAACCTCAATTTTAATTGAGTAAATTTTCACTATAAATTATTCACTCAGTTCAAAAATATATAGAATCTTTAAGCATTCATGCAGCTGGCAGTCTGGAAAATGCCAGTGTTCCAAGGGTTAACACAAATTAATTCCACATAAAGCTCTTTACAAAGGAAAAGGATATTTGATTTGTATGGCTTTAAAGTTTTAACAGATGAGTCTATCCCTGTGAGACCACAGACCATTTACCATCACTAGATTGATTTCTTTCTGTGCTAAGGGCTCCACGATACTTTTCAACACAGTTCATTGTAAGTAGAATGATACCTCAAATATACATTAACTAAAGAGTCTTCAGAGGCTGTTTTAAGGAGATGAAACTCTGTGCAGCAAGGGAATAGCAGCATTTAATAAATGAAGAAACAAAACAGTATCTTGATAAGTTTAATACAAATAAAACCAAGCAAGTATTGTAACGAATATAAAGTCAAATTTAAACAAACACTTGCTTCATGCTTCACAGGTATCTTAATATTTTTGTGCCCTGATTAGTAAAATATGGCTTCACAATGGTCAACAAATCACTCAATTTCCAGCTCCACTCCAGTTTATTAATAAAAGAAAAACAAACAATAAGAGAAATGTTAAAGGCTTAAAGCGATCAGATATATACAAATGATTTGAAAGTCCATATACATCAGGTTTCTAGAACAATTGTGGAGTTGCAGGCTTGTATAATCCCTCTGGTATACATCCAGTACCTGGATGGGTCTAAGTCCTTCAGTTCAGTTGTAAAGTGTGTTGATCCAGAGGTGTGTCTGCAGCTGGACAGGAACAAAGACAAAGACCAAATGGTTTCTGTGGTTTGATCTTATATACCCTCTGTTACTGGCCATGTGGCTTGTGGAACTTTACAGGAACCAAAATGGAGTCCATAGTCACATGGGCCAATCCAGGTAACTCTTCAGGTATGCCTTTAGTTTCTTCCTAGGCCTTTGGCTTCTGTAAAGGTCTTGATGGGCCATTAAGCTGGCTATTGTCCTGTGGCCTCTCTGTCTGGGGTGTGTCTTCTACAGCACAGTTTGAAATACAGGGATATCAAAGATCTCCATAACTTTCTTCACATATATCACACATGAACACAAATATTATCTTCTTGCTCAGCACATTATAACCTTTCTAACAGCACCTGACATGGTATATCTCACATGAATTACTATGATGTTGACATACTGATGTCAAATAACACAAATGCCCCCTCTCCTAATGCAGTCTGCATGACATATATTATATATTTTGTAACTTTCCTAAGGGCATTTCATAATACATACAGGTATCTTTCAAAATGAGTCACAACAGCAGTTACTAGGCATCCTGTGAGAGTGATTCAAAAGAACATCGAAGAAGCTATAGTACTTTCAGGGCCAAAACAGATAACAGGATATTTTAAAACTCCAAACTAACTTTGGTATCAATAAACATTAAAAATGTAGAGTTCCTGGTGCCACAGCAAAACATGTGGTACCAGATAGGATAATGACAAGGAAGGATTGAAGATCTCTATTATTGTAATCTGCATTTCAAGAATAGCAAAACTGGTCCTGTAAAGCAGGGGCTCCTAACTGCTGCAGTGTGTACAAATACTGGCACTTCAAGCTTTTGCTACACACTTAATATGCTGTTCACTTGCTTGGGGGGTCTCCCTTGCAACCTTCCTCCTTATATTTAATTGCACACCATAGACTACATTAAAGAACATTATTGAGGTTGCAAAGTCAAGCATGCAGAAGTTAGGAAATGCCAGAATTAAGGTTGCCTGTGCATTCTTAATTTGTACCCCTTGTGTTTACGCATTATCATACAGCCGTTAGATGATCGCATCCTATTTTTTCCACAGGACCCCTGTCTCATTCTATGCATAGGATGCATGTTTCTTGCTCAATGTTTTTATCCCTGTTATCGTGCAATGTAGGTGCCAAAGATTTATTTACTGTGTACTATTGAAACCCTACTCTGAAGATAGAATTATTAATTTCTTCATGGAATTTTCTATGGCATCATCACTATCATTTCTGAGTGCTTCACAAAGATAAATTAATCTTCCCAGCATTGCTGTGAAAATGGGTTAATGCTGATCTGAACAGCTGCCATTCACAAAATTGGGGAGGAGGGTGGCTTCCATTTTCAATAGAGTGGATTGCAGATTGTTCAGATAGAGATAACTAAGGAAGCTGTCCCATTGAATTGGGGGATAGTTCTTGCTGACTCCCAGGATCCAAGTCAAGCAGGGCTATGTTTTCACCACAAAGCAACAGGGCTCAGACCCTAAATCCTGGCTTAACTTGAGCTTGGACTCTCCAGCTCTGCAGAATCCTGGGTTCCTGGGTCTGAGCACTGGGTTAGCACAATTGTAGTGTAGATGCAAGGGTGTTTATGCTTGAGCCCAGGTTCAAGCATGGGCTTATGTTGCAGTATAGACATGCTCTTCGTAACCACCTGTGAAAAATTTGGTTTAAGTAAACTTGCCTAGCATCCCATAGGAGATTCTGTGGCAGAGGCAAGGGATAGAATCCAGTTCTCTAGCTCAACATTCAAGTACCTTAACCATACAACCTGCCTCTTACATTCTTCAGGGCAGGTGGGGACTGGTTCATTCACCAGTATATTTGGCCTCTCACACTCCTGGCCTGCACCTGACAGAGCTTCCACACTAGGAGGAGACAACAGTGAACAACATAGAGGTAACTTTATCTTGCCAAGGGTTTCACTTATACACTGGAGCCCCCAGATGGCTTTTTAAGATTGCTGGGGAGCAGCATCTGAATCTGTGCATTTGATGTACAGTGGAACCTCAGAGTTACAAACAGCTCAGGAATGGAGGTTGGTCATAACTCTGAAATGTTCGTAACTCTGAAAAAATTATGGTTGTTGTTTCAGAAGTTTACAACTGAACATTGACTTAATACAGCTTTGAAATTTTACTATGCAGAAGAAAAATGCTGCTTTCCCTTTATGTTTAATAGTTTATGTTTAACATAGTACTGTGCTGTGTTTGCTTTTTTTCCCCTCTGCTGCTGCCTGATTGCATACTACCAGTTCCAAACGAAGTGTGTGGTTGACTGGTCAGTTCATAACTCCGGTGTTCGTAACTCGGAGGTAGTTGTGTATCCATCAGCCACACCCTCAGCACAACACCCTGTGGTCACAGAAATGGAGTCATCTACTGCACAGTTCAGCTGCATTCATGTGGCATGCGCCCCCACTCCATCTTGCCCCAGACTACAGCAGGGCACGTCTGTTCCACTGTTTAGTGGAGTCTGTGAAATTAGATGGGGACAGGATTTACTTATATTTTTTCTTTTAATTCTTTTGTATTAACAAAGGCTGAATTTAAAGGACTAGATTACCTATCTGATCAAATCCTTCAATCAGTGTCTTAAAACTGAGAGAAATTAGTATGAACAGAAGCAGGTTTTAGACTATGATAGCTATTCTTCTTTCTTGGCAAAAGAAAGCATCAGCTAAAGAGGAAAACAGTTATAATGAAGAAAATAAGAAAATATCCTATACAAAGAACAACACTTGAATGGTAAATGTATAAATACAGTCCAAAAGTAATAAGACACAAAGGGCTTTCTTTCCTTTCACTACTATATTCTACATTAAGTATAACAGGAAAATGTTCTATAAATTGTAATTCTACTGGCTTCCTTTGAACACCACAACGTAACATTTTGTTTTGCTTCAATGTCATTTGCATTAAATTTTCATGACGGTAATACACTTCGTGTTGCGTTCTGCTTTCTGGGAATAGGTTTTTCCTCCTCTTTTACAGACCTAACAAGTATTTGTTCGCCAGTGTCATATTTTCTGAGCTGCTTACAAACTTAGACCTATAGAACTTCTTTTCTCTCAACCACATGAAGATTTTCTTAGGAGTTTGACACACTGGATGTCCAGAGGTTATTAATTGTATTCAGACCAGAGTATTACTGTAAGGCAGCTATAGGATTACTATGTGGAATTTCCCATACTTAAATTATGTTGAAATATCCAATTAGTGTACTGTAGGCAGGCATGAATTTCAGTGTAGTTAAACATTTGCTGACAACCTGGCCTTTCAGTTTAGCTTTGTGCATTGAACAAAGAAATTTGATCTTGTTTGGTTTTCTTTCAGAGAATGCTTTCCCATTAGATCCACTCCCTCTCGAGTAGCCTTTTATGTATGAACAAGGAGAATCTTTTATACCTTCTAATCTTATTGTTTGCAGATACAATATTTGAAATGTTTATTGTCACTACTGACCATTCAAAGCAAAAAAGCTCTTGGAAAGAAAATGGAAGATGCAGTTCAAATACAGTACATGCATATTTCTAAATGAAGGTTATACGGTGGCATTATGCTAAATTAGGTCTCATGGGGATAATATTGAAACATAGTCCCCTTCTTTAATATCTAAATTATAAATATTTTATCATCTATGTAGTTTGTCTGAGTGTTTTCCTCAGAAAGCTTTGCCTTGAAATTAAAATGAAGCTTCAGCATGTCTTTTTGTTTTGTTTTTTTTTCTGGTAATATCCCTTTACTACTACTTTTTCTATGGTGGATTATCAGGCGAACAGAATGAACAGCTGTATTCTGGTTTTGAATTTTAAAGCTACCAAATATTGATTAGGTGGCTTAGAACATTTCACAGCTGATATTTCATCTCTGTTATAACTCTGGAAGCAACTGTCTCAAACTCATTTTTGCAGCAGAGAGTCTTACACTGTGGTTGGTGTGTTTTTAGCTTTGTTAATTGCAGTGGTTTTAAAAAATTATTTATTAATGACGGATTTTGGACTAGAATAATTTAGAACTACAGCCTCTCATTGGAGACATCAGAGGCTTGTATGTCTGGATATGTGTGTCTGGTGGGAGTGGGGAGAGGAGGAATGGGCCTAATGTAGGTAAGCAGTTCAATAAATTAAATCTCTTCTGCAATCTAGAATTTGAACACCAGTCAAACAGCAACAGCACTTAGATCAAGTCAGTGCTCTAGCAGTTTAAGCTTTGCTCTTAATGAACATGGATCATTGTTGACTGGTAACAATTTTCTGTCACTTCTTCTTTAGGTTGTAAAATATGTAATGTCAAGCATTGTATCTTATTTTTATAATTATGTATCTTGAATGACATCATCTGTTGCATAGACTATCATTAGTTTTTGTATGGATGAACTCAGACTGACTGTGTACATGGTGCGAAACATTCAGTTCATCTTTACATAGATTAAAGGGCTTCGTTGAGGATCCTAAGGCTAACTCAATATAATCTAAAGCAAAGATTTATTTATTTGAAAATAGAGAGCCTAACATCACAGACTCATACCTTCTGTGACTGTTTTGCATGAGGTAATTCTGCTCCCTTTCCTTTTTCAGATGTCTAGGAGCTGGAAAGCAAACTTCAGAAACAGCATTTATCTTTTCTGTTTCTGTGACATCTGAACGGGCTGGTGCAATACTTAGAATTTAATGAGGCTGTAACTATGAGTGAAAATATTGGATTAGATTTGACCTCTGGATTTCTGAATATAGTTACACATTTGTAATCCAAAGTCGGATCCAAAGCCCACTGAATTCAGTGGGAATAATTCCATTATCTTCAGTTGGATTTGTTAATTAGCCAAAAATGTAGCGAAATGGAGCCAAATTCTGATCTGACTCAGTTCAGTGCAGTCCTACTGAAGTCAATGAGAGCAGACTTTGGCTTCTCAGCAGTGGTCTCTTGCTTTTGGAAGTCACTCCCTTTGCTAGACAACCTAGACCCAAATATTGCAACAAATTTGGGCATAGCATGATGCATTATTTAGATCAGCTTTTGGTTTATTGTATGTGTTGATTTTCTTACCACAACTTGTCACTATGTTTTGGGTGGCAACAGGGACATGCCATTGAACACAATTCACTGTAAATTGCAAATACTTTTTTGATTTTAATACTGGTGAGAAGAGAAAATGGTATTGTTTTAAAGTTTAGAAGCCAGTTCTAGCCACAGTTGTCTGAATGCAGCTTCTATTTATCTCAGATAACTGAGGGCACAGTCTAGCAAAATGAAAATGGTTTCATACTTTTCACTATAGAGATATTGGTCTTTTATATTGGAGGAAATTGCTTTTGGCATTACCTTATTGATTACTTTGGATGAATGTAAACACGCTGCAAGAGTAGCATCAGAGCTTATAGTGCTTTGGATTAGAACTGAAGACAATGCATTTATTTGCAATATCTGTTGTCAGTGAGCCTCAAACTTTTTGTTATTTTATGATTGGTTCAATTGTGGGGGTTTCATTAGCTAGTGCTGGCCTCTTGGTCTCGTTACTAATTCTCCTGCTTGTGAGCCCTTAGTATCTGAACACTTCTAATTTTGTGAACCATTGATATAATATTAGCTGAACATGGAGCCCCGTAAAGACTTATGGAGCCTAGATCCATCCCAACTATTGGGCCTGAAACATACTTAGGTATTCCTCTCCACAATTTATTTTCTAACTCTTCAATGAACACAAATTACTATGGAATAGATGACAGATTGTATGCAATAAAAATATTAAATAACAATTTGTTTCCTTGTCTTTAAAAATGTAGGCTGATAAGATAAAAATTCAGTGTGATAGACAGACACAAAAGTCAATATATTTTTCATTATTTGTCCCCCTCTAATTAGCTGTCCCATAAAACGTGAGCAGTTCTAGCATTCTAGTAGGTGGAAAGGAAGGTGGATGGCCACTGAGGGACTGGATGGCAGACGCTTCTGCCATAAAGCTGTTTTTTGATAAAGTGCTCTCTGTTAATATAGTAAAAATACAATACATTTCTTGTATTAAGAAAAGTATCCTCTTCAATGTGAAAAAGAGCAAGCGCAAAGGTTAGCAGTCACCTATATGAGTTGGAAGATCATAGGCCATACCACAGACAGATCAGTGGTATCTGAAACAATCTTAGGTTAGGTAACTACCATCTTGGGATATCAAAGTATATGAAATGACATCCAATGCCACAAAAAGTGATTGCTCCATTTAGGAAAGTGTTTAGGGCTATCTTTCTTGAAATCTGTAGGGTTGCAATGAATTGTAAGCCTCATTCTATTCCTGTTGAGGTGAAAGAGAGAGTTATTTGCTCTAGAAGGGGTAGGATTGATCTGTGTGAAGGAAATTAGGGGCAAACCAGCACACACTTGAGATTATGCCATCAGAAAATCTATCCTTTCACAGTGCTGCTGATATTGTCTTAAAAACTGTGAGGCAAGGAAAAAGTTCACTATCCTCAGTTTCATATTTATTTATTTGTTTATTCCAAATAAGTTGGAGTTCCTAAGGATACTCCAACGGACAAAGGGAAAATCTTTACATCTAGTGTTTTGAATGATGTGACCAAATTCTGAGCATAAAAACATTTTAAGTTGTTTTTCTCTTGTGTACAGCAATGAGTCCTTATCTCTCATACCAACATAGCCAAGGATGCTGGGAGGGTAGAGAACCCAGTGACTCCAACAAATTTAATTAGTAACACTGGACAACAAAGATTTTGTTTCCTGAATACTTTTGGATGCATCTTATGGAATTTAGGCTGCTGATTACGAAAATCACCATGAAATTTTCCTATCACATACCGTTTTTTTGAAATTGCCTATATTTGTCCACCCTTCAATACCAATCGGCTATGCAGTACACATGAAAGAAACCTACGGAAATATGGAAGTTTTGTTGAAACACATACAGTACAGCAACTACAACTGGAACATCTGTGGTGATCTGAAAGTAGTCGCGTTGCAACTAGGAATGCAGCTCAGATACACCAAGTACTGTTGTTTCATTTGCGAATGGGACAGCCATGCTAAAGAATCTCATTACATTAAAAAGGACTGGCCACTCCGTAAGCAATTGGTTCCAGGGCAAAAAAGTGTGGCACATAAACCACTTGTAGATCCAACAAAGATATTTTTGCCTCCTCTTCACATAAAACTCGGACTGATGAAAAATTTTGTGAAAGCGATGAACAAGGAAGGTGAAGGATTTCGATATTTGAGACAGATGTTTCCCAGAAAAACTGATGCCAAGATTAAGGAAGGCATTTTTATGGGTCCACAATCAAACAGGTCATCAATGACAGGCAGTTCGAAGAACTTTGAGTAGGGCCGGAGAAAATCGCATGGAAGGCATTCAAGGATGTTGTTGAAAATTTTCTTGGCAATTACAGAGCCCCAAACTATGTGCAGCTGGTTGACAACATGCTTCAAGCATACAAAATCATGAAGAGCAACATGTCACTAAAGATTCATTTTCTGCATTCGTGTTTAGACTTCTTCCCTGCAAATCTTGGTGCAGTCAGTGATGTGTGTGGTGAAAGGTTTCACCAGGACATTGTGATCAGGGAAAAACAGTATCAGGGCAACTGGAATCCATCAGTGTTGGCCGATTATTGTTAGACACTTAAACGAGAAGCCTCAGACACTGAGTACAAATGAAAATCATCAACAAAACATTTTTAGCTCAGTTGAACTATTGAAAAGCGTCAGCACCATTATGCGATTAAATGCATTACATTCAATAAAAGTCAATTTCTTGTTTCTCCAAATTCCGACGCGATACAAGTAGTCTGAAATTATATTTGTGTTCAGCTTCAAGTGGTCTAGCATAATCAAAAAAAATAAATTTCTGAGGAACCAACACTTTCGAAAAAATTTGTTGTCCAGTGTAATCATTGCAATTAAAAAAACCCCAAAAACTCATGCTGACACTTTCCTGCTGACCAGCAGTGACCGGGGATCACCTTAGTCAACACCATTTCTGGAAGTTCATAAGAAATAATCAAGTAGTTTACTTCAAAAATAAAAATAATCCCTAACAGAAATAGTTACTTAAACACTCATTAATCTTCAAAGAATGGTCTCTGTTTGCCCAAGAAAAGCACCCGATGAACAATTAACATGCAATAACATGAATGTACCACAATAGTTATCTAAGGGAAGCTACTTGTGGTCTATCTTTGGCTGTTGTGGACTGTTATAGAGGTCATATCTCATTTTCTGCTTCTTTCCTCTCATTTGCTGAGTAGTGCAATGATGTTCAGCATTATGGTTACTGAAAAGCTTGGTAAAGGAATTTCCCTTGTTTGGTTGGGAGTTTCCTACTTGGGTACAGATTCATGCCAAGTCACTAGCTAGTGGTTCCTTGACCACCTCTGTTGGTCTGCAGTACATGGTTTGGCAGTTGCTGGTTATTCCTGATATCATGGAGGAAAGCTATTAGTTAACTGCTATAGCGGGTGCCTTTCTGTGAGTGATATTATTCTAAACCTTCACAGGGATTCATCTGGGAACCAGACTAAAGGAGAGTTCAGACTGTAATCCAGAAATGACCTAGCTGGAGTGGATGGCATGCAGAGTCCATTATTCCGTTTCATCTTTGGTATATATGTATGGGATGAGGAGAGGACTTGTTGCGTTATGTGTTCTTGTAATATTTACAAGAAAAAGAATTTGAACAAGAGCCATTGTTAATATACTATAATTTTTTACTTATTATTATTACAATTACGATAGAGCCCAAAGACCTCAGTCTGCATTGGGACCCTATAGTGCCAGGCACAGCACAAACATGTGAAAATAAAATCTCTGTTCTGAAGAAATTACATTCTAAGTGCTCAGTCTATGGGAAGCTAAAGATAATGAAGGAGAAAGAGAAAATTCTAGTTTTGTGGGAAAAATTTTCCACTAACTAACAATTTTGGTCAGTAGAAAGGAATAAGCTAAAAATGCAGACAATATATCCCACTACTTTCCTATATAGCCTAAGTTATTCCATTGTATGTACTTCATTAGAATCACTCTTCTGGGGACGTTTGTTTTCTAGGTTAAGTGTTTTGCAAGACATAAATGTAGTACTTTTCATGACCAGTAAATGATAGTTTCTTCAGATGTGATGAAAACAATGGCTCACAGGGAAAGATGCCATGCTCTTCAGGAAGATGTGAAAGACAAGCAGGGAAAATTCGTTGTATTGTAATCTTGCCATTGTCAAATGAACTGGAACAGTGTAACATGCTTAGAATATGATATGGACCAACTACCTAATGTTCTATGGAATAAAAAGCCTGTTAAAAAAAAAGTTCTCATTCCTCTGAGAGACCCTCTAGAATCTGATATAGGAAGTCTGGAACTAGAGATATAAACAGACAGAATAAATCATAGTGAGTAATGTATTTGGTATATCCACTTTTTTGGTTATGAAATGTCCATGGAGAATTGACATGTATCTTGATTTGAAATTTGCTGAATAATTTCTGAAAATAAGATTTTATTTGTGGGTAGTTCATAATAATTGATCGAGATATTTCAAAAGTCAAGCAGTGCTGGCTAGATTTTACCTGGTATGTAGTTTGTTGTTCTTTCTCTTTCCTGACTGGGTATTCAATAAGTTTCAGAATAAATTTTTTGGTAAAAATATTTATGTTTGAGTTTAAAATTCACTTTTCTAATAATTGTTATTTCAGTGTATATTGCCACCAGCTAACTGGTATTCTAGGATACCCATAAAAACCATAACCAAAAACAATATGAATACAACAAAATTAAAGTCAATTTTTTTCATTTGAGTAAATATTTGCATAAAACCCCAAACAAAACACATTTTGAGATATTTGCCCAGCTCTAACTGGAAACCTAGAGAAAGAAATATTTTTGAAATGCTAGGCTTTTGTAATGTTGAGATCACTATTATTATTTGTGAAGCTTCATATTGAAATTGTGGATATGAAACTGATTTAATGTAATGCTTTGATCCCTGTTATTGTTTACAGGTCTGCTTAGCTGGATGTTTTTTTCTTGCAGAGTTTAATAAGCAGTGGGTAATCTTCTGTAGTTAGGGATATTTATATGATTTGAGAATTATTTCTTTATTCCCCATTTTAGTGGGACCTTTACCTTGAGACCTTTTTATGTTGTCTCTGCTTTAGACAAAGTACTGTGTAATTTAATATAATAGTATTTTTGGCAAGAGAGAAATCCATGGTGATTTTTGATTAATATGTACACTGAGTGAATATGCGTGATTAAGAAGATGAAAACTTTGGGGGTAAAAGTTGAAATAGAAAGGTAGAGGTTGTTTTTAATAACAGAATTCTGTAGGAAATCTAAGCTGCAGCAGCTAAGATGTTGTTGCCATTATGATAGATGTAGATCTCAGTATAAGAAAACTTCCTGTTAAAAACACAAAGTCCTGTTTCTCCTCTCACTTATTTGGTGTAAAGCAGGAGTAACTCCAGTGATGGCAACAAAGTAGCAATGGATTAAAACCAGGAGAAGCGAGAGGAGAATCAAATCTAAATATTTTTGTGACACCACCTACGAACTGTCATGTCATGTCTTTTCCTAAGCCCACAGTGTCCCTCAACAGCCCATTTGTAATGCTTTGGACACTTCAACTTTTTTATTGACTATAAACTTTTATCCAGGGGCACCCTCAGAAATTTTTCATATGGTGTGCACAACTGACTTAAACTTGAAATGTCATGGAGGAGGGGCTGCTGGGCCAAATTTCAGTGACGGGTTTTGTGACCGGTAAGGGGATGCTGGGCCAAACCTGACTGGCGCTGTGACCCCACTCGCTTTGAGGCCCCATGAAACAGAAAGTCTGAGGCAAACTGCCCCTTAGTCCCCCCCCGGGCAGCCCTGCTGCCCTGGTACCTCTGCCAGTGGTATGCACTGTATGTCATGGGCATACGGTTGTATCTGTCACTGCTTTTATCCAGGGAAATACCTACACTTTTCTCAGGGTATGTTCTACACTGATGGTGGCAAAGTTGCCGCCCGCCATCAGATAGACATTTCTGGATCGACTGAGTGGTCAGTGAAGACCCGCTCAATCGAACCAGAAGTCAACACTGTTAAACCACCCCTTCAAGTGGTGCTGTGCAGTGAAGACAGTGCACAGAAGGGAAGCACAGCAGTTGGCGGGAGTTATGCAAACTACTCTGTGTAGCTTGTGTAACTCCCGTCGACTGCTACTGAATCGCCAGGTAAGTGTAGACCAGGGCTTAGTCTGAGATCAGAAGCAAGTTTCTGTCTTAGAGGAACCTGGCAATAACTGCCCTAGAAAAAAATATCCGAGGCCCAGTTCAGATTGCTTTGTACTAGTCAACCTGCCTCTTTAAAATAAGAATGGCTTTTATAGACCAGTGGGAGCACCGTGTCCCACAGTTTGTGGGAGAGAGGTGTTGGAGGGGAGTTGCTGCAATCAGGGCAACCAGATGAGCTGGCATAGTCCAATGGCAGCTTGAAATCTGCCCAAGGGAAAAAGCTAGAAGATCACTTTGATTGGCTCTCTCTCTGGTCACTATGGTAGCCATATGGTAGCGGGCACAGGGCAGGAATCTTGTATCTTTCCTCTGCTCTTTGATGTTTTCCCATCCTTTCATTCAAGGCAAGCTGCCGTGTGGTAGAGTCTGTCTGGATTATTTGTCATGGGTTAATAGCAACATGGTTTGCATGGCTGAGAGAGGTGGATTGTATGACATTCAGATTGCACTATTGTCCTTAACACTGTAAATTTTCATTGGCTTGTTGGCTTCTGCATTTGCACTGGTTTGCTCCAACTGTGAGTTTTCAGTTGGCTTTTTTTCTTGTTGCAGCCTACAGTCGTTTGGGGGTAGGATGGATTAGTCTTGCAACCAAGTCCAGTAAAGGATAGCATAGTCCAGTTAGCATAAGAGGATGGGTACACATTCTTCTAGACCTGGTGTGTTTGGAGGGACATGGGAATCATCCTTCCGAGGATTTCCACAGGATCTGACTATTCAGGGATGATGATGGTTCAGCTGGATGCAGAAGGATCCTAATGCTTGATACAAGAACGCGGGGGGGATGCCTATGCATTGATTTATGTAAGTGGCTGTACCTGCTCTTTTGCTCCAGATATGGTGTGCCAGGATGAGACCAAGGGAGCCCAAGTTTATAGGAAGGGAGAAATGAGTCAGAACTGGTCTAGTCTTAACAGTGAGTTAATTTGCAAGAAACACCTCTGCTCAGGTAACACTTATTCTTTTTTGACTGGAACTTTATCAGTACCAAATCTAGCCAAATTCCTGAAAGAATTTTGTTTGGATATTCCTTCTATTGTGTCAATTGCAACAGAATATTTTATTAGTAGATTTTCAGAAATAGAAAATGATAAAATAAAAGATAAATAAAAATAAGCGTGCATTAAATAAATATTCTGGAGATCATGCCTGGACTTAATTTACACAGGGAAGTCCAAATTACCTAAAATTTCATATGATAGAAAATCTCTTGTCCCACAGACAGAGCTCAATGGCATTCCTTCAAATTCTTTTTTTGTCAGATAATTGTCTCATAGCTAGTGTCTGTGTATAATCACAGAGCCTTTTTTTACTCACAGAACTTTTAGATTTTGGAAATTGAGCTTTTATTAACATAAAAAGATTGGCATTCTCTTACCCAGAGTAGGACTAGCCAGAAAACAAGAATTTCATTTCATGAAAAAGGTTGAGATTTCATAGTTTGTTTTGTTGCAGTGAAAACAAACAAACAAACAAACTAGAGTGCCCTAATGAACAGGCTATACAGTCAGTCTCCCTCTGGCTTCATGAATATTTAAATATTTATACAGTGGACCAGCTCCAACAGGAGAGACTGAGAAAGAGACTGAAGCTATGTCTACACTGATGGCAGCAAATTCGCCACCGTCAGATTGATTTATCCGGCTCAACTGAGCGGAAGTGAAGACCCGCTCATAAATCTGGAAGTCGATTTAATAAAACCACCTCTGGAAAAAGAATAATGCTGTGTTGATGGGTATGCATTTCCCATTGGTGCAGCATAGTAGAGACAGTGCTCAGAACAGGCTTTAGGAAGTTGACATAAGTCGCTCAAGCTACCCTATGTAGCTTGCGTAACTCCCATTGATTGCTGCCGAATTTGCTGGTAAATGTAGACCAGGCCTGAGTCTATAGCTTGTGGTCGAACACTCACTCTGAATTGGAAAGAGCAGGGACTTGAATCTGGGTTTTCCCCACCCAGGATGAGAGCCCAGATAACTGGCTATTCTGCAGTGAGGTTTCTTACTCTCTCAAATCAACATTTTCTGGTGAAAAATATTTCACTGAAAAATTTCCAAACAGCTGTAGTCCAGACCAACATGATTATTTTCTTTGTGAGCAATCTGCTCATTAAAACACAGTCCTTTATGGATACTAGTTTTGGCTAAGTGCTCTTTTTTCCTTTCTAGCAAGCAGAAATATTAGTCAGCATTCTCTTTAAATTCCCATATTCAAATAATCTTATTATGCATGTATTTATGAATAGGCTTCCAAAGGATGTTGTAGAATCCTGATCTCTGGAGGTTTTTAAGAACAGGTTGGATAGACACCTGTCAGGGATGATCCAGGTTTACTTTGTCATGCTTCAGTAGAGGGGGCTGGATTTGATGACTGTTCAAGATCCCTTCCAGTCCTACGTCTTTATGATTCACCACCCAAGGAAGGGCTTTTTTATCTGCCTGCCATATTTTTCAGACTTAATTTTCAGTCAAACTTAATGACTCTGCATATAACATCTGTGATGTGAGCTTTTGTGAACATGTAAATTGGATAGTTCCTTCCAACTCAGTTCACCAGGTCAAATAGAAGCAGTGATTCTCACATCCCTCCACACCAAAAGTCTAAGTTGTCCAGGGCCAGGTTTTTCAAAGGCATTTAGGTGCCTAAACATGCAGATAGTAGGCACTTTTGAAAATCCCATTTTTAGGCACATAATTACCTTCGAAATCTGGCCCTTATTCATTCAATGTGATATCAAGTGAAATTATTTGGATGAAGTAGCTGGCTAAATTGGCGTACTTGTAGCAGCTTCTGAAAGAATAAAAGCATATGTCACTCTCAGCTTGTTTGGAAAGAGAAGATTCTAACTTATGATGAACGTATTGAGAGTATTTCTGGAACTGAGCCCAGTGATAGCTTTGCAACATTGACAGGTTATATAAGGCCATAAAGAGCTTTGTTGGGACTTCAGAAAATGGTCTTTAATTATGCTTACAATGTTATTAGCATCTATGCTACTATCTGCATAGGAGCTTATACTGACTGCTGCAAAATAGAAACTTTTGTTGTAGAATGATTCACTCCTTTGATTTTTCTGACTTAGGACCCAGTCCTTGGACATGCTGGGTGCCATCTACTGTAGCATATATATTTGCTGGTATAAGGGGTTGACACGCTCACTAACTGTATTCCTTGTGGTCCTTTTACATAGCCTGACAGATAGGCTTCCATGAGTGCTTATGGGACGTATGTGGCCTATTTACATATCAAGGTATTGGGCCTGAAACAGCTTTCAATGAGGGGACTTACGCAGGAAAGGCTGATGAATTTAGCACGAGAGGTCTCAAGTTCACTCTTTGCTTTAGGCCCAAATAGGGAAGGGTAGCAGCTTGCGAGAAGAGAGGGTATATGCAAGAAGAAGCTTTCACTCCTATTTCTTATGCCTACTTGTGCAGCACAAGGCAGGAATTTTGTCCTTTATCTGTAGTATGTATTTATGAGGCTACATTGTGCTAAAATAGTATCTTAGTTGTCAGGCTTTTCTTTGGTGTGTTTTTGGTTAGATTGGACTGAATGACTCTGTTTCTCCTCCTCACTACATAACTGAGGTCTTTGTGGGTGTTATAAATAAGAATCATACTAAGAAATGCTTTTTGATAAGTGTGTTGGTTATTAGTAATTAAGTGTATGATTGCAATTTAGCAGCAGTACGGGATTTGAAATTTCAACAAATTATGTAATTATTATGTAATTATTATTTGAAATTTCAATAAAATGTTAATATGAAAACAGTTTCTAATATATACTTATATATAAAAGTCTGATGGCTATTTGTTCTACACTATATGATTGTAGGCTGGGGAACAATGCAGCAATGCCAAATACCTGATTTAGCATTAAAGTCTCCGTATGGAGTTAATTTTAGGCCTATGAACAACAGATTAGCAAAACAACTTGATTGTTTTAACTATTAATTATGTATTTCATTATGACAAAAAGGCCTTCACTAAAAGAGTAATGATTCAGCTCTGGCATGTTACCTGAAAGATTTTAATGTACTGAATGATCAAGTAATTTTAGTCCTTTATAGAAGAGTAACTAATTCCTCAGCACTAACATGTACACAGCTGGTGTTTTCGACAACCATTTCAGATGTAGTTTACTTTGTAGAAGAAGAGATGACCTGTAAAAGTTCTGGAATTAATTGCACAGAAGTCAAAGGAACTGAGCCAGTTTTCACCAGCAAAGAATTTGATCCACAAATTGCCACATTTTTTATTCTTGAATTATTATGATAATGAATAGACTGTATATGTGCATGTGCACACTTATAATTGTATCTGTTCTAACATCACCATGAAATAAAACAAAAGTTCCAGTTGCATTGTTTTTGTAAGCACAAATCTAGTCATGTCTTTGGTCACCACAAAGTGCCTCTTCAAAGCAGAACAGAAGTGGTTCCACAATGCAAAGGATGGATGTTGGAAATGGAGATGGATACAAGCCACATACTATGAATAGCAGGGGTGTAATGATCAATGGGGTTGTCTAGAGTGGATACTTCTATTCTATGCCCCATCTAACTCAGAATGGGTCTAGCCATCCCCACCAATCCACATGGTGCTCAGCTCACTGTAAGGGAAATATTACTCAAAAAAGAAGTTACTACTCCAGAGCTGAATGCTGTGTAGATGCCACTCAGTCATTACTGTAATGAACGTTGGGTATTTTTAGTGCATGACAAGAGAGTACCAAGGAGTTTCAAAGCTCCAGCAAGATAATGAGTGAAAGCACTTTTAAGAAATGGAGGAGAACTCCTCAACAGGATCCCATCATACAGTGTGGAGAGTGGTTTACTACAAATCTTTTGGGGCATCACATGCTTCCTAGTGATCTTCACCTGGTGTGCAAGGAAGGATGGAACCTTGATTCTGTCTGTTCCCCTCTCTCTCCACGTGTATGTGGTGGTATGTTTCTGCTAGCCCCCTATCCATTATGGAGGCAAGAGCTGTGCAAGGTGGGGTGGTGATGGAACTTTACTCTCCTTTATTCCGCTGTGCGGTTGTATAGGAGCAGGGTACAATGAAGCCCTACAGTATAGTTTCAGTCTAGCATCCTTTTAATTTTTTTTCAAGCTTGTGCTTTTATACATGCATTACAAATAGGGGAAAGATGTCAGCAGTCACTAGACCTTTGTGACCTTCGAGATCCTGAAACAGTAGGAATGGAGCAAAAGCACAAAGATAATTAAGGACTCTGACACAATAATCTTCACTTTTATCTTTTAAATTGTTATATTTAGTTCAATGTTGCTCTTTGACAAGAGGCTTCATAAGCTTGCTGATCCACACAGTCTACATCCCGCTCCCTTTTATTTCTTCTGCACAGCAGCAAAACCCGCACTGGGTAATCATGTACAATAACCTAATTGTGTATAAATAAAGCAGTTTCAACATTTAAGCCCTTTGCCTGCGTGTGCAGCAAATTAATCACTTTTAAAATGTTCCAAATTCTAATTTGCCTTCATAGTCAGAAAAAAAATTCAAAATTAACTATACCCATGGGGTTTGTCTTATTTTAACTAATAGGACCTCATACTTTGATGGCCTGTTAACAGTTCTTTAAATTAATATTCTTCCAACTTCTAATGGGCAGGTAATTTTACATGAGTTAGGGTTAAGTTCGAGATGCTAAATCTATTGATCTCTCTTAACTAGAAACATCTTTTGTAACTGATGTATCATTTACCTGGAGAAAAAATACAAGTGGTGTTATAGTGGCATGTTCACACTGCTATAGTTAAAAGTTGCACTAGTATCAATTCTTAAAGGATTTCTAACTTAGCTATGACAAATTGCTCCAGGCTAATATTTGTTGTACACAATTAAAATTACACATAGTTTAAATATTTAAAGGGGGAGGGAAACCAAGGAGTTTTGCTTTTTTTAGGTGGGTTTTTTTTTTTTGCCTTTACAGAAGTAAAAATATATGAGGACAAATATAATAGCTTACTTAATGGTTTGATTATAGCATTCTGAAAAAAAAAACTCACCATGTATATGTTCCTTTGACAAAATCAGCACATGCAGTAATTGGTTTACAGCATGTCGATACCGCCCTGCAGTTTGGATTAAGGGGGCACAAATAGCAGTGTGCTGCACTGTAATTCCGCAGTATGGATGCTGCAGGTGTGATCTAAAAGGTCCTGACATCACAGTAATGTGTTCAAAGAGGACTACATCCAGAATGAAAGAAGGAGATTAAAAAAAAAAAGGACTGAAATAGCAAAATAGCGAGTGGTAAAGAGAGGAAAGTCAGCTTAGGAGCTTGGGTGGAACCTTGGAGGATGATAAGGATGCACAAGTAGGGAAAAGATAGAAAGAATTATAACCACAAGAGAGTAAATGAAAGCCAGAACCAAAATAAAGGCTAGAATATGTTTTCATTTTTACCTCTCTCTCCAGAAAGAATTTCATCTGCAGCAGTTTTTCATGCTACATTAACAGTGTTCTCATTCCTCCAGAATTAACCAAGACCTATTTTTAGTCTGGATTCTGGTGTCCTGGAAAAACAATCAGGAGCTTTTGAGTTTCACTGATGCCAAAATCCTACTAGACAGAGTTAAATTTCTGGCTCCCTCTGCAGTGCTGTCTATTTAAGTGTGGTGTGAGAAAACAGGCAGGTGTTTTGAAAAATATGCATGTGGATACATGGACTGATAACACATTAGACAGAATGGTCCCCTGTTGCTGTCTCTTTTCCATGGATCTTACAGCACCTATTGTCAGGGCCTAGAAGCAACTGTATATGTTCTCCCTCTGCTGTAGTCTAAAACAGAATGAGAGGATTTACAGCAATCTCTTCTGACACTGGCAAGACTCAACAGCCAAGGATGCTTTCATCCAGCATCAGTAGCCACTCCAGCTCAGAAGACCCAAAGCAAAGAGAGAGAAAAATTTTTAGGAAAAATTGACATACCTTCTTAAACATGGTTTATTAGTTTAATATCACAGAGCCAAATTACATACTGATTCTTGAATTAAATTGTTGTGTGTTGTTTTTTAAATTGTGCCTAATCTACTCCCAAGAGTGGGGTCTAGAAGATGCTAACAACATGGTAAATGACATACTACAGCATAAAGATTTTTTCTTAAAAAATCATATGGTAAAAACGTCTCACCCATGCTACTAATAACACTACAGATTATTAAAATTGAAATAAATGTAATTATGTTTGCTTTTCATATGTAGCCTATTTACTGTATTGCAGTTCATTAAGATAGGACAGTGAAACTTGATTGTTTGTTGCACTTTGTTTTCAGTTAACTTCAGATTCTCATGCATCATTATCAATTATTATTTATTTGCATTATGGTAGCACTTAGAGGCCAAGCCCTCATTCTGCTAGGTACTGTACAAACATATAACAGAGACAGTCTCTTTCCCACAGATCTTATACACATTGAGCTGGGGAAGTGATTCACAACTCGATGAGATATACTTAGGCTAGCTGTGGTCAGGCTAGTGAGCTAGACAGAGTGTAGCCATCGTGTCTACGTGTCTAGCATTTCAGACGGGTATGCAATCAGGGCAGCTAACACTAGTGCAGCGACACTCTGCTTTTAGCCCACTAGCTTTGGATCAGAGCTAGTCCAGGCAGGTCTCCATAAACTGCAAATCATGTCCCAGCTCAATCTGTACACATATCCTTAGGCTAGACGATCTGTGGGAAAGAGACTGTCCCATGCCTTACGTAGTATAATGTTGATACTTTTTGTGCCTTCAATACTATTAGGGAATCTTTTAATTAAAACATTTTGTTTTCAATTAACTATTAACCCCCCTCCGAAAAAGATGCAATTTTATTTGCTTGATGAGGTTGTGTAAAAAGTCTCTCTTTCATAACCTAAATATTGTGTGCAATCGAGATGACCTTGTCCACACATGTGCTCAGGTATAATAGTGATAGGTGCAGTATAAAAATATAGCTTCATAATAATTTAAATGCTGTTGCTGTTGGCTAAGAAAGGTGACCACCTATAGTTGCACTATCTATTTCTTATTTTACCTTAAACTTTCTTGATCCTGGAAACCCTTATGCATGTCTGTAATTTGGGTCCACAGCAAGAGTGAGTAATTGCAGTGGATAAAGTTACTTATGTCAAATGTTTAAATGTTAGTAGGACTGGGCCTAAACTCAGTGAAATGGTATTATTTGCGCCTAAGGGGTATCTATTATGTAATAGATCCTGTGTTTTGTTATACAATAATTATTTGCTGTTTTACAATTACATTGTAAATAATTATTGGGGAAATGATACTGATGGTTTGCAGTGGGCATCTAGCTTTAAATTGTCAATAGGTTGTGTGTATTAAAAGGCAAAAACATTAATCTCTGATTAGTAATATTTCAAGCTGATGCTCACACAAAGTGCTATGACCATGCATTCCTTGTGCATCAAAGCTCAATGGGAAGCTTTGAGGGCATAAGGAATGCAGAACAGAGAAGAGGATCAAATTAAGATGCACAGAAAATACAAAATATTGCATTCCAGTTCTTGCATAGAAAGTGAACGGAAGTAAAGTTTCCATTTGGCATTTAGTTTGATCCTTGTTCCTTGACCACTTGAGGAGGCCTTGTATCCAGGCTGTTAAGCAAAATGATTAAAAAGCTTCAGTGATACATTAACAAAAGTTGATTTTTCTGTATGAAGAATGAAGATTTTATTACATGAGAAAACAGATAAGGAAGAATGGTATCATTATCTCTGTAGAGCAAAGTCATTCTTGAATCTAGGAAACTGAAAAAGATGTTTAGTGTGATTCATACCAAGAAGCTTATTTATGTAAAAAGATAAGTTCTTTTAAAACCTGCATTATGCCTTGTGTATTGGAGGAGATCCGGCTTCAGCAACATAGACATCCTGCTGTGTCTAGAAAAGTAGCTTCATAAAATGGGAGGATGGTAAGGATGTCCGTAAATCCCTGAGAGAAAGCAAATGTCATAACTTTTCAAGCTATCAGAAATTAGGGCCTTTTTAATGTTTGGAATCTTTATTATCTCAGTAATTGGGGTGCTGTATTTTTAAACTGATGTGATACAGAGATATGTAATGAATACTTAAGTCCACATTGTGCCATTTTGGGGTTTGAATCTGTTTATTTACTGGGAGCAATTACCTCTGTAGATAGTGTTATATATTCCCACTAGCTAAAATGTTCCTTTGAAGTTTAAAAAAAAATTAAGTATTCTATCACATTGACAACAAGCCCTTACCTGATAAAAATCTGAACATTACCGAAAAGAGTTCATTCTACAAGAAAAGGTTGATACGTGTCACTGGATACCACACATGGTTTTATGAGAACAAATTGTGCCATTTGTCTTAACTCAAATAATTAGAAGACCCGGTCACTAGGTCTGCCTGTTGTGTGGTATATTTGTGTCTACTGAAAACAACTGCAGTGTAACAAGAAATGAGCTTGGAAATGATCTTTATCCCACAAATAAAGTTAGTGCATCCAGATTTGGAAAATGACAGCAGTAATATTCCCCTAGTAAAGCTGGAGCTTAGCCCTGTTATACTTATTAAAAAGCCTATTCATACAAATTAAATCCATTCCATATCCTGGCCTCTGATGACAGCTCCATTTTTTTTCTTGTCTGGTTTGAATTACCTCAAGTCTGTACCCAGAAAGAATTTATCCCTTTCAAGAGACTTCTCCAAGCCTATAATAAATTCACATGGGTCGTCCCATCAATGTAGTGAATTTGCATTATTATTTCATTATGAGAAGGAAAGAAAGAGGATTAGATCTCTTGCAGCATTGGCAGGGCCTAATTCAGCCTGAACACATGATTAAAGCTGGCATTTATGACCATAACTGTCAAAGAAAACTAATTGTAAACTGAGAACTGTGGATAATTATGGCCTTTGCTATTAAACCATTTCTCTCCTATTTATCACAGAACCAGCTACAGACAATACTACTGTTTGCATTTAGTTCTCTGATTACTTGGAGCCTATTTATGCAAATGAAAATTGATCTAAATTCTCAAATTGATGGTTCTGGGTAAACTTAGTTTCAATCATGCTTTAGGGGGCCATGAAAAAAGGTGACACTTACACCACAGTATCCATGACATTGCATTTTGTATTGTTTCACTCACAAGTTCCTTTCCTTTTTAGCAGCTGTCTGGTTAATTTGTTTCACATGGATGCTACTGAATAAGTAAGTTACTTGAACCATCTTCTCACAGGATATATTTTCTTCCTACAGTCTTCTCTTATTATCATTCGCACACTGCTTGCATCGATTTGTATCTCCCAGGGTCATATGCACCATAGCATTACAACCCCTTTATGTGTTGCTAGAGAAAGGAGACTCTGTGAGACTTTGGCGTAGTTTTTGAAGCAGTAGTTATTTTTCTATATCTTTTCTCTGAGATGAATTGGAGGGATAGAGATTTAGGGGTTTTGTGACTGTCTGGTTGTGTTCACATTCTACTGTGTGGTTCCCTTTCTACTTTCTGTAGTGGGTAGAAGTGGGCTGCAAGTATGATTGATTAGGAACATGGAATGGAAGAAACTGTGGACATTGCAAATAGCACAAGACATAGTGTTTCTAATGTAAAAATCTTGTGGTTTCCTAGAGGAGCTTGCATATTCGGGGACCGTACATATTGAAAACCACACAGAGAAGATGACTGTGGCAATGGAGCTTGGTGGGATCACCAGTATTGACAGAAAGAGAGACAATTAGAGTGATGATCTTGCCAAGAACAGAAAGGTCAGCAGCCCATAGTGTAGCAAACGGGAATAGAGGTACAATGGACAGGGAAATTGTTAAACAAGTTCACACTCTGCAGAGCTCTAAGCATAATAATGCTATGTTCAGTAGAGAGGGGTAAAAAGTACAATAATGGAACACTATGTCATTAAGAGGAGAGAAGGAGAACTGAACCAATAACGGCAAATGACAGAAAATATGTAGTGTCATGTTTTTCCTATGCACAGAGCAACCATGTAGTTTCAGACAGAATGACTCTTTTTTTTATATGTATGTATAAAGACTACAATAAAATCAAGTAAAGACATAAGCAAAGATGCCTTGAGAGAGCAAAACGGTGCTTCCTCTGCAATTGTAGGTACTGAATAGAATATAAAATGGCTGCCAGGTTCTGCAGCAGGGAGGCTGAAATTAAAGTTTCAGCAACAGATAAAAGTTATATCCATCACTCCTAGAAATATGAAGACTCTTCCTTAACAAGGAGTTATCCCCAAAAGGTTCTGTATTTAACTTGGATAAGAAGCACAGATTTTTGTTTAAAGCTTATCCGAAGCTCTATGATTTGGATATCAGGTTGGAAGTTTCAGGCAGATTTTCTTGCTTGATTTCCAATATTTCATGGTTTTGCAAGTCAGGAATAATGTCTCATAATGTTCTGCCATGCTGACATGGTGATGTGGTATTTTTGTATGTTGACCAGATCAGGTCATAAACAAAATTAAAAACAAAGAGCCTGATCCTGGAGGTATGCCTCTATACATCATCTGAGTATTTGGCTCCAAATTTGCCAAACATCAAAGGTACAATTTTCATTTAAGATTTGAGCTAGTTTTTATTTTTCTTTTCAATGGCTCCTGCTCTTACTTCTGCATTTCTTTTCCTGCAGTAATTCCCACCTCCACCTCATGTGATTGGCTCTCATCCCTTTCCAAAACTCCATTCAGTAAAATGAGTGCCAGTGAAACAGTAAATTTCAACATTTAAAGAGTCATTATTATTCTTTAGAATTAACATTCCCATGAGATTAATTTGGAGGTGGGAGAGGGGAGATCACACATCTTAAAGTCATAGCTTGAGTCAATCTGCAGACTTCAGAAGACAGATATCTGTTTAAGCTTTGTTCACTTTGGCAATTTTATCTACATAGTCATAGCAGCTAGAAATAAACTTTTTTTTTACAAAATGGAGGGTTACTTTTCTATAGAATATGAGTATGCCATGCGGACACTTAAATAAAGTGGGCTGGATCTGTCCTATAAACTGAATGTGACACCAGTTATCTAGGTTACTGTATTGAGCTCATCATTGATCATCTAGCTTCTATAACCATCCCTTTAAATTCTCAGTGTGTAAATCACAACTCTATACTGAAATGTAAATTACATAACCATTTATGTCATCTCTGAATTTGACCTTAGAATTTTAAATGCATGTAGTTTTTTTTTAAAGATGGTGTCTGTAGCAGCCTGATGAATTACGTTTTAGAAGGGACATAAATTTACTGTATAAGACAATACCAAGAGGAGGTATACCAATGTGCAATAGACAGAAGCAGCTATATGGGGGAAAAGAGCATTTAAATCAGCAGATGTGGATGCTGAACAAATTATTAACCTGATCTAAAACATTTCACATCTTAAAAACAGTTAGAATGAATTCATCCATAAAAGAATGTGATATTTATAAAAGCACAGCCACAGCAGAAAAATATTAGCTGTTTAAGTGATCAAATTAAGCAAGACAAAATTAAGCCTAAATTGGTTACCTTCTTAGAAATCATAAACTCACATACAGGCATTGTGAATTAAGGAGGAAAGCAAATTTTCTTTATGTAAAGGATATACAAAAATCAAGTATATAAGAGGATTAGAAATTAAGAGTCAAGTTTTTAAAATATAACAAACGCATAAAAAGGAGATGTTGCAGACGTGGTGCTTTAAAATGTTTTAACTGCATTATCTGGGAAGAGTGATAGGAAAGAGAATTTACAGGCAGAAGAAATAGATACAAATATAAGAAATTCGTAACTGAAAGGAGGGGAAAGGTAACAAAGGCTAGAAAAAAAAATACATTTTATATACACTGTGTTACCCAAGGGGTGAAGTAATACTGAAGGGAATCAGGCTCTCACCAGAAAGGGCATGTAAAACTTAGAATGAAAATACCCTCCAGGATGTAGGAATATCTATGTCAGAGTTTGCTGAAAAATATCAGAACAAACGTAGCAGACAATAGTCAAAATAATATTTAAAGACATGGAGGGTACTCAAGAGAATCTATAATCTTTGGAAATGTGAGAAGTACTTGAGAGAAACTAACACAATGGTCATATTTAATAGGCAATCAACAGAAGGTACAGAACATTTCAAATCTTCATGCTTGACTTCTTAATTAGGGAAAGAATAACGCATATCAGTTCTAAGAAAAGATAATACTTAAAAAATCCCCCCACAATGGCTTTCTTTGTTTATTTTTTAAAAACAGAAAGATGTTGATTTGAATTTAACAGAATGAAAAATAATATGCCATATGCTTGGTCTTTAGGATAATTTTCAGCAATTTTCAGTGCAGCACCAATAGAAAAAATTATCAGGCATGTAGAGACTACCCTACATTAGTGGATGAAAGGTAGGCTGGTGCAGTCAGAAAGAAAAAAAGAGATCTTGAAATGGATGGAGATGAAAAGGAGGGCTGGGTGTATCACAAATAGGATAGATTTGCTTACCTCATAGATCAGTGACCTGAAGGAAGGAACATGGAGCAAGATGATTAACTTGCAAATTGTACAACACTAGAGGGAAGGTCCATTTCCCATTATTCTTGGTTGGAGATGTCCCTATATATAAGCATCTATATCCTGAATAATCTCCTAGAGCACCAGACTCTACTGGGTGTGCTGTAAGAAAGTGATAGGCTGCATCTGTCACGTGCAGCATTGCATGATGGCCTTTAAGTCATAACATAACAGAAAGTTATGCTGATAGGAAAAATGATAACTCTGTCTGTTTAGCCAAGTTCAGTGTTCATGTTCAGCCCAACACGCTCAAGTTTAGGTGGGCTATGATTTCAGTTTGGGTCAGCTCTAGTTAATATGGTCAGAGTTTCAGAGTAATTGCACCTGTACTCCTTCCCCCTCGTCCACTCCAGGAGTCAGGTCTCAAGTCTTTCTGGGCACAGATCCTTGTCTCACACCCTTCTGACCTGAGGTTTGGTACTAACAGTGAGCAGTTAATATAAGATATTTCTGGACACAGTGATAAAATACTGAATAGGATAGAAACAACAAGTATAAAGAGACTTTAATAAAAATGTAGGACACAAATTAAAAACCAATAAAAGGAAAGATGTTTTCACACAAAGCTGGTTAGACTGTGGAACTCATTGCCACTGGAAGGCCTTGGGACTAAGAATTTAATAAGATTCAGAAAGGGATTTTGAAATGTATGTGTATAACAAGAATATCCTTGATGATCATAGTTAAAGATGGTGAACATTTTGGAAAGTATATAAAATCTTATGCTTCAAAGCTTAATCCAATCTCTAATTATTAGAGATCAGTTTGAGACCTTATGGTGGGGGCAAATTGTCCCACATCTGTGTATTCTGGGATTCTTACATCTTCCTTTGAAGCATCTGGTACTGGTCACTGTCAGGCAGGATACTGGACAGGATAGATCTTGGGTCTGATCCAGTATGGCATTTACTATGTTCATGTGTTCCAAAGCCCACTGAAGTCAGTGGAAGGGCACCTATTGCTTCAATAGGCTTTGGATCTGAGCCATATACTCCCCAAAGGACTGTTAGCCCAAAGGATGAAACACAACCAGATAGCTTTTCTAATTCCTGGCAGCATTCTATCCTAAATATCCAATATTCTTAGATATTTCTAAGAACCATGTAAGGTTTGACTTTCTGACAAGGTAAGAGCATTCTTTGCCATAAGAAACATAGCCAAGGAAATTATATCCCAAAAGCTTTCCAAGAAAGATTTCAATTTTTTACCCATTATATCTAGTATCAGAGAACCCTTTTGTGGTGTAGTTTTTCTAAATTTTCATTTTCATACTGGCTGGGAAGTCTATTCTTCTTCAACTGCTTTGCCAGACACCATGATTTCTCCAGGAAATCAGACACTCTGATGGTTTCATTTTGAGGTAACAGATTGCTGTAAAACTATTTCAGCTGGTTTAAAGTATTTAGTTTTGCCTTGAGAATACAGAATTCTAAAGTACGTTGTAGTGCCATTTGGGTAATAGATCTCTGTTAACTGAACTTTACTTGCCCTTAATGTATTTATCAGGAATATGCCTGATGAAAAAAGAAATAGTAACACCAGTAATAAACCCTCTTTTTCAAATATATTCCAAAGCCACTAAGTACAAGTTTTCCAAATTCAAGTAGACCTATTAAGGGCGTGTCAGCAAAACAAAATGAGACATAGATCTTCTCCTGCAAAGTACATAAATACAATAAAAACATTAAAATAGCATATGGCAATTGAAAGAGAGAAGTAAAATCATGTAAGCAAAAATGTGAACTGGGGATGCTTACAGGGTTTAGTATATTTTAGAGCTTTTTCCCCATTCTCTTCTAATACCCGATGGAACCATTTAGGGGCCAAAATATAAGATTTGATCTTCTCAGGGCATTTCAATTTCTACTGTGAAATGACCATATCATGTTTTATTTTCTTCTATAAAGAGACATAGCTATCAAGAAATTTAGATTCACTTAAATACTGATTTCAGCTTTATTCCAATTCTTCAGACACAGGTATTGTTTGGCATCTGTTCAACAGGCTTTACACAGTAATCTGGAATTAATTCTGTAGAGAAACTGCCTGCTACCGGGATGGCTCAAAAGCACTGACTATCTGACTGTGCCATTTGGATGGCAGACTTCATTGAACCATTGTTTTATTCATGTACCCAGAGGGTGTGTGTGATGAATACCCGGTAGCTGTGTGCTACTGTTGGGTACTTACCTTTATGGGATTTATGGGCTAGTGTAGCTTTTATGTTGTCTACAAAAGGCATCTCATTTTTCAGCTCATAAACCTTCTCGTAGGGCATCTGATAAGAACCAAAAACAAGTTTCAGATAGCATCAGTTTTATTTGGTTACCTTTAATTATAGCTCTAGTTTCAAGCCATAAGGAACTTGCAACAAAACACACAAAAAACAGTTCCAGGTATTCAACAATTCATTTAAAAGAGAATTAAATCAGTATTTTCTTTTTTGAGTGAAGTGTATGAAGTACAACAACGAATGCAGTAATGAGGGTAAAAAATCACCAGTACTTTGAACTGACTTCTATGTAAGATCTTACATCAATTAAAAAGTATTTGTCTCTTACAGCACTAAAATAGTTTCTCTATACATTAATAATGAACACAGTGTATCAACCTATCTACAAAAACTTCATTATTGTGTACATTAACAATACAGCTAGACAATATCCTATATTACAATGAACTACTTATTGGCCCTATGTATAGTTTGACTAACAAAGACTACAGGAAAATATGATAATTGTTGTGATGGGGTAACTACTTCCATTTGGTATTTTATGTATGCTCGATGTGTGTGTGTGTGTGTGTGCGTGCTTATTCCTCCTTTCTTAAAAATAAGACTGAAGTAGAGGAATTTTAGGAGGGAAACCCAAGGATCTGACCTGTGTTAACATAGCATTTTATTTACATTTTTTACGAAAATACACAAAAACAAACCCAAGGACAATCCAGCTGGGATGCCTCCACCTATCACAACTGTAGCAGTATGACACAAGGAGAGAGATGGTCTCTCAAATAGCAACACTTGAAATTCAATCTGTAAACCAACAGATAGCTGGTACACATCATGAAGTACAAGTGGCATCGTGCTGTCACTGAGAAGCACTTCTGAATAGGCAGGCCTCAGTAGTGTGCACCAGCTTCAGTTTCTGAATTGACCTAAGGGTAGGGTGACCAAATAGCAAGTGTGAAAAATCGGGATGGGGGATGGGGTGATAGACACCTATATAAAACAAAGCCCCAAATATTGGAACTCTCCCTATAAAATCAGGACACCCTACCTAAAGGGATTATTTATTTATGATTATTAAAGCATATTTTAATAATCCAGGCATGAGGATCACAGTAGCAAAATTCACATCCAAAAGCATGCTCCTGGCCAGGTGCAGATGGTGAAAAACACTCCTGGACACTGCGATATGAATATCACCGTGAAAGAGGGGTTTTTTCACTTTCTTCTCTTCTCATTTTCCATCTTTTTCTTTTGAACAGAGTAAAGTGCTCAAGCTTGGTTCCCTTTCTCATATAAAAGAAAGGCTTCTTTAAAGGATAAAAAGGCTTGCAGAAAGAGTCTCAGAAAAGTGTTTATTTTACAGGCTACAGTCTAATAATACTTTTGAAACCCCCCTATTTCTGTGGCAGTTTCTCCTGCCATATTATAATAAAGCTGTGACCATTCACTGGGGTAAACTACCCATTCCTAGAGCTGAAATCTAGAGGCAGGGAAGCTGAAAGCTCCATGCTTCATCCTCTTCCATACTCAGTCCAAGTTCAAGGTTTTAGTAATAAGATAAAACCTATCTTAATACTCTACCAGCCTGGTACTGAGGTAGGGCCACTGAACCCCAGAATGATTCTAGAAGTTAATGGTTATTAGACTGTCCAGTAAGCCAAAAGGATAAAATCATCTCACCCATTTTCTGAGAACCACTGTGCATTCCTGTCAGAGGTTTGGGTAGTAACCCTTTTATCTACAAAATACTCTCAGACAAACTAAGGTTCAGTCATTGTGTAAATGTTATACAGAAAAGTTTAAGTATCAGGGTTCTCTGACACAACAGCAATGAAGGCCTTATAAGTACCTAGGTAGATTGATAGACACTGTTACGTAGGCATAAGAGGGACTTTTTTGCCTTTGTTTTGCATGCCAGTCTGAAGCTTTAGGACACATTTAGGAGGTTTTGATGGGTATTTCAGGGTCCTTAAACTAGTTTATCTTCTGCATGATTTGTGTGAAGCCTGACATCTGTGCTTGCATATTTAGTTTTAGTTGCTGAATTTGTTTGTTTTCATGAGCAATTTTGTTTGTCATGGTAATCAGAAGTGCATTCTAAAGAAACTGAAAACACTTTACCTTATTTCTCCTGAATGACTGCAGTTATTCTTGCTTAAAGAAAGAAATTCAAGAAAGGAACAAAAATAAACAGAGTTGCCACTGAAAATGTGTGTTCTCCTCTACGGTGTCAAAATATTCTGGTTGTAAGATCATTTTCAACAATAAACTACAAACAGTTTTTTAGTTAAGATGAGGAAGGGAAGTGATACCACAGGGAGAAGTGATTTAAGCTGCTTTCTTCTCTCGCCACTGAATATTTGGCCCCCAGTGAACATGAAGAAAATTGGGACTTCTTCATAGATCATGAGATTAATCAAATTCTATAACATAAAAGTCATTTGGAAGTTTGCCCGTGAACCAGTCAATCAGAGCGTTTGATATGAATCATGAAGCTCATTTTGTGCTAAGCAATTGACTTATTTGAAGTGTCACATGCCATACTGAGGTCCCCTTCCAGTACTGTTGTCAGATAATGCGACGGGGACAGTCTGTTAGTTTTCCCCACCTGCACTCCTGCAGCTGAGACATTATCTCTTGTGGCAGTAGAAACATAGGGGAAATGTAGGGCTGGCCTGTCACTTGTAGAACTTGGCCAGTTTGCTGGGATCTAAGCAGATGCTGGGCCTAACGCCTTTCTTGCTTGACTTGTTAGAACTTCTTGACCCTACTGTGCATGGGTCCAAAGGAAAATCCAGTGCTGTGCCACAAATTTAACTGGACATTTGTAATCAAGAAACCTGCTCTTCTTGATTTTTAAATAACTTAGATTTTTATTGGTAATTTTGGGCAGAAGGTAGGGTGAACAAAAGCCACAGATAGTACACAATCATCAATGTATAATTCTTTTACTCTGCTTAGGGGAGACTGATTTTAAACATAGATATTAATACAACCAAATGCAGTAAGTCTTACTTTAACAAATATATTTATAATGGAGAACAGAGAACATTTTTTGCTAGGAAATTCAAGATAGCTGCTCTGTATCTTATTAATGCACCACACTATGGAAGTAGGGGCTGGACACACAAAAGGACTGAGATGTTGCAACCCTAACTTTTAGGTTTCCTGCTGCCTAGTGGAATTCACAGTGTTGAGTTAGGTGGCTGGGCTCCCCAGGTGTTGTATGGAGCCAGTTAGGCACCTAAGAATAGGGTTTGTAGGAGCCAGCAAGTTCAGTGGGGAGCCACCTAAACTAGCCAGTAGGAAATGCTGAGGAAAGGGAGGGGGTCCAAGCCCTTTGGCCCAAGGTTAAACACCTAACCTAGTGTCACTTACCTGAGATGTGGGAAACCTGCTTTCAAATTCCCGCTCTGCCTGGTTTGGAACAGGAACTTGAACACGGGGTCTTGCACATCCAAGGTGAGTGTCCTAATTTGGTTATCCCAGCTGTTTTGTGTGCGAGGCTTGATCTGAGTCAGAGCACAGCTGTTGGATCAGTGAGAGAGACAGTGGAATGGCTAGCTTGAGTATTCCATTGGGGGCTGTGGCGTGAGCTAGGGCATTGAGCAGCTTGGTAGCATCAGGAGTTAGGCTGTTTTGTCCATGCCCACCAGCGACAACTTAGACACCTGGAGAATGTAAGTGTTTTCAGGGAAAGGCGGCAGCGGCATGGGGGTTTTGAGGATCTTATAGACACCTAATTTATGGATGCAAGTGCCTAAAGTGGCAGTTAGACACCTAAATCCCTTCACAGATCTAGGCCTAACTTCTTCCTCTCATTCCCCGCTAAACAACAGACCAATTCACCTCCTCTATACAGCAGCAGTTAGCTTGAACTCATTTCTGTAGCAAACCCAGGGAAGAGGCAGATGCAAGTATCGATAAAAGTTCTGAAAATGGTTGTGCTGTTGGGTATTTTTCATGCTGAAACTGTTTCTGTAGAGGACAAAAACCAACAAAATATCAGGAATTAAGATGAAAATGAGAATTAAATTATTAATATAACAGAATACCATTGCTTTCTCTGTGCACATTCCCTGATCTATTGGATTTTTCTCTCATTGTTCTGCAAAAATTGCTTCTGACTATACAATGGACTTCAGAAGGGCCGAAGCTTTCAGGCTCTTGATTTTTCATAATTCACTCAAATGCCAGCTCAATGACATTAAGTGGAAAAATAGAAAAAAAAAAGCCTTCACTTTTCCACAGAAACAATTTTGAAAATCCATTTACATGGAAAATAAAGAGACATTAAACCCAGTGCAAATCTGCAGCTGAATACAGAAATCTGAAAGCATAATATTTTATTTTTCCAGATAACACAATACAAACTGTTATTTACTGCCTGAAAGGGCTAAAGAGTTCTGAGTTCCACAGAAGGAAGTTGTTTTTCTAATTTACCTTGTGATAAAATCTGACTAATAATACTTTTACATTTTTAAAAGAAAATAATCCTTAAACATAAGCCTTCTTGGGAGAGTTTGAAGCAGTAGAAGGTATTAGTTAAGCAGCATTTCAATTTCATTCATTGGCACTAATGCTTTCCAAGCTGTACAGTCCCCGAAATGGCATTCTGACATTCCCCCTGTAACAAACTGTTTGCCACCTGCCAGGCTGCAGCGCTTAGACAAGTTATTCAGGAAGATGTTTTGCTAAATAATATTATCAACAACACAATTACAGGGGGAAAATAGGATTTCTTTACTGAGGAAAAAAACTTCCACAGTATGTCAATTGAATAAAAGGAAGTGGAAAAGACATATAATAGTACTTTGCAATTATATGGTGTCTTATCAGAATATCTCTAAGCAATTTACAAACAGCTCCTCAGCTCTTGTAAGTTATTGATTGAAGTCAATGGAGCTATAGCAATTGACATCAGCTGAGTATCTGGCCTTTGTGGAGTGGAGACACACCATCCCGTACTCGCAAAGACACTGTGAGGGTACAAACCTGTCAGACTGCAGCCTGTGAACATCACTGTACTTGGCATAGACACTTGTCTAGTCCCCTCCATTTACCAAATGCACGCCAGGATGCATAAGGGAGAAAGGAGCTGTGAAGTGGCAGACAAAGCCACGGCCTCTTCACATTCTAGTCTCAGCTGCAAAATTCTGATGCTAAGTAGCTATTTTTCTAGGAAATAGTTGCTTTTACATATTTGCAGGAGTAACTAACACATGCACCTGAGACAAATGGCAGTGACTGAAAATCATTTTCATCATCATCATATTTTTCATTGTTGTAGTTGTGGTTGTCGAAGTGTCCAGATTGCAAAATTTGGCCTAATTGCTTAAATTTTACAATGAACTTGTGAGTATCTTTTGTAAAGTAAGTACATTTGTACCTCTTGTGTATATATAAGTTCAGGGAGGCACAAAGAAAGTAAATGATTACAAGGTAACAGAAAAAGTCAGTTGCAGAGTGAAGAATGGAACACAACACCCCTGCACTGTAACTATAGGATGTTCAAGAAATTAATTCTGAAGGGGAAATAATGCAGTGGATATTCTAAATGAAATATAGGATAGTGTCTTTTGGCACAGCAAAACAAAACAAAACACTTTGCTTAACAATACTTAAGAAAAGAAAGCAGGAAAGAACAGGCATTAAAACGATTTGACTCAAAATTTTGTGCAGGCTATTAATGTTCATACAGACAAAATATGAAGTTGTCTCATAACTGAAAGTAAAAAATACTTATAAAATACTTAAATGAGATATAGTGTGTGCCATGCTGGGATATTGCTTCAGCCAGCTGAGAAATGGTGATATCTCAGCACGACGCATGCACTGAAATCTGTTATTGAGATTATAAATGGTACCATGCAAATAATAGAAAACACTGTTTAAAAAAAGTTGTAATTTGTGTCAATAATGGTTCCAAAATGAAAATGAAATAAGATACACTGATAACTAACACCCTGGTGCTGGTTACTAACTTTAGTTTAACAACAGTCTTTAGATTGCCTTCGTGTTGGAAGACTGTAACTTTTCTTTCCCACCCTGTCTCTGAGTTAGTCCACAGTTTTCTTTCTTTCTACTCTTCCCAAACCTGGCAAAATTATAGGATCATCTGAAAATGTCAACTTTACATTAGACTTCATATAAACATAAGGATGGTCTTGTCATCTTCTCCTCCATTACAATATTTAAAAATAGTTATGGTTACAGATGGATACAAATTCTAATATGGATTTCAAACTTCCCAATAATAACAAGACCCAGGATTTTAGTTTGTCCATTGTAAGATATTTGCCACATGAGAATCCTGATTCTCATCTAGGCTGAGATGACTCTCCTCCCTGAAAATTTGTATATGAATGGAATTAGGATTTTTAATTTAGCTCATCTCTAGTGAGACAATGATATAATACAAATCATTCATCCAAACTTTGCCTTATGCACATAGTGAGTGAACCGTTGTTTACATTTAGTAGAAATTTGCAATTCAGAATTGTTTTTAGGCAGCACCCATAGTGGGTTAAATGTCAACACAGAGCTTCAGCACAGCTCTCCTAAAGGACATATATTTATTAGATCCAAGTGTCAAAAGGAATCAGACAGTGGAGAAAATTCCATTCCTCAATGGTTTACTGTTCATATCAATGCAACACACAAACAATGGGACCATGATTTTAAAAGGTAGGTGCCTAATTCTAGATTAATAGTAACATACCTAAATAAGTGGTCTGACTTGCAAAAGTACTGAGTAACAACAGCTCTTTATTGACTTCAGTGGGAGTTGTGAGTGTTCAGCATGTCTGTAAATCAAACTGCCAAAGGGATACATTTTGCAAAGAGTGACGGTATTTGAAGAGTATGTGAGAAATGGTATTTGTCATGAAAAAAGAGAAGTCTTTAGTAAGACTCTTGAGTTTTACTTAATGAGTAGATCCTCAACTGGTGTAAACTGGTGTAACTAATCCAGACCAATTTATATTATCTAAGGAGCTGATCCATAATATTAAAAAAAAACCCAAAAAAACCAGAAGGTACGGCTCCAAGCCATTTTTTTCATTGGGCAGAACAGCTGTTTTCAAGCTTATGTTAATATTTTGTTGTCCCAGGAGATTACTGTGAAACTGATCAAGCTATCCATCCTCTGAAATTGTTGGCTTGTGATAGAATGGGAAGGCTCCGATATAGATAAGGAAATTTGAATAACAAATTCATGAAATGACGCTGTGAATGGTAAATGGATCAACTTTCCTAAACAGCACAATGAATTTTAAATAACCACTGTAGGGGCAGACAAAAATCAATCCCTCAGTGGTAGTGGTTTCCTGATAAAGAGGGAGCAGAATTGTTCTTAGTACATTTGGGTATAGTCTTTTAAAGTAGGTCACCTAATGAGGCTGATCTCTTGTACAGTATTCACTGCTTTACTTTTGACCTGTTCTCTATCAACAGAAATGAAATATGGAATGCAATCTGATTCTTCCTGGGAAAAGCAGGCTGAATTCTGAATTCTGGCTGAATTTAGTTGAGGCCTCAGTGAGGCAGGGAACTCAAAAAGTCCATCATAGATCATTGTTCTGAAAATGATTGACTAGTTCTGAGATGGTGAAAGTTTCTTAAGATGTTTAAATGGCTACCTTGTATGTTAAGCTAGTGCATACAAGGGTCAAAGGTTTCATGTGATTTGACAAAAGACCCACTCTGTGACCAGATAGTTAGGAAACTGTGGGTATGCAAGGACAGAAGAGGAACTGACATGGCAGAAACTGCTGCTCCGTCAGATGCAGCACAGGTGGCAGTTTCTCCAACGTTTTTGACTTCTTTGCTCTGGTTAGCATTTCCCAGCAGTGGCAGTAGCAGCAGTACCGGGGTTCATGCTTTTTAAATCGGGAGAAATCTGGCACAAAATGTTGCTGTACCAATCTAGCCACAGGCAAAGCAATTTGTGCCTGCAGTGGTGCACTCCTACCTTGATAAGCAACTTAAAGAAATCAGAAACTGTCCATTTGCATATTTGTAATAAAAACTTTATGCTGGTCTGATCTTCCCAATTTAGTTGTTACCTTGCTCAGTTGTCTATCAACAAGTGTATGTTCTGAATAGATATTTAGAATGGCAAGAAGTATTATAACAGATCAGAGATTCAGATTGTCACTGGAAAATACAGAGCATCTGGCAGATTTGAAAGAGAACTTTGCAAGACTGAATTATAAATATGCATGTATGGCTAAAAACACAGTGTTACTGTTTAATAAATCAGAAGGTGACCAAGGTACACTGCACTGTATGTTATAGGAGATCTTTCCTTTGCTTTGGTTTTTGCCCCATGTGATGCCCAATGTAACTTGCCTCATCCTGATATAATTTTAAGAGCTGAACCAACCAACAGTCCCTCTTTGTTACATCAGGCTGTCCAAAATGTTTACTTTTTTTTTTACTGAAAAGCTAGGTTTTTTTTACTAAAAATTCCTTTGGGAAACTAAATTGTATTCATTTTGGTTTTTCATTAAAAAAATTAAAAAATTGTAGGAAAATTTGAAAAAAAATACTTAAAAAATACTTGAAACATAATTGGCATGTTTTCACCACCTCTAACTTTAGCAGCTATTACAATAGGGCCCTTTGCACAATACAACTACAATAAATAATAGAGGAAATATTAACAATATTTTAGGGTAATATTTTTACAAATAGAACATGGCTCAAAGGGGCAATAAGACCATATCCCTTCTGTTAGATATTTGTTGTGGTGAGTGTTTTCATCAGAGCACTGAATACGTTATTAATTACATTTTACATGTGGATTTTGATTTCCATTGCATTCTACTGTTACTGCTATTATAAGTATATTTTTGTGTGCCCAGAAATGTTCTACTTATTGCATAAAATATAACTTATTACATAAAGATAATAAAATAAGAAAAGTATATATTCTAGATTTTACATGACACAATGAATGAAAGTTGTAAATGGACAAAAAGGTTGAGCTGGTCAGAAAACAGGCTTTGAATTTATGGTGACAAATTGAAAACTGAAACATTTTGATTTGGAAATGCTGCTGCAGTGCCTCATGGGAACTGTATTTTGGGTGATGGGGAGAAAGTGAAAGGAAACCCAGGATGTAAAACAGGGTATGTCATGTAGGCTCTTGAAGGCAAGGGCAAGTAGTTGGAATGTGATGTGCAATACAACAGACATTTACATTCCTGGACATTGAACAACAGCAGACGAAGATACTTTTCCATGGTTTTTTTCTTTGTTTTCATAGCACAGGCATCCTCTTGTTGGCAAAGTATTTTTTTAATTGGAACTCTCTGGACAGCAAGATGTGTTACATTTACAGAAATAATGACTTCACAAACCCCAAATGGATTTTATGAGTTCATAAAATGTTTTATTGAGATTGTGTAGCTCACAAAACCCCAAGTTCCATGGGATTTGTCCAGTCCTACTTGACACTACATAAAGAGTAGTAGCTAAATGAAAATAGGACCACATAATCAGTATGCTTTGGACTCAAATGCACAACATCTTTGGGACTGATGCTGATTCCATTTACAATAGTATAAATCAGGAGTAATTTCACTGGAGATAATGGATTACGTTGGAGAAAAATTAATGTGAATCAGATCAGAATCAGGTCTTCAGGATCCAAATCTCTATTCTAATATTCACTATATCCCAGATGTGCTATCATGTTTTCTCCAAAATATATATTAACAAAGTAAAGTAGATTATTCTACAAAGGAAGAGTTAGCATTATTTCTCAAAATGTCATAACCTGTTTCTATTACTTTCAGGGCTGGAATATGGTAAATCTGATTCTAGGCACACTATGAAATGGGAAGTGGGATGCCTCTGTGGTCCCATCCTCATGATATGGCCCCAACTTGAAATGGCAGTGGCAGAAGTACTCCTTCCCCTCCTAGAAGTGGAAACTGGGAGCCCTTTTGTTTGAGAGAGCAACAGGGGTGAAGGAGGGGTGGCAGTGAGGGATGTGGGACAGGAATAACCTCGGCAGTTGGGAGAAAATACTTGGGGAGGGGGGATGAGCCAATCCTTCTACTTTCTTCTTCTCTGGACACTTATGGTCCTCTGCAGTAGTGAAGTTTGCAAGGTCCTCGAGCGTAGGGGATCATGGTGTTAACATGCCACAGAGATGCATGAGGCTGTTCCTTCCACAGAGAGCTATTATTTCAGGCTGTCTGCAGGCTCAGGCAGGCATCACTGCTTCAGTTACACTCAGTTCACATTCTCAAGATTTTTTCCCAAGCACGATGACTAGAAACTTGTTTTCGGAAACATAATAAAATTCTGCCCACGTCACATGACTCCAGGAGCAGAGGTCCTTGGAATTGTTCTAGAAGGTAATCTAGCCTTAATTGCTCTATTGTTTTCCTTTTTCTTTTCTGCATATTACTATTCTTTGTGTACAAGTTCAGCATTCAGACTAAAAATTCTCCCACAAAGTGATTGCTCTACTATGTATACAGTGTTATTTGTTCCTTGTTTCCATCTCGGGATTACATGTTAAAATATGGAGGTTTCCTGATTAACTTCCTTTGAATTGTATGACTTGTTCAGAGATATCAAAAATACAGACTACAAGGAGTTCCAGTATAAATTCTATTTTAATCTAAAATTCTGCAGAAGTTCTCAAGAGAAATGCACACAACAGCATTTTCAAAGCACAGTTATTAAGTCTTGGCTGTTCAAACAGAGCTGAACTCTGACACCAGGAGAATGGAGGCCTTCACAGATAGACTTCCTATGGCAGAACTGCTAACTTATATCCTCTTTGTTAGGGGCAGTGCAGTTCTAGTTTGCAGGGTACCATCTGACCAAGTGTCCTGTTCATGATGGAACTAAAGTAATAGCTAAAGGTTGCTGGAAGGCAGGGGGCAGAAAGCCAGCTGCTGAAAGAGAAACATTCTTGAGACAGACCCTGCAGACATCCCAGGAAGAACTTTCAAAACCAAGAGAGTCATTCTTTAGACATATGAAAAGCTGTTCACACACTCAGGCTCATTAGTGATTCCCAAATCACTACAGCCCTATGTGATCAAAACAAACCCAGGAAGACAGTGTACGAAACAATCTAGAGGAAAATTAACTTGCCATTCCAGTAAAATGTCAAGAGTATTCCTGAGCATTTAAAATTATTTCATGTGTATCCTGCTGGTAGATGAGGAAAAAAACATAATCCAATTTCTCAAGAGTTGCTGAGCTTTATAAACTCCAAGTTTAAAGACTATTAGAGTATGATGTAATTCATTACATTAACGTTTTATTTATGTAGTGCCAGATCATGGCCTGCCCATTCTGCGTGCCAGCACAAGGGAATACGGGAGCATAAGTGCCCTTCATTCTCTTGCTTTGGTGTTTTATTTTATTATTTTTATTATTTTTTGCTTTATCTCCTGCACATGGGGAAAGCAGATGCCATGGAGCTGCTATAACCCCACCTTGTGAAGATGGGTGGGAAAGAGCAGAACCTTGCCTTTGCCCCCTAAGGCGGCTGGTGATGCTGGTGTGTTAGGTAGGGTACACTGTGACAGGTATAGATCTGCCATAAATGACTCCCTTTCAGGAGTAGCAGGAAAACCAGGGAGACTCCTCCATAAATGCAGCACAACAAAGGGCAGCATAACAGGGTGCTCTGGCCATGCCTTTCCCCCTCCTCCCCACTCCCAACACATCTGCACCAGGGAAGGTGATGTGAAAATCAGCTATGTCAGCTCTACAGCCACTGGAGGAGTAGAGATGCAAAAGGAACAGATCCAGGCAGAGCACATAGCTATACATCTAAAAATATGTTTACGAAGCTGGAGGAGAGACAAATGACACAAGAGAGGATTTTAATGCTCTCGTGTGATTGCCGATGCAGTGAGATTGAAAAAACAAAACGTTTGCAGGACTGATTCTCTTTTGCTTCATCATTTCCCCTTTTGTTTTTGTGAGCTCTTCACAAACCTAGCACTCTCATTCTCTCAAATGGGTGTTTTATGTACAAACCTCAAACCATTGTGCAGTTGTTTAAAACTATTTTGGATAAGCAAGCAAAACCTGTTTAAATCCCACTTGCCTCATGATGACATATAATATAGGGTAATGATATTCTGTCCACTTTCTCTCAATTCCATTTTATTACACAAAAGCTTCATTGTTTTTTAGCACAAGAGACTGAACAGACATTTTGCTTTAAAATATGTTGGGCAATGAACTTCCAAAGCTCACTTTTAAAGAACTGTCTTATGCAGAAGTCATGTACATCCCTTCAAGTTGACTATTACAACAAAAGCAGTGTTCTGACCATTGAGGTTAATTTTCACTTTTACTCCGGGCATGTGTCAGAATGACTACACTGCAGCTGCCTTTAAAACACGTTGGGTCCTATTATGATCTCAAGTACTTACAAGCGTATAACTTGTTTTCCCACTGATCTTTTGTGCAGCTCAATGAGTATATATACTGCATGACATTCAGTCTTTTGTAAGCAACATAGCAACAGGGTCTGGGAAAGATGTGGGCAAAGACAGAGAGAGCCTTGAACTTCAAATATGGTGCTCAGGATCATCTTTATTTTGATCATATATGGGAACAGCACAACTAATTGTAGGCTTTCCACGGCACACATTGGAAAGGTGGCAGCCTTCACCCTGGTGGGTGCTGAAGTAGTTTGATTTCTGGGAAATAGATAATAGATCTGCCTCAGTGAATTCTACTCACTGCTGGTATGTCTGATGCTGCCATTTCTTAGGCCCTGAAATGGCTGTCGTCACATCCTCTACTTCCACGGCTGAGGTCTGGAGACCCAGAGTAAACTCTAGTGGCCAAATCCTAAAGTTCTCCCTCAGTCCTTTGTCTGGGATATATTCGCAGGTCTAGTAAATTTGTGTTCAGTGCAGAATTAAAGGTGAGAGCCACATTTTAATTTGTATCATTACAGCTCTTTGCAGTACAGATAATAGCTACAGTCTTTCTTCTTGGTTCCAAGGAGTTCTTTGCCATTAGCAGGGTTGCAACAGGGTGAATTGCACCCTTCTGGACTAAGTACCTACTCCTTCTGAGCACCCTCAACTCCTATGAATTAAATGCTCAGAAAATCACAGGAGGAGGCCCTAACCTGGACATCGCTTTTACACTCCACTGTAGATCATTCAACAAAGCAAATATATGTATTTAACAGAGGTTAGATATAATACCCAGTACATCATGCAGTCTTTCCTCTGGGCCTATGAATGATCATTCCCTATTGGATTATTATTATTATTCCTTCAGGGCCTGTCTACATGGTGGTGATGTGCACTAGCGGGGGGTGATTTCTAAAGCACACCGTGATGTTGTGCATTAACTGGTCCAGGCAGTGAACTAAAAGTTCCCGAGTGTGTGTTAATGTATTGCTGTTTGAAAGTCCACTGAAGTCCAGTGAATTATGGAGCAGAAGTAGCCCCAAACTATTTCAACATTTGGGGTTCACAGTAGCTTTTAAAAAGACCACACTGAAGAAAAATAAAGGCTGGGATACTATGAATTAGTTTTGGAATATATTTTGGAAAAAGAAAAAACAGAAGCAGAATATTTGGAAAGTGAAGGAATCTTCCAAAAGACAAGGTGGTTTGGACCAGCTTTAGCAAAAATGCAATTTGACTGTTGTCTTACTCATGTGCCAAGTCCTACTGAATTCAATGGGAGCTTCCCTGAGTAAGACCTGAGTGAAAAATGAATGTCAGCTGGCTCAGTCTGTTCTGAAGGAATGGGAGATATGATACTGTCACAGAAAGAATATAATGTAGCACATGCTGAGTAAAAATCTGTCAAACTTCTTTAGATAACTCTCTTCCTCCTCCTCCTTAAATTTCTGTATGGGGGTTACATAAAATGATAGCAGTATTGAAAGGATTTAACGAGGTGTGTGATTTAATGCTCCAAAATCTTTCTGATAGTTGTGTTCATAAACACCTACTATAAGTGCCAAATGTATGTGATGTATGTGATGACTCGTCTCTAGCACATGGCTAATTTCTTTATTTAGGGCTGCCTGGGGAAGGAATCCCATTAGTTCAAGTTAAATTCCCAAACTATATTTTAATTTTTTTTATAGACATTAATTTTGTTCAATCATATACACTTCAGTACTGTATGAAAGCTATGCAGTTTGTCAAAAGAGTCAGCGTTGTAACGCTGTCCTTCGTTTTGAAAATCTACCAGGTTTCCATTGCTTGGTTGAAACTATATTTTTTCACTTTCCATCATTATTAATTTATTTCTCTTCTATTAACCCAGTGTTAGTGGGCTTTCCAGACAAAAGTGTACAAGCAGTTATGCTGGTAAAATCTCACTGACTTCGCTAGAACCAAGAGCAGAAGTTGGCTCTAAATGTTGCTGTTGGTTCTCCAGAGGGGTCCAGCAGCCTTAGAGGGGGCTCAGCTGGCCTCTCGAAGATTTCATTTGTGTATACAAATGGTCTTTGTGGCGTAGGGCCGTCGTAACAGTAGCCGCACACCCTTCCCCTTCTGACCACCTGAGAACTAGGAGCCTTAAGGTCACACCTGCAGTGTCCACATGGAGGAATTCCAGAGCAGCACTTTAGGATATGCTGCTACTCACAACTTCTGTATTCCAAACTGCAGAGTAGTGCGGCCCTGCCTTAATTTGCACAGAGAACCAGGCCTGCTATAGTGCACATTACCCTGATATTCTGACACTACACAAATTGAAGTTCCTAGTATCAATCCACTGGGATGCCAGGCTGTCTCAGGGACTGCCTTTCCCTCTGCTATCAAGATCCATCATGCCAGCTGTGTCCACAATTACAAAGGTGAGGCAGTTAGGAGGCTTTCTAGAAGGTGGCCTTTCTTGGTAGCTGGCCCATGACCATGGAACTCCCTTACACAAGAGCTTACAGTAATCTTCAGGACAAAATGCAAGGCCCCTCTCTTCACAATAGCTTTCCCACAATAAATTACTGCTTCCTGGAAACAGTAACAGGGCAATGCCGGACAAAAGGAGTGACTAAAGAGATGACAAACATTATCTGCAGACATCTCTCTAAAAATAATTGCACAGGAGAGATGAGGGAAAGTTTAGCCTCCTTGTTGACTTTCTATAATACTGCAAGGTGCTCAAATCTCATGGTCATGAACACAGTATGGATAGTTGCACGGACGGACAGAACTATATGAGGACTGGGGAGGATGGTGTGGGGGGAGGGCAGGGTTGCCAAATCACAGTTCATATGATAGAAAAACTATGAAGCTCTTCGAGAATGTAAAGTACCTTTTCAGTCCTGTCAGCCTTCAGAAATCTGGTCTGCTTTACAAGAAATTAACTGTACCTCCAGGACCATATTAATAACAAAAATAAATCACATGTATACACCAATTTCTTACTGAGGATCAGCCATAAAGTTTGTGCTTTTGGCTTTTCGTTTACCCTGTGAACTGTACATAAGGTTGTTACTGACTGATCTAGTTACCTTGAGACATAGTTTGTACCCATCAGATTTCCATGCAATTATCTTTTTGCACCAACCAGAGAAATAAATCATCTCCATTTTGTATGAGGTGTTGACATTTATTGATTTAATGGTCTTGTGAAGCCTTTCATGGAAACCATTTTAAAACACAAAATCGAATTGCTAGAAATTAAGAGATAACAACATTGTAACAAATTCTGATAAGCTATCATTATGAGGTATGTCAAAGAAATAATGGAGTAAGACAGACTTTTCCAAAGATGTATTGCATCTTTGCTACTGAATTTCTTCTTCTGCTTGCATCCTACGTAATACTGTGATTTTTTTTGACACACAAAATAATAACTCTATCATAGCTTGCAATTTCCTTGATAGTCGCACTCAAAATACTAAAACCCTTTTTAGCAAGTATAATTTCTCCTTTACAGGCTGTGACTATGCATTGTTTCTTTTCATTTAACCCAGCAAAGAAAGGCCTGCTAAATAAATAGCTTAAAAGTCTCTTTTAAGGTGACAATGTAAATTGTTTAGAAAGGGAAGAAAAGGTGATCCTTATAGTCGAACTGGGACTGAGGTTGCCCTGGTTAAACTACCAGATCTTTCAAAGACCTTCGTTATGACCTTAGACAAGTCGCTTAATTGCTTTGTGCCTAGGTATCTGGCTGTAAAATGGAGATAATATTTCCATGCCTCACAGGTGCATTAGGAGATATTCAGGAAGTGATGGTGACCATATAAGCAGAAAGAAGAAAGTAAATTATTATAGAAGTAATAATTGTCATTTTTAAAACACTTACAGCTAAACCAGTGTGTAATATGAAAATGTGCTGAGGGCCAGATTTTCAAAAGTGTCCTTTAAATGCATACCCCTTTCAGTTTTACACAAATATTTGAATCCCTCAAAATTCATATTTTACTTGCAGTGTGAACAGATTTTTATCTAAGGTTCATGGACAAGTACTGTTTGCTTGTCCAGAATTGATAACAGATTTAGAGGCTGCTGGAAGGCCATTCTGAAAGTATGTCCAATAATGCAACAGGGTATAGAAACTTTACTGAATCTGGTGAACAGTTAAAGCATAAATTATTTATAGGATTTCTGTTAACTCTATACAAGTGTTCCAGAAACATAAGGACAACTGTGTACAAGTCATTTAGCTATTTGTAGCTTTCATTTTCCCTATTTTACTGTGCTATCAAATTTCTACTGACAGCTCTTATCTCCTGCATAGTCGTAGTGGTTTGTTTGTGGGTGTTTTTTTTGTCTCTAGCTAGTTTTACCTCCAGAGCAAACTAATGATCTAGGTGTGTGGGGTCTTGTCTAGCCATCATTTTACCTGTGCTGGGTCTGCACTCCCGCAGCAGTACTCTTCAGGGCTGTTGTTTTTTTAAGTCTTTTGGATTTTCTTGCCTTTTACAGGGACTTTGTGTTTCCCCCATCACCCTAACAGACCAGCTGAGAACTTGTTATAAATGATGTTCTGTTTTTAAAATGTGTATTGCACAGACTATTATCTGAGAAGTGCTCAGGGAAAACAAATTAGGCTATCACACTGTGTGACAACTTTTTTACATAAATTTTAGGCTTTAATACACAACAAATGTGGGTTTTTTTACATCCAGTAAAGACCTATAACTATATTTGAGTGCAATAATTGCTAAACTGCATTGTACTCAATTGTTTTGAAGACACAAACTGCAGTACTATCAAAGAAAGCTAGCAACAGGGGTGTATAAATAGCTCCAAAGAGCATACAATCTGACTGAACTTGGCAGGGCTGAGTTTACTGAAATAAACGTCAATGTGTAGCTTGATATTTGAGTTCAAGAAACACAATCACTGTTGAAATTATGCTGCTGCCTCTTGGGGCTTGACCTCTTTATCTGTACTACGGGGCACAGTAGCCATGTAGAAAGCTTGTTTTATCTTTCTGGGGCTTAAGCCGTGACCCCCCTCAGACACTTCATACTGAGTATCCATCAACTTGTATTCTTTAGTTACTGCTAAGAATATCTAATTCATATACACACATCCAATGTCACACTCAGGCACAAGACCTACCAACCTCATCAGTGATAGGTTAGTTTCCTAATCGATCCCAAAAACCTGGAAACTATGGGGGCATCATTTTAACACAGCATGGGGAAGGAAATTGGATGTATATTATCCCTCTTGCCAAAAATATTCATGCAATATGCTGTTTGCATATGACATCATTATTTGGAGGGCGTATCGTTTAAAAGCAGTGTTTGCTAAGAGTACTCAGGTTTACATGATTTCATATTTTAATTCAACATTTCTAATATATTAAATGACTTGAGCAGAACAGCATTGACTCTTCACATCATTATTTAGCTTGTGAAAATGTAAACACACAAGCACTTGGAAACTTAACAGTGTTTCTGCATTTTCAAAGTGTTTTTCATTCAGGACTTAAATATAAGCTGTTCTACAGGGATATTCTCATTGGGACTCTCCTAATTAGGAAATGAGTGTAAAATTCTTGCTCTACTTCAAGGGTGAGGAAAGTGCAAAACACCGGGGAAGTTCTATGTTTCTAATGTGTCTGAGGGAAGTGGAAAGAAAAAAGAGGTTGTGAAGAACCTGAGCAGGAGGATTTCTTAATTCCCACATAGCTCTACTTTGTAGCAACTCTCTGAATAGGACTGTGGAAGGTGGTGGTGTGGGATGTGATCATTAGGTATGTATGTAGCATAGATCCACCGGGCCAAAACCCCTTGAGTGAAATCCAGGATTTCTGCCAAAGAGTCAACCTCATATGGGAAGGAACAGTAGTCTATTGTGTAGCATCATCTGGTCCTATTTAAGGGTTAGGTGAGGATGCATATTCCCTAATTTGCAAGTAATTGCCCTGTTGACTAGGATTTTGCACTGGGGATCAGGATTTGGACCCTAATGATTTGGGCAAAACTAAGGGGGGGGCAGAATTTAAACAAATCTCGAATTTATATCAAATATGAAGACTAGAGCTGATGGAAATTTTCCATATTTTTAGTTTTTGATAATTTTTTTCAGGTAGGGACTGATCCTAAGTCCACTGAATCTTTCTATTAACTTCAGTGGGTGTTGGATCAGGCCTTTAGTGCAGTAAATTGTGAAAAATACTCCTAAGTAAACAGATAGCAAAGAGCGTCATGCCCCTGCAATTCAGAAACTGCAGTGACTTCTGATTTGTTTCAGGATGCAATTTGAAGTATTGGTTTAGATCTATGAACTCATTTATGGGTTGAATTTTGAATACCTCAGACACTGCTTTTCTTTCTTTCTTTCTTTCTTTCTTGCTTTCTTGCTTTCTTGCTTTCTTTCTTTCATCCAATACAATAAAATGAATTGGAGTTTGAGTTAATAGTTCCTAGATGTATATGGTTTGAACTGCAGGGAAGGTACTTTTAATATGGAGCCCTTAATTGGAATTTGCTACCCACTTGGCTTGACAGAGTCGAGATTTGTTCATCTTCCAAACATGCTGCAGGGCCCATCTACTCAACCTGGCTTTTTCTGAAAGGTTGAGTTGAGAGTTTAACTGAAGCTGGGTAGGCATTTCATATATAATTTTATTTACACTGTGTTCATTTAAATGATTACTGTATATTTTAAAATTATTTTGAATGCTTATGTGTCTGGAGAGATTCTGTTAAATGCATTGTATAAATACATGAAACAAACACATTAGAATTTTCAAAGATTTTAATTTAATTTTTTGGTGCTGGCCAGTGTTAAGGGATAAGGTGGTGAATTTCACTATTATTCAGAGAGAGCAACAGAGAGTGATCGAGATAATCTAGGGCACCTGAGAACAACTCTGGGCTCTAAGGTTCTTCATTTCTACTTTTCACTTTCATATCGAGGTTTATCCTGGTCCTATTAAAGTGAAAGGTAAATATTGTTGATGTCAATGGGGGTGGAGTAAGCTCTTCAGATTCCCTCTGGGTTTTTTGACAACTCACTTAAGCTCCTTTCTTCAGTTTTTTCATCTACAAAACTCCAATAATACTTACTTACCTACGTAATAGGGATATTGTGAGCATTACTTATTTATCAGCAATTTGGGATTTCCTTACTCACACTGCATATTGTCTTTCCCCAGGAATAGTCAGATTGAAGTCAATGGGGTTAATCGTGAAATAGGGTGCTATGCAATGGAACTAAGGGTCTCTGGGTCTGTCCATTAATATCTGGAAAATGTTTCGATTGTAATCATACAATCCAGCCAGAATATAGTTGCATACAAAGACCAGTGTATAGCTGTGCTACCCAGTGATCAGGAAAGAAACAAGATCATTTCTCTGAGAATTAGGATCTGATCCTTGCTCTAGGCTGGAAGTAAGATATGACATCAAAAGAGCTCCCATTCCTTACCCTTGCCCACCACCCATTCCCCATCTATATGGGATAGAGAGAAGCTACCTGCTGCTGACTCTACTCTTCTCCTGGCAATGTAGGTAGTCTATGAAGGGAACTCAGGGCGCTCCTTACACCCTTTACTCCTTTGTGCGGGCACTGTAAATTTACCCTTCTTCACCTTTTTTTCTATTTTGATTTAAAAATATGTGAACCAGGAGAAAGTGGGTACTATTACTTGCTCTACTGCTGAGAAAAACTGAAAGCAAGCAAACAAACAAAAGCATTAAAAATTCGATGACCCCTCTCCTCACCCACAGCCATATGTAGGAAAAGACATCAAAAAGTAAGAACAAGAAAATCAAAACCAACAACTAATAAAACTTGGGGGAAAAATACGTTTTTGTCAGCCAATGTTTCTATTTATTTATTTTCGAGAAGTGTTCTGTCAGGATGGAAGGACATTTATTATTTACTGAAGGTTTTCTGCTGTGTCTGCTGCCCTTGATAGCAAGTATCATTCCAGACAGAAGGAAATAAATAAATAAGAAACAACTGATTAGGAAGGACTGGAGTAAGGAGCCAGGGAAGGCACTCTGATAACTTGTTAAAGACTCAGCAACTATATTCCTGTGGCTGCAGTGTTTTGCCCTTTATTTTTCTTTTCATTTTTCTCTTCCTCTTTCTGTCCAGGGAAGGTTATATTTTTCTATAATTACCACAAGCAGATCTTTCTCTGGCAGCACATGTAATGATTAATTGCACTTTCTTTATTACAGTAGTGGGTGGCTTTTGCATATCCTCTCCTTATGTATATATATATCCTTTAATTCTCTGTATTACAGGAAGTACTAAGTGGTTTGCTTGTATTAAAAAAGATACCGATTAGCTACATATGGGTTACAAAGCTACAGCTGTCTGATTGTTTGGTGATATTTTTTAGTTCTATCTACCTCCCTTTAATGGACGTGAAATTACGATTAAAATCAGAGGAAGTAACTTGCAAGGACAGAAACTGATCCTTAGAATGCACAAGCTAAAAACAAATTCTTACCTTCTTCTTCTCAAATTTGATATTATAATGGCTCATGCACTTGATGAGTCAGCCTGCTCATTAAAACTGGAACCACCAATAAAAAGGGTAATACAGAGAAAAACAGTGATCAGGAAAATAAGGACTGAAGCCACCATGAAGGAAGCTGCCAGAATTTTGGGTTTAGGGAGGGTTTGGCTATGGATTTTTTGGTATGACTCTTTGCCACACCATTTTATTCAAAACAAAAGTTAAAAATCAAAGATCATTTTAGCTGTGCAGGAAAAAAAATAACTAGTGATTAGTGAAGTGAGTGATTCTAACCTTTGGCTCTGTTCCATACGTAGTAAGGAACCACAATATTTCAGAATGCTGGACATGAGTACTATCCATTTGGCACAAACTATGAACCTGACCCTGTAAGCCTTTCCACTGTGAGACCTCTTTATTCATGTGAGTAGCCAGTGGAACCAGTTTTGGGGATTAAAATTGCTTTCATATCAGGTCAGGATCTGGCCCAAAGTCTAGAGTCATATATTGTGCTCTATTTGAGCCTATATCTTAATAAGGGCATCTGAAAACTGGAGCGATTTCAGAATAAGGATACCTACTGGTTCAACGCAGCTTCAGGCTGACAGCACATGATATCAGTGCTCTGTGTGCTGCACTGACTGCCTGCTAATTTCTGGATGGTGGTTGGTTTCAATCTGTAAAACTCTCAGACCAGATCTTCAGCTGGTCCCTAAATGGCTTGGGACTTGGTTATTAGAGAAACCAGGTGGGTAAGGTGGTATCTTTTATTGGAACTGGTAAAACTCATCTTAATTTTTCTGGAATTTAGCATGGAATTAAACAAGCAATTTAAGATGAATGGATATTTGGTTAGTATTGTTCTTATTCCTGGGGCAGGCAAAATTTTTCTTTTTGTGAGCTTCATTTTTGATAGTGGATGAGCTAGCCTTTATAAAAGCCAGAGAGCAAGGGACACTGGCTTTCATATAAACTGAGGTAAACAACCATAGAAATAAAATATTTTTAAGCCTTCATATTCCTTTGAAAGAAGATAAATTAAACGATGATGTAGATAAAATTTCTCTTTGCTTCATAATTGTTCTGTTGCTTTAATAAAGATTCTCTGTAATTTTATGTGCTGGGCAGAAGGTGGGACCCCTAGATAGAAGTTGTCCTATGCTGTTGATGGAAAGCTCCACAGTAACTATAGGCAGGCTTAGAAAAAAGTCCCTTCTTATCATGAAGGATTAAAAATATGAATATTCTTAAAATTTGCTCTCATCTAAACCATTTCCCAGGAGACAGCCTCAGAGCTTGTGCAACCAAAGAGTCTGAAAAGAACCATTCACCCTATAGATTAATTGAAGGATTGAAAGGAGCTCTCTATCCGTATAAACAGAGCAGACTTGATTCCAATCTTATTTACATCAAAGGAAATGAGGCATCATTTCACTGAAGTCAATGTGTTATGCCAGTTTAAAAATGGTGTAAATGAGATGAGCATCCTGCCCAGTGTAAGGAATTAAATACTATGCAGATTTATTTGCATACATAACGTATTTCTGGGCAGGGCAGGACAGCTGACTTTGTTCTCCTGCCCTGCATAAGTACTTTATGTATGTAAATAAGGGATAAGGAGACACTCAACTCTCTATCTGTCATTGCACTCAATCTAGATGACAGAGGTCTCGAACGTAGTTTATGCATATTTAAACACTAACAAACAGTGACCTGATGTAAGTTTCCATTTTCTTTTCTATTTTTGGCCACAAACTGAATAATTTTAATCCTCAACTTGAGCACCAAAGTCTTCTAACCCCTTAGACTGTGGGAAATGGGGTGGGAAATTAATAGGTCCTGTTCTATGGCCTGGTGTTTCTCATTGTGGTATATTGCAATATGAAAAGAAACATGGTTGACTGAGGTGTGTGTACCTGCTTTCTGCTCCTCTGAAGTACAAGTAGAAAATAACTATGGCATTAGCAACATTTGAGCAGTACGAGTTGTTAAACAACCTAATAATAAAGTACTCAGGCCAGCAGGTTAAGCTATTGGAATGTTACATTCTGCTGCGTTAATCCCAACCCAATGCTAACTGTGAATCTGCATTTGTGGTTTAGGAGAGCCTAAATTACAATTCCCTGGAGGGAGAGATTTCAAAACATTCCCCTCTCCTTTGTAGTCAATGTGAAGAAGGAGGAGGAGGAGATATGTAACTCAGACACACAAAAGTGCTGCTGTATCTTTCCATGACTAATTACAACTGAGAAGTTGTTTGCAGTAAATGATATGTGACTTTATCACCAAGTTTTTCTAAGCAAGTTTTCAAGCAGTTGCTCATTCTGATTACATATCTACCACTTCAGAATTCTTTCTATAATTACTGACATTTATGTGTGCTGCAGACACTGAAGTTTGCAATTCATCGTGAAGTGTACACTCTATGGACTACGGACGAAATTCTCCTTAATTGGGGAAGAAGGGTGGGGGCTCCACAAGGCCCTATCTACTGTTGAAACCCTTAGCATGGAATTCACAGTATCTAAACTCAGAGCAGACTTTTATGTGGGTGAAATGTGAGTGTGTGTGTCTGTATGTGGTAGGGGAGGGGGGAAAGGGGAGCAGGATTCTGAGGCGATGAAATCTTGCTTCTGTGCACAGGGCTGCAGTGTAGCCTTCCAAGAAACTGCTACTTCAGCTCCTGGCAGTAGCAGTAGTTTCAGCTCCTCTGTCACTTGTGTAATGTGTGAAGATCATTGTATCTACTTAAACACTGATCTTGTAGCCCCTCCTCTAAAATCCTTCTGTTCATTCTCATAGTGTAATCTGCTGGAGAGTGTATATTAAGGTCCCGCTCTGTGCTGACCTGTGGAGGACATAAATTGTTACAGGCCCCAGTAGTGGGCCTTGTTTCTTTAGCTCAGATGGGAGCAGCTCATGCTTTTAGCTCTGGAGGTCTCCTCATCAATCCCTGGGGTGTCAGCAAAAAACACAGCTATCGCAATAGCTCCTCTCTGTTCACTGACCTAAATGAGGCCAGCTTGGAGATGCCATCTGTCCTTCTAAGCAGCTAATCCACTCTCTGCACACCCCCAAAATGAGATTTAATGGTGGAGATGGCCATGCTCTAACCCGCCACACTAGGGTGAAATTTGTTCCTATGCAGGGACTTAAGAAATATCTAAAACATTCACTCCTCTGCTCTGGAGGGAATTTTATTCCAAAGAGAATAACAGTGAGACACTCCATTTTCTTTTTCTTATCCATTCCTTGGTGTTAATTTGGTTGAATAGCTTTTGTGGGAGACGTGTGAATGGCTCTGCTGATGAGGGATATATCCCAGTAATAATTGTGCTCTATCTTAGCCCAGTTTTCTTTAATACATCTCCTAAAGATAAAAAACAAAAGTAGCCTGGGGCTCTAAATGCATTCAGGTGACGAATAATCTAAAGGGGTCCTGAAGGAGCTCTAGGATAGCATAATAAAACTTATTACCTCCACCTTACTTTACTGTTCATAGCAACAAGAATAACAGGCATCATGTTAATTGCCATCTATGCCATTGTTGCAAGGAGACACCAAACAAACTGTGTGGAAAATCGATTTGAATAACAATTGGACGCCCTGTGCAAAATGGCCTTTAATGCCTAGGATTTGATAGAAAGTACGATAAAGATGCTTTTCTTCAGTTTCCTTATTTATGGATCCTTCATATATTAATACACAATACAAAGACTTGCATTCTTCAGTAGTCAACAAAGACGTGTTAAAAGAGCTATCATGCGTTTGGTACTGCAGCCTCCCTCCCAGTAAGATAGCTGATGTAAGTGATGTACATTTGTGGTAGAACTGTATTTTTTAGCCCTTTATCGACACCACAGTACCAGTATTTTGGTTTTCTTTAGAACTATTGACAAACTGCCTGGGTAGGCTTTGAATAGAAAAATACAGAGATGAACAAAGCTATAAATAACTATTCTATAATGAAGCAGGTCTTTTTGAATTTAAACCCAACTGGATATCACTTAATTCACTCATACCCCATCCCTGTGAGGATGAACACTGTACTGTTACTATGATAGATTAATCTTCATTTCAGTGAATTCAAATTCAACCTGCTTAATCAATGCTTTTGTGTGATAAAAGAACTTCAGACATCCTGTCTACACTTGTCTCTTTTCCATTAAGTATATATTAATGGAGGAGACTTTGAAAAGGTATCGGCATATATCATCAGAGGAGATGTCAGAATCAGCTAAATTAGACAATAATCAATGTAAAGTAATTGATGGAGGTTCTCAAATAAAGTTACAGTGCACAGCAAAAGAGTAATTTTTAAAGTCAGAGAGAACATAGGGACACACTGAGATGAACAAAACGAGAGACGTAAGATTCTGGCAGAGTTAAGTATCAGTGTAATGGCTAATAACCAAAAAGTGTAGTGATAAATGAAAGCATCAGTGTTATACAGATGCAGAAAGAAGTATGCTTAACAGAAAGAACTGAGAAAAAGCGTGCAAATGATTTATTTTTAATCCTGAATTTGTATCTGATAAATAGACAAGATTTAAAATCTTTGCTTTAAAACCAATGATTTAAAACCTTCATAACAGGGTTGTTTTGTTTTTAAAACAGAATTTTTAGGGGTTTCCAAACAGCAAGTGATTTTTGCTTGAAGGTGAACAATGCTTAGACACAAAGGGATGAGTTAAAGGAAGAGCTGCCACCTTAAATCTGAATTTTTTTGAGGGAGGGGGAGTTATTGATATGTTACTCATATACATGTTTCCATAGCTGTACATGGGGAAAATAATTTTCTTAGTATTTGAATGCACTTGTTTATTAATATGTTATAGGATGTCATTTACACACCCTCATATCTCCATTCACCCTTCCTTTTCATCTTTTTGCCTCTTTCATTTTCAATGTAAAGCTCTGGGCTATCAGGGCAAAATTATTCTGTTGTGGAGAATGGTTCTCAGGTTGTTATTTTCCATTTTAAAAACACTGCTTTCAATGTACAACTTTACTTTCAAAATCTTCAATCATTGTTGCTCTGGTCCATCTGCCCATTTTCTCAACCTTAATTTCACAAAAGAGAGAGAAAATTACAAACATAAGTAATATCCTGGAACGTAAAACTACATGAGACATGAAAAACAAAAATAAACTCTTCACAAACTATAAGTAAAAAGACCACTTTAGACCTAATGCTGACTGATAATGTCTCTTCAAAACAAGAATTTTATATCTGAATCAAAGAAAATGGAAGAAAAAGCCTGCTGATTGATAACAGTAAACATCATGAGGAGAGACATTTTGATAAGTCACTTTATCCTTCATTTGGTGAAGAGGATAGATAATGGGTTTGTTTGTGATAGAGAAAGACAGCAAGATAGGGGAGGTAGAGGGATGAAAGACTAATAACTCAATGAGATCTTATGCCTCGAGATATCCATTATGTCACTTATATGCAGTTTAAGTATTTTGGTTTGGTTTATTTCAAACCACATTTGTTTAATGGCACAAAAATATTGAGGATGTATTACATTGTTGTCACTATACTTTCAATAAAGAAAAAAGAACAACAGGGGATTAGGAAAATGCCTGTGCACTGAAGGAAATGATGTGTCCTGAGTTCCTGCTTCAAGAGTAGGAATAGATGTGTGGGAGCAAGGTGTTTTTATGGTAAGTCTGCTCTCATTATATTCTCGGGGTATTTGGGAGCCTCTCCAGCCCCTGGTATAAATTAGGTGCAGCCTCATGGCTGCTCTAACTTAATTCCTTTCCAATAGCTGGAGTGCAGTGGAATCTGGCACTGTCTCCTCCCTTTGACACACCCCAGACGTTGGGACTATAACAGGGGCCAGTGAAAAGTCATCTTCCTGCTCTCTGAAGGCTGTGGGATTATTATTTAAGACACCTTTATATGTCACAGAAAAGGCATTACATGATAACATATGATGCAAAGGGCCACATTGCAGTCTTTATTCAGGCCAGCTTCCATAGACATCAGTGGGAATCTTACTCTAGGAAGAAATGCAGGAGACTTGGTTCAAATATTGTAACTTGACCAAAGCATGAGTCACAGCATCATTCATGTAAAAAGTTATTTTGGAGGATCACAGTTCCTAAAATGTGAGGATAGACTAGAGAGACAAGATGAGTGCGGTAATATCTTTTATTAGACCAACTTCTGTTAGAAAAAGAGACAAGCTTTTGAGCCACACAGATCTCTTCTTCAGGTTTCAGAAAGGTACTCCCAGCATCATTGCAAAATGCAAGGCGGAACAGATGGTTTAGCATACATAGTTAGCACATATTGTAAGGGACCGTTCAAGAAAGAGTGGCCCATTAAAACCTCTGCAGTCGCAGAACAAAAAGAGGAGGTTCGTAGGTTACGAATTGTTGTAATAACCCATAAAGCCAGTCTGTTTACCTGGCCATGTCCTGGTGAGAGATCAATGCAAGATTATTATAGAGGACATCCACAGTCATGAAATGCCAATGACTGACACAGGAAGCAAGAAGAAACCAGAAAAAACAGAAAGGAATGACCCCCACCCCTTAACTCCCTCATAATGATGGGTAAGTCTAACAATCAAAGGGTATGTGTACACTAGGCATTCTATAAAGGTGCCTTTCCCCCTACGTGCAGCAGAAGGAGAATGAGGAACTGACCTCAGCTCACCAGCATTTTGCTGCATTTTTGAAAGTTCACTAGTACAGATGTGTAAATGATTCTGACCCATCTGGGTCAGCTGGGTCCTGGCCCTTCCTCATACGTAGGGTCGAGTCTGGCCCAGCACCTTTAGTTTGGGGGAAATTTAGCTCCTCTGTGGGCTGCCATGGAGTCTATCGCCCCGGCCCATGGCAGGGCGGGCGAGTCAGTAGTCCATGTCAAGGGAGGGTTGTCGAGGCAAGGGACACTTTTCCGCGGTCTAGGGACGGGAAGGGGGGGAGGGGGATGCAGGCCCACCCGACTCCACTGCATCCCAGCCCAGGGCCCTACCAGTAGCATGAGATAACTGCCACTGGGTCAGCGGGGTTCCGGCCGCAACACGCTGACTTGAAGTTTGGCCCCTATCTCGGCCACAACCTGGGCCACTTCCTCCCACCCAGCACCAGAGTACCTGCATCCACATATGGCCCTCTGGAGTGCAGGGGGAGGTGGTGAGTGGGCACCCGGCCAGGCCTTCGCCATTGGTGGGTGGTAGATCCAGGAACTCCTGGACGTCGTCAGCCAAGGGTAGCTCCTCCAGGTCACAGGGCCCCGGGGTTTCCCCTGGGTGGTCGGGGTCTCCCCATGCTGGGGAGGGGTCATCCATGCCAGGCAACTCCTCCAGGTCAGGGCTGGCCTCCGGAGGTCTCTCTCTCCACGGGGTAAGGGTCCTGTCCCCAGCTGTGGGGGTCTGGGTTCTGGCCGCTCCCACCAGTCATCCAGGTCAGGCCGATCCGGTCGGTCCCACCAGCGTTGGTCGGCCATGGGGTTGTCTGGATTGCCCTTGGTATCTGGGTCAGGCCTGGGCTGCTGCCTCCAGAGAAGCACATCTGCTTCCATCAGCAGCTTCCCCCTGACTGAGCTGCCTGGCCTGCCTCTTATACTTCCTCCCTGGGCCCTGGCCCCGCCCTTTGCTTCCGGGTGGCTTGGCTCGCAGGGCCGGGTTCTGTCCACCGGGGGCACAGGGAGCCCTCCTCAAACCCAGGCTTGGCGGCAGGCCAGAGCAGCTTGCTACAAGGTGACAATGGCAACAGATCTGTGAGCAGCCAGCTGGCCCCTAAGAGCATGCCAGGGCTTTAAGAAATATATGGGCAGAATACAGCATCCTGCACAATTTTTGAACTGTGAAATTTCGAACAAGCTGGAGGAAGTAGACATTCACTGTACTTCTGTTCAGTGCAGGACATGAATGAACTACGTGAAGTGCCTGTGCAGGATGGACCATGATTCCAACAGTTGGTCCAGGAGGATGCCTGCCTGTTCCACTAGGAACTTGATCATGTGCTTTCAAGGGCCTGGAGTACTGACTGTGTGCTGCTGAACTCTGCCAGGCTCATTGTTCGAGTGGACAGTAAGGAGAGTGAAGATGCAGCCTGGAACACCGAGGACCCCATGGAAGACCCAGAAGGGGAGGAAGAGGTGATTCTGCACCTGTGCCCTCAGGGTCAGGTTGCAGAAGCCCTTGACGAGGGCACTGAAAAGGGACTGGTGCCTTGGCAGGGACCAGAACCTCTGGCTGGAAAATTAGAACCCACCCCTCCCCCGGCCCTTGTCATAGTGCTGAAATTCCATGTTTAAAATTAAGGCCATTTGATGTATATCCCCACATTTCTCCTCCTTCGGTAATATGTGATTCATTGATCTGTGTCTGTGCAGCATAGTGCTGAAACCCCACCACTGTTATACCCCATCCCCTTTGGAACCTCCTCCAGCTTCACCTCCTCTAACCAGCCTTTGCTATGGCTGACCCCAAAATGGGCCCCCAGGAAAAAAAAATTCTTAAACATTAACGTTACTGTTTTCTGAAGAGCCATGATTACAGGGTGTGTGGCTTGCCTTGCACACCACATTCCATAGACTCTTTGGAAAAGAAAAATCAGTCTGCCTCTGTCTGACCATTTCATAGTCCCTTGGCAGGCAGGAAGCCTCCTTGGGCTGTGCAGGGCAGGGTGGTGCTGTTGATCTGATCTCCGGAGGGTACAGCACAGTCCTTTAAAGTTTGTCTGGGAAACAGGTTTCTTGTTCAGCACTGGATCTGAGAAAAAAGTCTATAAGGTTGAGGTGTCCCCCTGTATTTCCATTTCTTTCCGAGGACACAGCAATCTTCAGGTGCTGCATGTAGCAGAGGTGGTTTTGGGGCATTGTACCTTTCCTATAAAGGTGTCTGGGGGGAAAAGGGTTTCCTACAGCAGTGCTGGATCCAAGAAACATGAGTAAAATTGCAGTATATCCTTGGATTTCCGTTTCTTTGTTGGGATACGGCAGGCTTCCAGGGCCACACAGAGTAGGCGGGGGTGAGTTCCTGTCTTGTGGAGGAACAGAATGTAGTCCATTATACACTTAAAGTTGTCTGGAAAAAAGGGTTTCTACTGCAGTGCTAGGTCCAAGGAAAGTTAGTAAAGTTTCAGTGTCTCTCTCCTTCCATCTTCATTTCACGGCTGTCAGGCAGGCACACAGGCAGGGCTTTTGTTGACAGGAGGAGGTTGGAGTTCAAAGCTCCTTTTGGATCAAAGTTCTCTATCTTAACTGAGAATTTTATTGATTTCCATTACAATTTCATCCCACTCCTGGAATCTTACTCTAGCAAATTTCTTATGCAGCATGAATTCCAGCTGGTCCTTGAGGTTGGGATAAGGACATACATAAGGAAAAGCAATGCAATTAATCAATGAGCGTAACTGTCGCCATTAACAGACCCACGTATTGTAGAAAGTTGTTGAGATGGATGTGATTTGGTGCAACTTGGACTTTGGGATGGCTGAGCCCACCAAATGCACCAACTGACATGGTGATGCTCATGTCAAGCTACAAACCTCTGATAGGCATTGCATACACAGACATCCACAGGCAGGGACACACTCAACTGAATTACATGAACATTCCCCAGGCACTCATGAACCAGAAAGGCTCCAACCATTTCCCCCAGCTCCCCAGTCCTGCACCCCAGAACTGTAATGTCTTGCACTGGTCAGAAGCCTGGCCAGTGTAAGCGCATTACCTAGTTCACCACTCTGACAAAAGGGTAGTGGACATGCAACAGCCCTTGTTAACCTGAGCTGAGATCTCCCAAGCACTTCAACCAAAACACACTGTTTTAGGTAAAATATAAAACAGATTTATTAAATACAGAAGGATAGATTTTAAGTGATCATAAGTGGTAGACATAAAGGTCAGAGATCAGTACCTTAAGAAAATAAAAGATAAGCACTCATTCTAAATCCTAAATTTTTAGTCTAAACAAGAGTTGAATCAAACAATATCTCACCCTGTCAGATGGCACAAGCAGGTTACAGTTCCTCAATACACAGGCTGGGATTACCTTCCAGCCTCACACCACCTTTCTCTAGTTCTGTCTTTGTTTTCCAGATGTTCTTCCTGGTGTTACGATAGAGTGGAAGACAGGCCAAGTGGTGATGTCACTGTGTTTCTTTTTATACCTTCTTTCAGTAGCTAGAAAGAGTCTTGTTGTGACATGAGAGTCAGGCATCTCCCATTGGCCAGGCAGTCTCCATTGCCTAATTGCGGTTTCCGAGAAGTCTCTGGGATGGTTGTTGAAAGGGAATCCACTCTCTAATGGGCCATCAGCACATGTCTGGCTGGTCCTTTCCTGCAATTAAAAGCTTGGCTGTGGGCATCTTGCAACTTCACAACGTTTCAGTAATACATATTGCAGTACTTCATAACTTCACATACAATGATAATGTATGCAATCCAATAGGATATTAAAGTTCAACAGATCAAGACATTAAAATGATACCTTATAAGACATTCTTTGTACAAAGCATATTATAATTATATGACAGTGGTGAATATGGGGTTTCCAGGCTGATACTTTGAGGTACAGAGTGTCACAGTGGGTTACATACAGGTGTTAATAGTGAAACAGATAGAAAAAGGAATAGATCAAATCAGGGCTGCAACTGTCCCCAGCAAAAACCTTGCCCCAAGCTATAAACACATTCTACGTATTCGGCAATGATGAGTATCCTGTGCAATGTGACAGGCACAAAGAAATTAATAATGTCAGTAAGTGCAAATCAGATGACAACAAAATCCTGAAGATGTACTTTTGCCCAAATACCACTGTTGGCAGGTGCCATCAAGGTAGGTTAAGGCAACATCACATAAAGGCTAGAAAGCTGGGCCCCAAGCAGCAGCATGAGGTAGATGTCATTCTCTCTCTCATCATACTGCCAGATGTGTGTGCATATGGCATCACTAATTTCTGTTGCCCTCCTGAACCCAGTACACGTACATGGTGTGCAAACCAGTGTGTTCTGAGTCCATTCCAGGAAGAAATGCTTGTCTCCACCCTCAAATATGTTGTGCACTGCACAGCAGGCCATGACCATATGTACAACATTGGCCCCACTGGCATCCAGATAGGCTTGTAGGCAGTACCAATGAGACTTGAGACTACCAAACACAATCCACTTCCATGCTGCTGCTTCCAAGTTTGAAATTGAATTCCTTTTTTCCAGGGCCCCTGATGGCAGGGTATTATTTCATGAGCCATGGCAGGAGCGTATTAGTGGAATTCGCCAGTCTGTTGACACAGATACAGTCTTGTTTCTAGGGAATAAAGTCCCTGCTTCCCCCTTCAAGTACAAGCAAGATCACCTAAGTGCCTTGATGTCATGAACCTTTCCCATGCTCCATGTGTTAAGATTTCTTATCTGGTCCACCAAGCCTTCCATAATGCTGGAATTGTATCCTTTGCAGTTCCCTGGCCCTTTTTGGCAGACAAACACTTGGTACTTGTGTGCCATCAATGGCCCCAAAATAGTTTGGGAACCGCATTGTCTGAAAAACCAAATATTATTTGAGGAACATTTCTTATGCCAACCACCTGTGGATAAACCACAGTGTTCATTGCCTCACAAACCTCCACAACCAGGATCACAATAGTGGACTTTTCAACTCCAGCCTGCTTTTCTCTGGGCCTTAGCTGTCTGAGGTAGCTAGCTTTCATGAAGCAATAACATCCAGCTTTTCCTTGGTATGTTTTCCTTCAACTGAGTGGTCTGGCACTGGAAGGATGGTGCAAGCATATCACATAGATCCATTATGGCCTGTTTCCTCATGCAGAAGTTCTGGAGCCATTTCTGATCACCTCAAGTTTGCAGGACAATAGGATCCCAGCACACCAAGCTAGTTCTCCTGCACCACAAGCGATGGTAAATCAAAGAAGATTCCATGGCAATAATGGCTTTCAGCATAGATGTCCACGCATGAATTGTAATGGTCTCTCAAGGCCTGCTGTTTCTGGTGTCCCAGAAAATGCTATCCAGCATCTTCCCAAGCACCTACTCCACTGAATAAACATTTGTCCCACAAAGAGGAACAGGACCACATTATCTAATTGAGCCATAACTTTGATCCAGTTTTGCAGCGATAGATGTGAGGGGGGGTATGTGATCCATCCCTGCTATTGGAATGTGTGCCGGAAGAGCACGAATGTATTCCACACATGTCTAGCAAGGACTGCATTGTAGAACCAACAACAGCCCACACCGGTTTCTAGAGTGCGTCCTTGTGATAGAAAGAATCCTGAGATGCAACTCTTGAAAAGATAGCACTAAACTTGTATACCTAGAACATCAGTGTGACCATGGATAGATGGGTATACACAGTGTTCTACACATATCCAGTACAGCAAATGTGGACTCTTGGGGGAAGTTTGGTGGCAATACCCACATGAACATGATGCAGTACTTGGGTATGTAGACAAAGCCAAAGAAAGACTAGAGACGGGCAGGAAAGAACAGAGCTGGCAAAAAGGAGTAATAACTTATCATATCAGTGGCACAAAGCCTCTTTTAATTCCCTGGTTCCCATCTTTTCTGGTACAGTGAGTCAAAATATCTTGAATAAATGGTGCTAAATTAAGTACCTCTCTAAGTGGATCAGCAAATATCATAGGTCCTGATTCAGAAAAGCACTTAAGCTGTTTAATTATTTAAATATACGAATGTCTCTTTTTTTTTTTATAAATCAGATGCAGTGCATTGACTGACAGACTTACAAGATAATTGTTGTTTATGGAATGTACCAAGCAGATGAAGACACTGTTGACTTAAGCATCTTTTATACATTATTTAATTGAATATGTTTAAATTTACAAAAGCTACATCAGATTTCATGACATGAATGTATATGACAAGTGTATTGAGTTGGTTATTTAAAGCGTTTTTCCCTTGGGTAGGAAATTTCATGGATAAGAGAACATTCATGCTATCTGTAATCTAGCCTCTGCCAGTTATACAAAATAAATTCACATAGCTTGTATATTTTCATTTATAAATTCATATTGTCTTTAATGTGGGCTGGGAGAAAAATGAGAATGAGAAAGACTGATTTAATGGTGGCAACCAGAAGTTATTGCAATATTAGGCCCTGCATGAATGCCTGGCTGGATTTATAAATAAATTCTCACAATTATGTTCTTTTCCCTATATTTAATCCCTTTTTGGACTTATTCTATGCAATATTCATCCAAGTAAAATATATTACTTCATGGATCATTAACTTCTCTTTTCATAGTGGACAATACTACTTAGCTGATCCCAAGGGAGTGTGCAAGGAAAAATTGAGGCAGAAAGACATTATGAGCTTCAATATAGACAACAACTTTATTAAATTAATTTCAACAAAGAATACTTTCAAAAAGTCCAAATAAACTAAGCCAAGTCAGAGCGAGTGCTAATGCTTTTATATTGTGTTTATGAGATATAGTCTGCTATTCAGTAATTTACAGTTACTATAGCAACTGCAGCAAATTATAGTACATATGCTATAATACTTCAGTGGCATGAAGTGACTTTATAAATACACGCTAAACATATTTGAAAAAGAGAAGATAATTTTTTCTCTGTCTTTTTACACATTGAAAAAGCTTCCTTGCTGTAAAGTATCCATTTACTCTCTCTGTCTCTCTCTATATGAGCCTACCCAGTGCTCTAGAGACATGCACAGTTCAATTCTTTAAATATACAGACAAAAATTAAAGCTACCGTAATATCAATAAACAGTGAGACTCACCAAAAATAAGCGCCCCCTCCCAATACACTTCTCCCTCCCAGTCAATTTTTTTCCTTCATTGCAAGACAAGAGAAAGATAGGATATGTAGTGAGCCATGAAGGTCAGCAGACTCAGGCTTCCTCATACCATGCAGAGGAACATGTAAGGGGACACATAAAGAGAGAATATTATTTTCTGTGTCCCATAGATACTTTTCAGCCTGAGTGACTATGTGCAAAGGAGAATGAAAATTCCTCAACGCATGAACCACTTGACTGTATGACATAATTAAGGCAGCTAGTATCTGCCTTCAAACAAGAATGCATTCAGTAGCTGCCAATAAAATAAAAATACAATGAGAACTTGGTTGGACAAAGTCACTGAGTCATTAGGCAAAGATTCTTCCTGCGTGGAAGAAGCAACTGTTATTTTAAAATATGAGAGACCCTTTTATATTTCACCATAATTCCCAATGTTATGTCATATGATCCAACCCACAGCTCATTCATTTAAACTTCCCAAAAGAATTTTAGCTAAGATCAAAATCTTGGAAGACAAATGGTAATAAAAAGATGCTTGTTCAGTAGAGGTGAAAATGCAATCAAAGCCCTAACTGAGAACTTTGTAGTTGGGCTACAGCAGCTGACTCATAGCCAGCAGAGAATTTTATTCCTCAAAATATGGTGAAGGAGGCCCCTTTCACAACAAGGTGTGACCCTTTTGTGCCCAGGGCAGCCACTCGACAATGCCAAGGGCAGGGCAGGCTGTAAAAGGAGAGCAGATTCTCCCAGCACTGGTGGGTGACACAGAAGTCAGACTTCCCAACCAGCCACGAACAGTGCTTCTGATTCCCCCACACTGGTTATCAAGAAGCAACTATACAAATACACACAGCCCCGTTTACTGCATTTCAGTCTCTGGCTCCCAAACTGCCACTAGGTCCCATAAAGAGACCAGTCATTTAAACTCTATGCTCTTTACTAAAAAGGTTCCCTCTGACCCCAAAGGATCAGCCACAGTACCAGATCAGTATAAGTTTGGATCTTACCCAAAATACCACGCTGCCAGCCAATCCTTTAATATCTAAAACTAAAGGTTTCTTATAAAAAGAAAGGAATAAACAATAAGAAGTGTTAAAGGATTAAAGCAATCAGATACATACAAATGATTTGAAAGGCCATATACATCAGGTTTCTAGAAGAATTGTGGAGTTGCAGGCTTGTATAGTCCCTCTGGTATACGTCTACCTGGGTGGGCCTCAGTCCTTTGTTTCACAGCTTCAGTTCAGGTGCAGATGGATTGATCCAGAGGTAGATAGGTGGCTGAAAGCTGAACTGTAGACAAAATGGATTCCCAGGCCTTTGCCTTATATATCCTCTGGTCCTTGCCATGCTGCTTGTGGAATTTTACAGGAACCCAAAATGGAGTCCAGAGTCACATGGGCCAGACCTGGTGACTCATCAGGTATATCTCTGGCTCCTCCCTCTGGGCCACCCTGCACCTAGGAATATCTTAATGGGCCTTTAAGCAGGCTATTGTTCTGAAGCCATCCTGTTTGAGGAGTTACCCAGACAGCACCCTTTGAAATACTGATATATCAAACATATCCATAACTTCCCTTACACATATAACACAGGAACACAAACATTATCATCTTACTCAGCACATTATAGCCTTTTTAACAGTACCTGACATGGCATAGCTCACATGGATTACCATGATTTTGACATACTGATGTCAAGTAGCACAATAAAGGCCCCCCCACCAATCCAGCCAATGTGACACCCCTGATGCAAAATTGCTGTAGAAGGGAGCAATCAGAGCTCTTGAACACACCTCAAGGCCCCCTCAATCTAGTCAGCATAACACAAGGATCCTCTGTTAATTTTGTGCTCCTTTCATCCTTAACCCTGTATGGGTCTAAATGTCCCTCCATGTGGGGGGCTAAAGAAGGCAAAAATATGTTAACAGTATTATATGCATGGTGCAAAGATGATACAGATACTTCCACTTAAAATTCCTCTTTTGCTATGTCAATTTTCCCCATACAAAAGGGATTCTAGATAACATTGGAGGATGATACATTTATGGGGAAAAAGGAACTACTATTTGATGTAGCATATATATGTCCTGTAGTCAACCTTCACTGACAAGGAGGACATCAAGACAAGGCTAGATATTAAAAGGACTGCAATGTCATGACCACCTACAGTGTTCTCAGGAAGGCTAACTAAGGGGTTGTCTACATTGTGCAATAATGCATTCTATGGAGATGTGATTTCTAAAGCACACTAAAGTTGTGCATGAATCAGTCTGTGTAGCTCACTAAAGGTCCCTGGTGTGCTTTAATGTAGTTCTGTTTGAAACAGCAGTAGGTTAAAGAGCACAAGCAGGGGCTGCATGGACAAATTAATGCAGAACATGTTAGTATGCTTTAGAAATCAAACCCCCACATGTACAGCCCTAAGACAATAAGGTCAGCTGGATCTTATAAATGGGGCACACACTGATTGCTTGGAAGTTCTAAAAGGAATCCTCTTTCCCCAGGCCCATGTTCAGCAATGCACAATTGGCTAAAGGCTAGATTATGTAGGTCTGAAAGGCAGGGCTGGAGTCTTGATCCTATTCCTTGCCCTTTTGGAGGCACTGTGCACACCTGTGGGAGTAGGAAGAGAGCTGTACTTGTGCTCTTCCCAACACAGACATTATAATTGTGCCTGGTCTTTACATTAGCCACAAAATGGGAGATGGGGAGGGAGGAGTAAGGATGACTGTCTCCCTCTCTCAACGCACACCTTCCTAAGGGCTAGGGAGGATGTAGCTACAGGAGATGGCAGGATGCTGTCTTGACATGATATGTCTAAGGCATGATACATTTGCCACTGCTGGAGCCAAGATGCCATCTTAGAACAATGGTGTGATCCATAATGGCACAGTCTATATTCCTCTAGGTTTGCAGTGACGGTGCTGGTTGGGAAAACTCAAACAGTACATTTGCCTGAGTAGCACAAATGTGGTATGAAATTATATTTGGGCTCAGCTGAATACTGCCAGTAGCACAGACATAATCAAATCTAGATTTCCATACAGAAGTGGGCATTTGTGTTCAAATGTTGGGTAACCGCATGCCTGAATACCCAGTCTGCTTATCCAAACATTGGTTTTGGGGATGCAAAAGAATGTACACAGTCCTAGGACATACGTATTAAGGCTTGTTGGAAAATTTGGTCCTGGGTATATTTGGGGTTACTGAATATTTTACTCATTCCTCAGAGCATACTCTTTTCAGGATTTTTTTCCCCACTGTAGAAACGAGAAGTTCCTCATGTGAGGTTTATTGCCAGCAATGGATATATAAAAACCTTTATTGACAATCCGTAGTTTGCTTTTTAAATGGCTTACTCAATAAGGATTTTTACAAATGAGCTTATTGACAACCCAGTTGCTTGAATACCTAGCAAAAATCATATACCACATCTGGAATTAGCAGAGCAACTAGAATTTACCCCAGCACTTGGGTCAGATTGTGGCTTGACCAATTCAGCTGTGTAGGGAGAAGGGAAGCAAGGTTCCCCAGAAGTTGCCCCCTTCCCTTGCCTGGCCTCCTTGGATGTTGAATCCAGGCAAATAGGGATAAGTAGGTACTGTATGCATTACTTATTCTCCCCACACACACCCAAGTGGGTGGAGAGTTGGCAGAGCCTTGGCTCCAGCCATTGAACATGCCAACCAGCATAGCTGAGGTGGTGCAGCTGGGTAGTAATCTGCTAATGTCCAAGAGCAGCAAGATATAACCAACCTCTTGGAGAAACGGGAGCAAGAAAGGAATCATACCTGTCTGAGGCACATTCCTTCCCTGTGTTGCTCCTGGGATGGCACCGCCATTGAGCTGTCTACTATAAAGGGAAGATCCCAACTATACAATTTGGACTGGGATGAGCAACCTAAGTAAAACCAAAGTAAAAACTTCTTGGCATAACAAATACGAAGACCCTCAGTTAAGACGCATCTGTTTCTCAAAGACAAATACATCAACCCATTATTATCCTTGTGTTGGTTAGCCTTGCATGACCTTTGAGTTTCATCCATGTTACTATTTTTTTTCTATGTAATATACCTCTGTAAATAATTAGTTTCACAGCAGAGAGTTATCAAGGTTAGTGATAGTCCTATTGCTATTGTTTTTGATTATTGCTTGATTGTTATTTGAAAAAAAAAAGGCATTCTAATAGTTTTTAGACCCTTGCAGTGAGAAAACTACTGGAAATGAGGTGATAATCCGTTAGGATCCAATCCTGCAAACACTACCAGCAACAGTGATTGCTAGAGTAAATAGTTGCAATGGAAGCAGTGCTTGGAAGTGTCTTCAGCTTTCGGCTCTAAATATTTAACTTTTTGGTGCCAGATCCTGGCTGCTGGCTTCAGGGTTTGTGGATGAACTGCTATTTTGGCAGCTTCTTTCTGCTTTTTAGCTTCCAGTTATCCAGGATGCTGCTTCTTGCTTTTTTCTTTCAGACTGCACGCCCTTCTGTCTTTCAGTTCTATTTCTTTTTCCTTCTCATTTTTTCCTAGTTTTTTGGTCCATTCTGCTATCTATCTCCAGCCTTTGTAACTCTGTCTCAGCCAGTTTGAGTTGAATGATTCTCACTGAGACCAGTGTCTTTGCTCTCAAGTTCTTTTGGTAGATTGGGTTGTTCTTTTGGTGGCGTATTATTATTACTCATCTTGTACCTTAGTTTTTTCTATTCCTTTAACAGAAATAAACAGAAAATAACAAACTGTAACCTTTTCTTTGGCTATGTCTACACTGACGGCAGGAAACTCGCCGCCGTCAGATCGACTTATCTGGATCGACTGAGTGGTCAGTGAAGACCCGCTCAGTTGATCCAGAAATCGATGTTATTAATTCACCCCCACAACTGGTGTCGTGCTGCATTGATGGAAACACAGTTCCCATCAGCGCAGTGAAGTGAAGACAGTGCTCAGAAGAGAAGCTCAGAAGTCGACAGGAGTTACGCAAGTTCTTTGCATATTTTGCATAACTCCCGTCAACTGCCGCTGAATCGTGAAGGTAAGTGTAGACCAAGCTTTTGTCTGTTCCCAACCTCACTTGTGAGTCTCTCATAATCTAATTTACCAATTCTTGGAGTGCGATCTTAACCAGATCCTGCCCTTTCTATGTCACTGTCATGCTTTCTTGGAGTACACAGGATGGGGTCACTTGTTACCTCTCTGCCTGCAGTGAGAGAAAGGCTTGCTGGTGCTTAATTGGGTGTCAGTTTCCTGACACCCCCAGTCTGTTGGCTACTCAAGCAATCTCCTCTGGGCAATGCTAGCCCTCAACTTGCTTTGTAGGTTAACAATAGGTTCACCCCAGTCCCTGATGCCTTTGAAGAGTTTCCCTTTGGTATCCAGGCCTTGTCACTGGCTACTCACAGAAATATTAGGTTTGCTAGCCTCAAGGCGAACACATTACCTTGTTCGAGTCAACTGAGGATCAGTGCCTTGATAGCATCACATCACTTAGATATATTTATAGTGAAAACAATCATAAATTTATTATCAAAGGCTAGGCTTTAAGAAATAGTGAGTAAGGATAATAATGGAAACAGAAACGTTACATATAAAACAAAATCTATTCATGTGTTCTAGAGATTAAGTATAACTTCTACTGTCTAACCATCTATCTAAAAGCAGTGTATTCTCATCCAAAAAGATCTTGCAGTGTTTTCAGCCAGCACAGGTTGGGACCCCATTTTTACTGCCTGATCAATTCCTCAGGTGCAGGATAAAGAGGAATTTTTGCCTTCTCCTTATATTCCCCCAAAATTCACTGCTGATCCCCAGAGTCAGGATGAACCCTGGGTTTTATTTGCTGACTTTACACTGACTTCACAGCCTCATGTTGACTTTGTATGCAGACAGAGCTTTCTTTGTGCTGGCTTACAATGCTTAATTTACATGTGAACCAAGGGAGACAGGTGAATCTACGTCCTTTGTCTGGGAAAAGCCTGCTTGTCAACCCTGCCTTGACTCAGACTTTAAGAATATATTTCCATTATACATATATAACGTTTTACATAGTATCTGTACATACACTTCACAGTGTGATCTTGGCTTTTTTTTTTAAGATTTTACATTATGTGATTCATGGCCAAACACCATGAAAGAATTGTGCTAAATGTAGTTAGTTTGTCTGGCCTGTTAGGACTAACTGTTACAGTACAGGGAACCCTTTGGTATTTGTCATTCAAGGGCTTTTAGGGTTACAGCACTTCAGCCCAGGACATTAGCCAGGCAGAGGATCAGGGAAGTGCAAATGTAGCTTCCTTCTCCAACGGTCCATCCCAGGTTCTCTACTGATGGAGCCTGGATCTCTGGTCCTCCAATCGTCTTTCTATTGTAGAAGAAGGGCATCTTTTGTTTAAGCTATTTGTAGTTTGTTTATTAAACACTTGTCTGTAGCAGAGTTTAATCATTTGATCACCTTAGGATTCTTGAGTTCCATTCAGACTGAGGCCTCCACTAATTTTTCCTTATTGCACTGAAAGAACAGCCTGTCTAGACAGTGGTATTGGCCAATGTATGCCAGTGCTCTCAAGAAGGAGGGGAGAGAATGCTGAGCATAAGGAGAAGTTCATCTGTATTCTGTCTGTGCGCTGTGAGAAGCTAGAAAAATCCAGGCTCCTGGTCTATTTTACTAGCACTGCCATTATTACAAAAGCAGCATATCATCCTATTAGCATGCTTTTAGAAGGATACCATTTTTAATATACAGGTATAGCAATTTTGGGGGGGTGTATGAGCCTGTTGAGTTTAACATCAGAGTGTTTTGTAAGCTGACGATATCCCAGACGCTCAGTGACTTTCCCTGCAGGTCTGACAGCCTGTCTGCTCTGGAGGGAGAAGTTTCTCCTGTTTGACTGGAAATATTGCCAAGTAATGACTGCACTCTTGTACCAGGGCATCTTTTTTCCTTTTCAATCTACTGGTTAATCCCCAAGGCCTCTGAAGTGTTTCTGATTCACGCTAATAGCAGAAACTATTTCTAAAGACATGATCCTGTACTACTGTGAGAAAATCCATGCTCGGTGTCTTTGTTATACAAGACTAGTTTGTTCAGCTTCATAAACTAACAGATAGTTTTGAAACTGCATCACCTCAGTGGAGTTTAAATTAATGTAAGTAACCTGTTTTAGAATGTATGGGAACTCGGCAGGAGGACAGCAGAATCACTTATGAACTAACAGCCTCATTTAATGGTGCCTACTTCAGAAATAGGGGATAAGGAGTGATTCTTTTTATAATAATCTGGGAGTTCTTAATGCAGGCTGGCTCCATAGTCTCTGGGCTCTCCTTTGCTAACATAAGAATGTGTTATTGATTAATTATTTATTGAGTGCTGTCACTGTGTTTGATGCTGTATAATACCAGAGGAAAACATGGTTCTGCCTCAAGAAGATTACATTCTAAACTAGAAAGACAATACAGTGAATCTAGCTCACTTTTTCAGACACTGTTTCGTACTTTAACACTAGCAGATTCTGGCCACAAAGTCAGCGCAGCTCACCTCAGGATAATTAGACCAGTACAAGGGCAACCTCTGGTTGTGAAGTGTCAATGTAATGACTCCTGTGCCACCATTCCTGCCTCACTACTAGAGGGTTTGTCTTGGGACCTCCTACACTTCACTGATCCTCAGTTACCATATTGTTCCTTTAGGGCTGTTGGCAGTTAGTAAAATTTAGAGCAGCCTTTAGGCTGCTCTAAGTCATGTTGTGAGACTGGTCTGGCAGGAATGGGGAGCACAAATGGCACTTTTACAACCCTTTTCTACATTACTCAGTCACAGGCAAGGGTTTGGGCCTCTATATATTGGTGGATGAAAAATCCAATCACAAAGTGGCGATGCCATTTTCCTTCACAATTAACATGCATTTCTTTTGAAGAGACCCACAAGGAGCAGGAATGAGGTCCCTGCATGAGTAGCTGCATGACAGAAGAATTTAATTATCAGATATTTTAGGTAGCAATTGGTCTTTATATAGAAACACCATACAGATACACAATTGGTACAGTCTTCCTTGTCTAATTTTTTCCACTCTTCCACTTACAGATAAGTGAGGTGCTTTCCTGATTGTCTTTGTTACCGTGCCATTATAAGGCTTCTCTTGGCTCCCAAAATGTTAACTCTCCTTTTGGGACTGTTGGGTCATAAATTCCCCTAGTTCCTTCATTTCCCCTTATCTACTGCGTCTCACCTAACTCTGGTGCAACAGTTCTCCCAGTGCTGTTGATTGGCATTGGTAATTGCCCATCAATAAGACACACTTTAGCAATTGCTCACAGACATCTGGGCACATCACCAGTTGAGTGGTTGCTTTCGGAGGCAGTGTCTTCCAGCAACCTTCACACTTCAGTCTTCTCCAGCTCATGGTCAATCAATGAAAACCCCCTTTGCTTTTCCTGGCTGCAGAGGAGCTCTCATTAATCTTCTTTATCACTTCATTACAGTGAAATTACAGTAGTTGTCCAAAACTGGCTTAGGAATTGGAATTCAGATGCACTGGTGAGCTTTATTTCAACCTTGGACATTGAACTCTAAGCATGATCAATCTTAGGATAAATGCTTACTCTCATTTAATCTGAATGAGACACTAGCAATACAGTATATTTAAATAAATTAGGCACTTATAAGTAGCAGCGCAGACTGCAAAATATTATGCCCACAAAGTGAAATAGTGAAATTTACTCTTTTGTCCAACCTTCACAAAGATGCTCAAATTTTGTTGTTTTCTTCAGAAAACTGGTGATGTTTTATGACGTTACCCCCTTATTGCTGGCTGTCTTAGTCAGATAGCTAGTCTTAGTCAGATGCACCAGAGTGTCAGCCTTACAGGTCTCAGAAAAAAAGGGAAATTCAGAGCCCCAGCAACTTTAACTTGTTTCTGATGGAGCAATGTGCTCTTTCCAGGACATAGAGTCCACTATGAAACGTATTGCCTTGCAAATTGCAGATGCTTTTGCTACACCACCTTAGGTCTGTGTCTTTCAGTGTGGGAGTCAGGAGAAGAGAAATCTGTCATGAGAAAATATGTAGGGAACGGGAGAAGGCTCATGACAGCTGCCACACTATTTTCACTCCATTCCCTTCAGCCGTGGCAGAAATGGCTCTATATCTATTCTGTAAGATAATCATGGGAGGTGGAGATGAAGAAGAGATGATTTAGGGGATGGAAATGATTGTGGTAAGGCTTTGGAAAGGAAGAGAGAAGAGCTGGGGAAGAGCAAGGGGTCGGAAAAAGAGAAAAGGGGATCAATATAAAAAAATATGAGAGAAAGGAAAGAAAGTCAGAAGTTCAAGAAGAGGAAAGAAAGAGCAGCAATAGGAAAAAAGAGAGAGGACCTGAAAAAGAAAGAGATAAAAGGAATAAATCTTTGTACTGCATTGATAATTTTGTTAGGCATTTAGGTAGTAAGGTGATGTTTGGAGGGAGAGAGAAAGAAACAAGAAAAGAAAGCACACACGATGTTGAGGCTAGTTAGTATTAATAAATACAATCAATCTCCAATATTATATTGCATTTTGCTAGCACACATCCTATAGATCTCTGTTTTGGGGAAAGGGCTGGGATGGCTAGGCACAAGAAGTAGCATTAGGGCTGTGAAATGCTTTTCTCTCAGGGGGCCCTCTAAAATCTTAGGTATGTAATATTGGCATTAGACAGCACAGAACTTTCAAACTTTCGCAATGTGAGAAAAACATTATCATCCATTTTAATGTTGTTGTTTATTGCACTTTGAAGGTTTTTTCTTTTGTCTAATAGGAATAATGTTCACAGCACTGGAGAACACTCGCAATAAACAGCTTCTATACTTATTAAATGCCTTGGCATCACTTCATTTTTTTTAATCATCAGCAAAAGTTGTTTGAAGTCTTGTGTACACCTCTACCATGAACATTATCCCTTAATTATATATTTTTGAAGTGCTGAATTGGATTTGAAACACTGATATGCCTGTTTTCATCATGCAGGCATTGCTATTTTGAAATTTGTTTTTTAGAGTCCCCTGATCATGGGAGGGATACGTTCTGGAATATTTTATAGCTTGAAAATGTGGTTTCTGGGAAATGCTGAGTGCTAATAAAACTAGGTAATGCAGATTTGCTTTTGGAAAGCTTTAACATTCACAAGCTCCTTATTCCCTCTGTCACATTCTTTTGGGGAGGGGGCGAGGTGGGTGTGGGGAGGAAAGTGGTAGGAAAGTGTAACAAACACCTGCCAGGAATTGTTGAGAAAGGGGAGAAAGGGTGATGGGCATGGCTGGCACATTGTAGAACTTCCTATTTTGTTCCTACAAACCTGTTTTCAACATATGGCCTGATACAGGATTTTGACTTCAAATATCTTTAAAAGGAGATCTGTGATAATGTTTTGACAGAATGCTTATTCTCACTTTCTTTAACTGTTAAAAATGAGCTGCATTTGTAAATTGAGCACTTAGGGGAGAAAAGTTAATTTTTAAAAACCCTTATTAGGAATATTAAAAGAGAAAAGAGACATTTCAGTGCAGAGTTTGAATGATATTTGGGAATTGTAGGATTGTAAAAATGAGTCCTAATGTTATAGTACATGTGGTAGCCTAAAGCCCACTGCTTTCTAATAATTGTAATCTTCTACACCCTCCTGTGTAACAGATATAATTATGTTAACAGCTTTCCTACTTAGACACCATACACTCCCATTATGAAGCCAGCTTCATTTAATTAGCATCATGTAGTAAATTAGCAGTTATAAGGACTGCTGGGTGCAAGGGGAGCTCCATTTTCTCACCATCTACTTAATCCTCAGTCAATGTTGAGATAACTACTCACTGAATTTCCATAGACAAAAAATGCTGATGCCCTTTTTAGAAGTTGTGATTCAGTCTGTGTATGGATTTGGAATAAACAGTCTGGTACATCTGCACCGGAGTTAGGGTCATGGAATTGCCCATTCCTGGTTGGAATGATGAAGGGATGTGGAGGGATCGTGTATACCGGAGTTGTAATTTTTTTCCTATAAAAGCATCAGTATCAGAGTGGGTCTTTTTTTCCACACAAAAGCAATAATTAACATTCCAGGGTAAAAGATCAGCATGGGTAAAAGAGAGACTAGACTGGGAAAAGTAATTCATTTTAAAGAGCCGTTTCCAAATCCTCTGAGCAGTTCCGTGAGAAGACATTTTTGCATATAGTCCTCAGTGGCATGTATAAAACCAAATTGCATTATTACTAATCCCATTAGTTTGCTGCGAGAGTGCAGCTATTATGACACAAAAATCGTCTTTGTGATAACACATAGACCATTTTAGCTCCACTAGTAACATGTAAGAATTCTTTCCAGCACTCTTGGAAAAATGTTTAAAAATGCTATTGAAGTGTTTTATCTATAAACAATGTAATAATTTCTTCACAACAGAATTATACTTAAAAGCCACAGAAGCTGTTTGAAGTGAGAACTCTCCATTAGTACCACTGCCTCTGCTTGGATGACACACTGGCATCAATTCTCTTATTTCATAGTCAAAACAGAAGCATATGCTGTAGTTCTTTTTGGGAACTGACTGTAAATATTTACAGTCTCCTCTGGACATAGTGGCCACATTCCAGTATCACTAAAGTCAAGGCAAGTTTCATCATTGACTTTGGTGGGACTGGTATATGGTATATGTGAATGTGATTATTCCAATTAGTTTTAGAATTAAGTAATTAGAATTAATTTCCAGTGACTGCAGTTCAGAAGATTAAAAAATAGAAGAGCTGTACCAAATCTGTGATCTGTGGACTGAAATAATATTCTGGAAAAAAAGACTGAAGAAGGATAGAGTTCATATTATTTCTCTGTGTTTTAAAATCAGTTCCACCAATGAATTCAGCCAAAATTCTATCATATTTTTGGAATATATATCAAAGGTTATGGCAGTGTAATGAATTTCCAAGCTTTCAATGTGGTAAGCAGAGCAGACCAGAGCTTTAAAAAGAGCTACTGCTGCCCATGCTGCTTGAATAATAAAACTTTGAGCTAATACGATCTCTTCCTGGAAAAATGCCCAAGTACCAAAAGGAATTCCATCTAAGATGTCTGATGATAGTGAAAGTTCTGAGATGTAAAAGAATGTTGTAGTTCACCAATGATGCTGAGTGCATTGCATTAACAGTTGAACCCTGTTAATACCTGTACTGCAAACAGCAGCCCTTGTATAAAATATGGAGAACACGGAGTGGACCAGTGATTTATTATGTTGAGTCTTGACCTTCAGTGTCTGTTCAGGGGGAAATTAGGAACCCATTGTACTTTTTTAAAAGAAATGGGTAATTCCCCACACCTGACATTCTTGGAGTAGAAAAGGTGATACTCTCTTAGGCTATGTGTGAGGTATTGCCAGTACAAGATGACTATCATTCCACATTATTAATTATTATAATTTAAATATCATCAGTGGCATTTGTATCTTGCAAGATGCTTTCATGGAATAAGCCTGATTTTGACTCTTGTCAGTCAAGGCAACCTGCATGGAAATTCTCATGCATGAAGCCAAGATGTGAGGGTAAAAATATTTTGGAAAATATGGGGAAAATCAGACAAGAAGTTTGGAAGATAAGTGAGATGGAGTAACTCCAAAATGGTTTTCCCTAGAAACTCCACTATAGTTTTAATATTTGTCTTGGTGAAGACACTCCTTTGAGGATTGGGGTGGTTAGGATTTGGGTGGAATTCTTTAGTTCTTAAGAGTGATTTATGTTTTCTCGACACCGCATATAATTTCCTGTGGACTCTCTAAGCCCCATGCCAGCCAGATGTGAGCTTCTCAGACTGCCTGAGAATACCATGTACATCCTGCATGGCACAGTTGCTCTGTTGTGGGCTTTTAGAAACAGAGAAGCTAGATGATATTATGAAAAATCATATGCTGCATATAAGCTGTTATACAAGCTAAAGAGTGATTGGACTACTCCCACCCCTCATTCCCTTTAGTTATGTGGTCTCAGTCAGTGGGGTCACTATGAAGTAGGTTGCCATGAGTCTACTTACTGGGGATATATTTAATGCATTGCTGCCAAAAAGTTAAAAGGTGTTCATCCAGGAATTAAATGAGCCTTGAATTCCAAGTGCTAGTCTTTTAATAAAGAAGTTATTGAATAAAGATTAAGGGGTATACGTTATTTTACTGGATCATTCCAGCAAACAGACGTATATGAAAGTATGCTAAATGAACCCCCACCTCCTCAATAACCTAACAGATGCTTGTGCATGCAAAGCAGCATAACCTAGAATCTACAATGGATAACAATAGTTTGACAAAGAGCAGCAAATGTTGGTGCAGCAGTCAAGAAAAGGAATGGTGCTGGTTAGTTTGCCTGTGGTCTGCGTACTATGGCCTTCACTATTCAGCTTTCTTAGGTAGGAGTAGAGCATACATTCCATTAGTTCTGAATAGATGAACATATGCTATACAATAAACTTATACTGCACAGCAAAAGGTAACCAACGGACCCTCCCTTATTAGCAAAAGTACCTGTGCCTTTCCCAGTCATACTGTCCAACTGCCTTCCAGCTTCACATATTTCCCACTGCCTTTTACTCATCCAACTCCTTCCCTTCATTGAGCAGAAGCAGACAAGACAAAGTAGGTATGTTTTGCTAAATGAAACTCTGCTTACTGGGAGAGGCTGAGGCAAAGTTTAGGTGGCATTTACCTCCATTCTTGCATCTCTGACAGGCGGCAACCCCACTAGCTAAGGCCAATGAAGAATTGTCAAACTCTGGACCAATTTGTGCGGTACTTTCAAATCAATAAATGCACATAAATGTGTCACTGGGCTATTCCTTAAAAAGAAGCACCAAACCAGAGGAGAAAAGAAAATGTTATACTGTAATTAAGATTATAAAAAGCAAAAATGTCTGAAAGCCAAAAAATCAAAGATAAGGGTATACTTCAGTCATAAAACAAAGAATGAAATAAATCTTAAACATTAAAGTCTTTCATTTAACATCGAAATCTTAACAATTAGAAATAAACACTATTCAGTATGGAAATGCAGAGCTAAGCTTCCCCAAACAACATAAGTAACCTGCTTGGATAATTATGGTTAGCGGTCTGATCACATTTACCGTTGTTCCTTCAGCTAACATAAACTCACTTTTAATCCTATTGTGAGCTAGCTATCAGAAGTATAATAATCTATGCAACGTGAATTTATAGTTGGAAGTTACTGCACATTAATACTGGATGAAAGGTGGAAATTTATATTGGTACTTAAGGAAGTCTTCCAATACATTTCTGTTTTAAAACCAAAGATTGTCCAAACTCATAGTTTGGGATCTGTTTGGCTCCAGTATGTTTTTTTCAAAATATTCAAAACTCTTCAAATCTGGAAAATAGGTTTGGAAAGCTACAGAAAACTGGCTTTGTTATCTAGAAAGCAGTCAGGAAATAAGATGAGACCCAAAACAGGGGCCGAACTATGCCCCTCAATGGAAACAACCTCAGCTAGTAGGTAATTCCACAAGGATCTTTTCATAGTTTTCTTTTATTGAGCGGCAGCAGGGACCAGCCCTCTCCCAGTGGAAGAAGCATGGAGATCACTCTCCAGAACACACAATCTTGGGTGTCTTCTGGAGTCCAGCATGGGTACCTGTCATGCAGACTGGATTGGGGGGGGGCATTTGTGCTAGTTGACATTAATATGTCAAAATCATAATAATTCATGTAAGACATGCCATGTCAGGTACTGTTAGAAAAGTTAGCAAGAAGATAATATTTGTGTTCATGTGTGATATGTGGGAGGAAAGTTATGGAGATCTTTGATATACCTGCATTTCAAACTGTGCTGTAAAAGACACACCCCAGACAGAGAGGCCGCAGGACAATAGCCAGCTTAATGGCCCATCAAGACCTTTACAGAAGCCAAAGGCCCAGGAAGAAACTAAAGGCATACCTGAAGAGTTACCAGGATTGGCCCATGTGACTCTGGACTCCATTTGAGTTCCTGTAAAGTTCCACAAGCCACATGACCAGAGGCAGAGGGTATATAAGATCAAACCACAGAAACCATTTTGTCTTCGTCTTGTCTTTGTTCCTGTCCAGCTGCAGACACACCTCTGGATCAACACACTTTGCAACTGAACTGAAGGACTTAGACCCATCCAGGTACTGGATGTATACCAGAGGGATTATACAAGCCTGCAACTCCACAATTGTTCTAGAAACCTGATGTATATGGACTTTCAAATCGTTTGTATATATCTGATCGCTTTAAGCCTTTAACATTTCTCTTATTGTTTGTTTTTCTTTTATTAATAAACCTTTATTTTTAGTTACTAAAGGATTGGCTGGCAGCGTGGTATTTTGGGAAAGATCCAAACTTATAGTGAACTGGTACTGTGGCTGGTCCTTTGGGATCAGAGGGAATCTTTTAGTAAAGAGCATAGAGTTTAAATATAACTAGTCTCTTTACCGGACCTAGTGTCAGTTTGGGAGCCAGAGACTGGGAGAATTTGCTCTCCTTTTATAGCCTGCCCTGACCCTGGCATTATCAGTGGGTTACCCTGGGCACGGACGGGTTACAGTACCCTACACTTATTTAAATGAATAGGAACAACTTGAAAAATTATTGGCCATATAATTAGGGAGTTTGAAAATTCTAGGGAGGGAAGGTGTTGAGCAATTGGTGGAGGAATAACAACCAGTCGGTTTCTCTAAATATACATACATCACAATTCTGGCAAGGCAGCCTACATGATGGTTAAATTGTAAGTATGCCATGATAGAGTTATTAAAGCAACGAATGATAAAGTGTCTTAGTTATAGTTGAACAGTACTTAGTAAACCTTCTTCCCATCAGGACTTTATTACATATTGGCCATTTATATAAGTTTCAAAGTGAAACTTGACATAACAGGTGTTTATTTGAGACACATTTGCTTTTGCATTTTTAAAATGTAGAGTTTGAGAATCTGCAGCTTCTTTTCATTAAATAAAACCAAAACCCAAAAAAACATTCAAGAGCAAAAAACAGAAACTGTCTCAAGCAGCCACTGACCTAAATGCTTGGACATCTTATCAAAAATATGTCAAAAGGGCCAAGAAGCATAATTTTTAAAAGTCACCCGTTGCACATGTGCAATATATCATTAATCAGGTTTCACATGGCTTTAAAATGAAATACAGTAACTACACGTTCTGTTACATAATTACAAATCCTAACTTTCACTTAATCACATGTCTTCATTAAGTGATTTCATGTACAGTATTTAACTACTTAGATAATTAGAATATGGAATTAGAATTATTAAGTATCTATTAAAAAAGACTTGTGAAATTTTATTCCAAACACTAAAATCTTCTTAATTAAGACAACCTATAATGAACAGACACGTGAAAAATATTTTAAAGAGTAAAGTACAGGAAATATTATCTGTTATATAGATGCAACAACATTGAATAAGTCATGACATTGGTGTCTTCCCTACATTGTACATCCATGTTTGCTAGGGTGTACAATATTTACCCTTCGCTCGCTAATGCCCTTGTTTTTTTCAGATTGTGTTATCAAATTTAGACTCCAATCCTGCAAACACTTAAGCACATGTTTAATTTTACTCATGTAAGCAGCCACATTGACATCTGTGGGACTACTCACGTGTAAAGTTAAGGGCTTGTGCAAGTATTTGCAGGATTGGGCCCTTATAATGCTTGCTTTTCCTCGCCCATTAGTTTGATATAACTCTAGGGACCTAATCTGAGTTATTCCTGATTTAACCCAGTAAATGTTGTGTTAGAGCACATTAGGGTATACATCTTTTTAAACACATAATGTACAAGATTTTAAAGTTAATAACATAATCACAGTTCACATGGGTAAAGAAGTTAGCTGAAAGACAGAAAAGGAAAAACAATACAGGAGCGTCGAAGTCAAGACCGTTTAGTTTTTTTGGAAATGGGGTACATAGAAAACACAATCGTAGCAGCTCATATAGAATTACCCCACGAAATGTGTTTGGCTTCCAATTGTTCCAGAAGGATACACAGACAAGGAAGGAGAAGAGACTTCAGGGACTTGTCAGGAATAGTTTTTTATTCGGCGAGGAAGGAAAATCCATGGTAACAAATGACCTAAAATCTATTTATTAAAACTGTGAAGATAGGTTAAAAAAAAGCAAGCACATAAGAAAGGTTAAAGGATGAACAGCAGGAACGTTCAAAGCACTTCTTTTTCCAAGTGTCAGGTCCACAAAGCTTCATCAGAATAGTTTTCAATTACTGAATATATCATCTGTCACCTGCACTGAGAGATTTAATAGACGGTCACAGTGATGGAAGCAATTATGCCACAAATTTTGCAATGCTGGATAAGAATAGTGAAATTAAAAAGGGTAATGAGTCTTTAGTCATGACAGATACTGTATTGCAGTAAAGTATAGATTACCATTACTTATTTCTAAAGGTTAAGGAAAGATGCTATCAGTACAAGTGAGATGGGGTGTACAGGTTAGGCTGGCTTTTATGCCATTTAGGCATTTCGGGGAAATCTCAGCTCTCCTGTAATAGAACTGCAGGCCAAGATCAGGCTCATTGTACTTAATCCAAGTACCAAGTAGCAACTCAGGCAGGACTGAAAATGCCACAAAGCACACAAAAGAAAATTATTGAGAATATTCTACACACGCATAACTGTGGGTGGGACTGTGGGCACTACTGATACTTGCCACTTACGGTAGACTGTGCAAAGGACCAGTTAAAGAGCCTATGCACCATTTAAATCTTCAAAATAGAGCTGAAGTAGAATTAAGTGATGCCTAGATATTGTGCTGACCCTCAATTTACTGGGCCCATAGAATGTGCTATGCACTATTTAGGGAGAAATTCACAACACACATAATATTTGGGCATTATGTGAGTGAAGGGTATATGTGGGGAGGTGGCGAGGAGGAAGGCAGGAGAGGCTGGGGAGGTAACATATATTCCTAATAACTTGTGGCCACTACACAGGGAGGCAGAGCAGCTCCTCATGCAGCTTCTACTACTGCCTATGTGCCACTTATGTTGTCAATCAGTATCACTGGATCCACATAAACAAAGACTCCCTAAGCCAGTGCTCACCAGTGTTTTCTTCAGCAGCCTATGCAGGGCCAGCAGGGATACCCCATTGCTCACTAAGTACATCTGAAAGTAGTGCTGAGAGATTAGAATGTGTCCTCCATATCTGGGTAAAATTCAGTCTGGATGCGGAAGTTAAATGGAATACAAGTGGTCCATAGAACATAGTATAGGTCTTCTGGACTGGACTGAATTTCACTCCTATTGCTTTTGACTCCAGATGGTAAACATTTACTGGTAATAATTAAATAATAATAATTAATAATAAGAGGTTCAACACTTAAATAGTAAGTTTCATATTAAAATGATTTACAAAAATAAACTTCAGACTTATATGGGACCAGTCCCTGAAGATGTTACTTAAGCAGGAGTTTTGCCTAAGTAAAGACTATAGGCTTCCCTAATTAAATAGCTTATTTATCTCCCCTATTTTTTAAAATAAGTACGTATGTATGGAACTGTCTTCAGAATGATCATTTATTCCAACTGTCCCTACCTGAAGCCATAACTTTGTTTATGGCATCAATATTGATTGCTGTGGAAATGATTGTCACAAGTCAGGCTAATGACTTCAGGTGGGAATAAAAGTTTCCGTGGCAGATACATTCAAACATATATCCCGTTTTCAAGCAAATAGCATTTGTAACAAAAATACAAGGGAAAAGAAATACACGAAATATGAATAATTAACTGTATGAGGTGCTACTGTCCTTCTAGCGTGAATATAATTCCAATTAACATAAAACATATATATCTTTCAGCTTTGTTGTATAAACATAATATTCAGACTCTATGCCAGGAGGATACAGAAAGGAACAACTTGATGAAAACTCCAGAGATCAGTGTAGAGGAAAGAACTAGCACTAACAAGCAGCTGATACAGCAAAGGGATATGAAGATATATACATTGTAGCAAGCGGGACCTACAGCTGTTAAGGTTCCTAGATTCTGTAGGATTCTGCTATTCTTCTTCAGCAACTTCATTTACTTTTAAAAAGGAATTAAAAAAAAATTAATTAAATATGAAATGATTAATACAAGTGTGATAGCCTTCCTGTGTTCTTTATTTTAACATTAAATTCAAATGATTTTACACTGTTCCGCACATTTTCGGTTTTCAGTACACCAATAGATTTCATATTGACACTACGTAATGACAAAGGAGACAATAACAGGGGAAATCTGGATTTTTTGTAGCTGCTTAGGGGACAGTGGGGTTTTTGGGAATGGGAAGGTGTGCGGGGGGGCAATCTGGGATTTTGGGGTAAGAACATTAGCTACATATTTCTACTAAAATTATCAGCTACATATTTCTACTAAAATTATCAGTTAACAACTGATAATTGAGTTTGAGTTAACAACCCACTGAGATGAAGGAAACAGTTCAGAGCTATTGTTTCAGGCTGTTTGTCGATTGAAGAAAACATCAATCTATTGGTTGCACAGTGTTAACCTTATAAGAATGCTGCACACAACTATGAAAGTTAGGAATGTTTTATTTTTAAATGAAAGTTTAGATTCAGGAACATGATTCCTCCACAGGGTGGATTCAGTTGAACATTCTATGGCAGAGGAATTGTGAAAACATCGGGATCTGAAAATAAATACAGTCTCTCTCGTTATATCCAGCATTCGTTCTATATTTACAAGATTAGAGGAGGATGACAAGAGTTGATATTATCATTATTTCCAACTTCTGTTGTAAGCAAGAATTAGCTGTGGCAATAAATGTGCAAGTGACTATCACAGATGTTCCATATGTGCTCTGCTTTTAGCCACACAAATGATCTGCAATAGTTATCTTTCCCAAATAATTGCTTGGGAATTGAATTATTTTGCCCCAGAAATTAACCCTAAAGGGCTACACAACTCTAAGGCCACGTTGGCTCTAGTTACTTATTAGCATAGAAAAAGAGAGCCAAGGAATGAAACTTCAATCTGCAAATAAAATACGGATGAATAAAGCAATAAAGCTGTAAGAAAGCTACTTCTCCTCCATGGGGGAAAACCTAAGGGCCAAGTGTGCTAAAGTTTTATGCTAATACAAAATTGGCTCCAGAAAACTATTCTCTTTTATAGCTGAACAAATTGGTGCCAACTTGTTTAAGTGGTCTAACACCAGAAAAACAAGTACAAAACTGTTCAGGAAACATCTGCTCTGAGGGAAGCCTGTAATCATTAAAAATGTATTTACCATCAGATAATTAGTAGAAGCAGAATTACCGCTAACTTACTGACAGAGACCCAATTTCATTGTAAGTGGGTGATAAAATTGCATTTCATGAATATGTCTTGTATTTGCCTATAATTTGCGAATGGCTATGCCATCATGTACTGCTGTAGGATACATGAAAAGTCAAATTCTAATAGGGTAGGACCAAAATATTGAACGTGAATAACCTAACCGTGGTCTATTAGAGAATATAAAAGAATAAGAAAAGCCAGCAGGCTATGAAGATTGGATTAATCACAGCCTTCTTCACATATAACTAATATCCACAAAAATGATCGTAAGAAGGTGAATAATGAAAATAAGTCTTGTATGACGATCAGTATGACTTTCACCAGTGCAAGCATCAGTGATATTATCACTCTGCAAACTGTCTTCAAAAGGCTGTAATTCTTGCAGAGATAAAGGGTAAATGTAAATGTTTTTTCCTTGACTGACCAAAGAGAAACTATGTAACAACTTAGTTCTTCAACGGTAACATCAGCAAAAAGGCAGCATTTTTATACATGTAAATATGACATCACTAGCAGGTTTCCTGCATGGAGCACCTCAGGAAGTACCTATTGTAACTAACACCAATGCAGGGTATCACTATGCTGTGTACACCAGTCCCCTCTGTATATCTGGTAGTGTGGTCTGTAGGTGCTCCAAATGCTGGATTCTACAGGCTGTTTCCTTTGGTGGGTTCCCATAAACACGTATACATTTCACATAACAGCACACTACTTTGCTAGGGCTGCCAGAACATTGCTACAAATACACCACACACAATCATTTAAAAAGTTACAACCAAGGCCAACCCAGCAGTGCCTAATTCAGGCCCTAAGAGTAGTCTAATACAAGGGTAAAATGGTAACTGTCTAGCTGTAACCCCTCCACACCATCCTCCTGCCTGCAGGCTGTTGCCTTATAGCTTCTTACTGTGGGTACTGCTGGCCCCCTGCCAGCAATAAGGTGTGTCTGCCCAGCCCTCAGCTCTCCAGTCCCAGCTCCCAGTCTGCCTTTTATAGTCAGTTCCCAGAGTGTTGCCTCCAACCTACTGCCATAGTTCTTGTGCAGCCTTTTGCTCTCTCCCAACCCTGTTCCCTTCTTTTTCCTGTACATCTCTTTCTTGTACAATGAGGATTAAAAGAGCTATTAAAAGAGCTAAAAGATGGATGTTTGGGTAGCACAGTGCCCTCCATTAGCTAGATCTTTTCACTCCAGCTCAACTGGGGTAGGGGTAAGACAGCAGAATGAACCAACATATTCATTACACTATGATTATAGAATGAGATCTATGCTATAAACTCCACATTTAGCTCTCCAGTTTTCTATGATGTTTATTTTTCTGGTATTTTATACCTAAATAAAAAGTGTTTGAATGTAAAAATGTAAACCAAAATATTATAATAGTTTGATAGTATATATTTTTGTTATAATTAAAACATTTATCCAGATTCACTGAAAATATTTAATAAAACACTTCTATTTTTAATTCCTTTCCATAAGCACCTTTTGTAGACCAAGTGTTGCACGGAATCTAAAAAATAATGTTTCTCTTACACAGGCAAAGTTTCAGATTCTAACAAACTCACTGAGTTATAGGGGGAAAAAATAGAGTCAAACTATCTGGCAATTACTAAGATCATGAGAAATTGTGTTGGGAGGTTAGGGATGTACAGAAGAGTATGAAAAAGATTAGTCATAATATGGATTCTATAGATAATTCACTTGACACCCATCTACTCCATCTGTATCCATTTACCACTTTTGTCTGGCCATCAGCAACACTACCAAGCCAATTTATTATCCAATTTAGAATGTTACCATCAATAATGCATTGACTCACTGACCTTATATACAGTGCTATTATTGTATGACCTATTTTATAATGTTATATGCCAGTATTATCAAAACTATTCTTGAGGTCCAGTTAGCCAATGTCCTCCTTTTCTTCTTCAGCTATCACTGGTACTTCCTTTAAGAAATTAATCAGATTAGTGTAATTGTGTGCTGACAGTTTTGACTAATAACATATCTGTTCAAATATTTTACTGTTTTGTCCCTAATCAATGACACCAGAGCATTTCCTTACATTAGATTGCAGACTTGCAGATCTGTAGTGGTTCCCCCTTCAGTGCACAGGCAAGCTCCACAGCTAGTACAAATTGGTACAGCTCTACTGAAGACAATGGAGCATCACCAATTTACACCAGCTGAGAATCTATCCACTTTTTCTTGGATGAGCTATTGACATCTTCAGTTCTTACATACATCTCTTGTAAAATATTAAAAGCTAGAGATGAGCTAATTGTAGAACCTCTAATTTGAAAACTGCTAAACCTGGAAGGGTTTGAAATACAGACCTAGAGGTAGTTCTTATGATTGTGAATAGAATCATAGAATTATAGAATTATAGAAGATAAGGGTTGGAAGGGACCTCACTAGGTCATCTAGCCCAACCCCCTGCTCAAAGCAGAACCAAACCCAACTAAATCATCCCAGTGAGGGTTTTGTCAAGCTATACCTTAAATACCTCTAAGGATGGAGATTCTACTACCTCCCTAGATAACCCATTCCAGTGCTTCACCACTCTCCTACTAAAAAGTTTCTACTAATATCCAACCTAGACCTCTTTCAAATGCAACTTAAGGCCATTGATCCTAGTTCTGTCATCTACTACCACTGAGAACAGCCTAGCTACATCCTCCCTGGATCCCTCTTTCAGCTAGTTAAAGGCTGAAATCATGTCCCACCCCCTCATTCTCTTCTGCAGACTAAATAAGCCTAGTTCCCTCAGCCTCTCCTCATAAGTCTTTTGCTCCAGCCCCCTAATCATTTTGCTGGCCTCCCTTGGACTCTCTCCAATCCTTCCACATTCTTTCTGTAGTGGGGGGCCCAAAACTGGACACATGAGGCCTTACCAATGCAAAATGAAGGGGAATAATCACTTCCCTTGATCTGCTGGCAATGCTCCTACTAATGTAGCCCAATATACCGTAAGCCTTCTTGGCAACAAAGGCACACTGCTGACTCATTTCCAGCTTCTTGTATACTGTAACCCCCCAGGTTCTTTTCTGCAGAACTGCTGCCTAGCTAGTCGGTCCCCAGCATGTAGCAGTGCACTGGAGTCTTCTGTCCTAAGTGCAGGACTCTACACTTGTCCTTGTTGAACCTCATCAGATTTCTTTTGGCCTAATACTCCAATTTGTTTAGGTCCTTCTGTATCCTATCCCTACCCTCCAGCATATCTACCACTCCTCCCAGCTTAGTATCATCTGCAAACTTGCTGCGGGTGCAATCCACCCCATCCTTCAGGCCATTAATGAAGATGCTGAAGAAAACTGGCCCCAGCACCGACTCCTGGCGCACTCTACCTGCCAACTAGACATAGAGCTGTTGATCACTACCCGTTGAGCCTGATGATCTAGCCAGCTTTCTATTCATCTTTTAAACCATTCATCCAACCCATACTTCTTTAACTTGCTGATAAGAATACTGTAGGAGACTGTATCAAAAGCTTTGCTAAAGTCAAGGTATATCACGTCCACTGCTTTCCCCACATCCATGGAGCCAGTCTTCTTATCATAGTCGGCAATTAGGTTGGTTAGGCATAATTTGCCCTTGGTGAATCCATGATGACTGTTCCTGATCACCTTCCTGTCTCCCAAGTGCCTCAGTATGTATTCCTTGAGGACCTGTTCCATGATTTTTCCAGGGACTTAGGTGAGGCTGACTGGTCTGTAGTCCTCTGGTTCCTCCTTCTTTCCCCTTTTGAAGATGGGCACTATATTTGCCTTTTTCCAATCATCAGGGACTTCCCCCAAGTGCCAAGAGTTTTCAAAGATAGTGGCCAATGGCTCTGCAATCACATCAGCCAACTCCCTCAGCACCCTTGGATGCATTGCATCCAGCTCCATGGACTTTGATATGTCCAGCCTTTCTAAATAGTCCTGAACCTGTTGTTTCACCTCCTCCTCATTCAGTGCTGTCCAGTGCAGTAGTCTGGGGGCTGACCTTGTCTGTGAAGACAGAGGCAAAAAAAGCATTGAGTACTTCAGCTTTTTCCACATCATCTGTCACTAGGTTGCCTCTTCCATTCTGTAAGGAGCTCATACTTTCCGTCACCATCTTCTTGTTGCTAACATACCTGAAGAAACCCTTCTTGTTACCCTTCATGTCCCTTACTAGCTGCAATTCCATTTGTGCTTTTGGTCTTCCTGAGTTCACTCCTGCATGCTTAAGCAGTATTTTTATAATCCTCCCTGTCATCTGACCAAGCATCCACTTCTTGTAAGCTTCCATTTTGTTTTTAATGGCACCAACGGCTTCTTTGTTAAACCAATCTGGTCGCCTGCTATATTTACTATTCTTTCTGCACAATAGGATGATTTGTTCATGTACCCTCAACAAGGTTTATTTAAAATACAGCCAGATCCTTTGGACTCCTTTCTCCCTCATATTAGCCTCCTAGGGGATCCTGCCCTTTAGCTCCCTGAGGGAGTCAAAGTCTTCTTTTCTGAAGTCCAGGGTCCATATACTGCTGTTCTCCTTTTTTCCTTTTGTTCTCCTTTCTTCCTTTTGTCAGGATTCTGAACTCTACCATCTCGTGATCACTGCTACCCAGGTTACTACTCACTTCTACTTCCCCTACCAAATCTTCCCTGATTGTGAGCAACAGGTGAAGAGGAGCATAGGCCCTAGTAGGTTCCTGCAGCACTAGAACTAGGAAGTTGTCCTCAACACTCTCCAAAAACTTCCTGGATTGTCTGTGCACTGCTGTATTGCTCTTCCAGCACATGACAGGTGATTGAAGCCCACCATGAGAACCAGGCCCTGTGATCTGGAAACTTTCACTAGTTGTCTGAAGAAAGCCTCATCTACCTTATCCTCCTGGTCTGGTAGTCTATAACAGATGCCCACCACAACATCCCCTATTCCAGAGGAATAGGCTCTGTCTCTTTTCAAAGCTTTTGACTTTTCATCTGTATTCTGGACCCTCCTTTAGAATTCTGGAGAACAGTCTGCTCAAACTTAAGGCCTACACTATTTCTTTCTATTTTTATTATGACCCTCAGTTATGGATGATCTTCACTGTCAGCGCCCAGAAAAGTTCTCTTTTTTTTTGGTCATGAAGAAGGGTTCTAATTCTGTAAAAAAAATTAATTGATTCATGGTAATCATTTCTCCAGATTGTGACCAACATTCAGCAAATAGCTGCCAGCAAGTCATATTTTTTGTTCCTGGAGAGGTTTTCATAATTAATATCTTTATCACAACAAGTGTTGAGCTGTTTGAATACATTACTTTTGCCTGTGACTCAGTGAATTTTTGATGGCATCTAAAATTAAATCTGGATGAATTAAATCTGGGCCAGAACTACTCTAGAGTCTCTTTTAATGTCTTTATTAGGCACAGTGAAAATGTCCATGTAAACACAATACAAGAATTGATACAAATGTTTCATTATGCCTTGGATCTAACTTACATCTGATATTTTAGCACAATAGCCTAATAGTCATCTAGGTTCCCTATCTTTTTTTAACAGCTTATCTCAACTCTTTTCAGGAAAAGGAAAAGAAAGGAAGAAAAACAGAACAATAACACAACAGTAGAAATCAGTTGGGTGAGACTGGATTTTTAGGCTTTCACAATTGTCTATTTTGCAGCCAAAAAAAGCATTTGACAATTTTTGTAAATTTGCATTATCTTCAGTCATGGCATACCAATGCCCATAACAATCTCTTCCAGATGAAATATGATGCCATGTATTTTTGTAGATTTTTTACTACATTTATGATTCTCTCCCACTAAACTCTTATATTGTGGAAGAAACATATTATCCGTTCCATCCAAAGATCCATGCTGTCCATAAGGTCCTAAAACAAGCTTTCACTGGAATGAGTTTCAATTTGTACGTGTTGGATGGTCTTGCATAATAATAACTAAATTTTCATTTTAAATTATTTCATGCAGTGACTAAATTAAACTGCATGTTAGCAAGCTACCTTATGTATAATCAAATGTCATTCATCTGCATCTTGTGAAATAACGAATGCCTTCTCCCACTGTTTACTACATGGTTCATGGTCTGAGATTTTACAAACATCAGTATGGGCCAGAATATACATAGCCCTAATTCAGCTACACAGGGAATTTAAGGGAGTGAGGTCCCTCATAAATGACTGAGTTGTGGCTTCCTGGATCTTTTGCCCAGATGATGAGGGGGAGAGCAGGAACTGAGCCCCCAGCATTCTCTCCTGAAGCAGGTAGACAGGGTGTGACTAGAGCCTTAGTTCCACCCTTCAAAGCATTGGTCAGGAAGAGCATATGTTACACCTGGTAGAGCGCTACAGCAGATTATTATTATGCTGCCTAGAACAAGGGGAAGCAGGAAAGGAATCATCACCATTGTTCCCTGAGCAGCCTTTTGGGAAAGGATAGCTACATATTCTATATCCAGGGCATTGATTAAGGGCTCAGTCTAGCTCTCTGTTTATCCCATTACTTCTTCCTATACTTTGGTTTGGAAAAGATGAATTTTCATGCTAGAGATGGGTCTTTTTTCTTGAAAACAAAAAAATGTTAGCTAGTCCTGGTTTGGCCTTCAGCAAATCCAACCCTATAAAATTCCCTTTATTATCAGCTATATGATGACAGTGCATAGGTTTTCAGCAAATTTTCTCTCCTAATTAAGTAATTCCCATCCAGACAAAACATCTGAGTTTCTACTATGGAGGAATATGAGGAAATTCCTTGGTTGATTTGTAGTAGGTTGAAGACTCTGAATCTCTGTTAGTTTGCATGTGTATATATATATAATGATTATCTATAACTATTTGGGGGAAATTCTGCAACTCTTATTCAGGTTGAATAGGACTTCCTCATGTGAGTAGTTTCATTATATTCAATGGAAATACTCATGTTCATAAATGTCACTGCTCTGAGAAAGGGTTACAGAATCAGTCCCTTAAAATATTTTATATTCGAGTGAGGTATGTGTATTTATTTTATGTACTATACCTAGAGTTATGGTTAGTGTGCTTGAACTCAAGGGCTCTGGTTCATGGGTTGAGAGGAGTGTGGCTCAAGTAAAGGGGCCATTGGAAAGGATGAAGGCTCAGATGTCATCTCCCTCACACATTGTCACTTACCATTTTTTCTTTGAAAGATCTCTTCTATCTCTTTATCACTTCTAGGGCTAAGGGGAGTTCTTGAGGTTTGGGCTTTTGACAGCTGTGGCTCTACATAATTTTGTAGAAAGGAAATGTTAATAAAAATCAAATCCTCCTTACTCAGAGACTTGGAGGCATTAGCTACGTGCTTCAAGAACACCATTGGCTAGGCAAAATATCTGCTGAATTTAGGCATGGTTTCTGGCTAACAGTGCAGCTATACTGTAGTTTTCATAGGAAAGAATGCTCTGTTCTACTACTGTGGAGATGAAAATCTTGATACATGGGGAAGGGAACTTTGGATTCCAAATTATCAGATGAGAAATATAGACTTGTTGAGTTGGGAGAGAGCCAGGAATGATTGGGCACACATTCAGCATGGGGCTGCTAAAGGAGCATCAACGACAGCAACAGCATTAGATGCAGTAATATTCATTTATCCAGTATGTTATTAGATATGGAGTTGAAACACAATGCCACCCCACAGCTTCTGGGGTTAGGAGGCTTTGTCTGGATCAGCAGTGGAAAGAAAACCTTTGCCCCATCTAAGGTTGCACTTCCTCACCTCCTTGTGGGCTGGAGGAGGGGAACTATGTGGATGATTTTGATGGGATGGACACAAGGATATACAATAAACCTATCGGCTACTGGGCAACCTATAGGAGAGTTTAAATGCCCTTGCCCTAACCCTGGACATCATTATGAACTGGGAAGGAAAGCTGTCTGGTTCTCTGATCAACCAGAATTGGAAGCAGTTTAAGAAAAAACATCCCCTAAAGAAGTTAGGAAATGGTTTTGGGGCTCTTAATATTTGGTACAGTGAGGAGACAACCTGTCTTCCCACTCCCTTAATCCTCCTACAAGAGGAGGCAGTTGGGTCTCAGAAATGGAGCTGGGACTGTTAATGGGGTTGATGGCTGACAGTAACCCTCCACCAAATGGAACAGGTAAAAAAGGGAGTTTGACTTGCACTTGATGAATTATTGCTGGATATTTCACAGACATGTTACTGAATAAAGTTGTGGTCTAGTTAAACCACATTCCAGGTGTCTTATCTTTTTTCCAGTAGTGTCTGTGACAATTTGACCTATAGCAGCAGAGACTAGTTTTCTTAAGTACCTGAGCATTGTTGAGAGGGTCTTTCCCCAGTACAGCTTGGGAACCTTTCCTCCAGGGATAAGTCAAGTAGCATGTGTCTCCAACTTGTCTCCAAATAGATAAAGGAAACCTTTACAGAATGGTTCCCCATAGGCACTTTTCCCTCACAGGTTTGATTTTTCTATGCCACCAATGAGAAAGAAAGGAATGGCTGAATGACGGAGGGAAGTAGATGGAAACCAGCTCAGCTGCACAGTGATCCCCTGTGCTGGAGGCTTATTTTACACAGTCACTGATGCTGCCACCTTTAATCTTTCACTATATTTTGATGGTAACAAGGCAAGCTTTTCCATGAGTCATTTCTCATGCTCCTTGGCTGCAGTTGTCATTGTGTCTCCTTCTTCTATGACACTTTCTTTTTCCAATTGCTGAGAAGATCCAGACATACCATTCTTTTCAACAGCTCCAGAACAACATTTGCAAGATTTCCATAGCACATATTAAAGAGCATCTTTCATTTGGTGGGGTGAACCTGATAATTGCAAAGGGACTCATTAGCACAGGGTTTCTATTTCTGCCAGCCTGATATGTCTGCATGGGAATGCAATTTGAAGCCTGCCTAGCACAAAGCATCCCATCACTCCCGCGCAGTTCCACTTCCCATCTACCAGAACACATTGGCCATGCATATAACTGTAAAATGTTCCCCCCCCATTATAAAGCAGTGCTTGATCCCTTAAGAGAGATTTGGTGTCTTTTCTTCAGCTCTTCTGTAAGAGTTGTGAACCCATGCTTTGGGAAGGACACTTTGAGAATTTCTGATTAAAGGTATCATTTTTAAGCCAGAAATAATTTTTAAGACCAATTATCTGCAACCATAGACCGTACCAACATTTACAACAAAACAGGTGTTTTTTTTAATCAGTGCACGTCTGGAGACCCCAGATGAAGTAATTCTGATCCCCGCCACCTCAACAACTCTATCATCTATTCCTAAGCCACAAAGTACTACCTTAACTTCATACCCACTATCCCCGTTACGCACATCTTTCCCCATCTATTCAGTATGTAACCACAAAACCTGCCAGTGTCAGTGTAGAGAAATATATGATCAGATTTTCAGAAAAGGTATGAGCTTAACCTCCAAGAATTAATTCCCAAAATTATGTGTGGATTTGTAAAAGCTTATCTACCAGTGTGGATGCAGGATGTTTAGGTTTTGATGTATAGGAGTAAGCAGTGCAGTGTCATGTGTAGTGTACTAGACTGAGAGTTAAGATACTTAGATTTTATTTACTGCAATTTACTAATTGTGGGATCTTGGGCAAGCCTCTTATCTTCTTTGTGTTTCTGTATAAATGGAATAACAATGCTTACCCTCCTTTGTAAAATGCATTGAGATGTATTGATGAAAAACTCTGAAATGGCTACAGATTAGTCATAATAATCATCAGCCAGCCAGAAAACCAGAATTTAGGCCTCACATCTTTCTGAAAAGCTACACTTCATCCCTATAGATAATGCTTTCCCTAAACCACAGAGAACTGCACAAACCCAACATGGCACAATCTCAGGATGATGCTTCCAATGTATGCTGGCACAGAAAGTTAAAACCTATCCTGGGATTTGAATTTGGAGTCTCTACCTACACCTCTGGAATATAAATGACAGCTGGACCGAGAACATTTTGAAACACTCAGGTGCATATTTTGAAAAATTCTTAGGATACAAAGAAATATAATAGTCAAGGTCAAATTACTACTGCTACTGCAGTAGGAGCTGTAATACCTATAGGTATATTAGCCTTTTGAAGTATAATTACAATCAGCCTAAAACATCTCTCAATATTCACCAGAGTTCTGAAAGAAAGTACCATTATGGCCAAAATTCTGCAAGACCCTTACATGAGTGCACAAGGGAGAAAGAATAAGGAGATCCTTTTTCCCAGTACTGCCTGGCTTGCATAAAGGCCATGCAGAATCCTAGTCCTTGTGCTTCAGATGAAGGGAGGGAGACAGAACAACAGCTGACTGGATGGGAGAGAGGTAGTCTGTTGCACCTATAAAGGGCCATAGTAGTAAGTGTGCAGAGGTTACATGTAGAGAAGCTCCCCATGTTTCCCTGGGGAAATGAGACTTAGGGGTGCCTACTCCTTACTAGGTTGTTACTAGATTGGCTACAAGGCACAGCTGAGCCCTGTAACTTCACAAGGATTTGAATTTTAGATGGAACTACTTCTCTGCATAAACATAAAGTTACATAAATTAAAATTAAACCTATAAAGAGTTAAAAAATGTCTCTAGGGAAATTAAAATAATTAAAAGATTAAAGAAGAACAATAGAGCTTACTAGATGGGTAACTATTATATTACAGGAACAGGAAGAAATCAGGGCTGCTCAAATATTACAGAAACAGGAAGAAATCACGACTCCTAGAACATAAAGTATGCTTGAATAATAGCCATAAGGAAGCTGAAAAGAACAATGATCTTGTGCCTTCAGAAAGCATTGCTTCAATTATTCCCTACCCAGGTGAACAGAAAACTTCAGACTGTAGGAACAGTGAAAGGTTGGCAAGTCTGCCTAAGAAAGGACCTTGGAATCAGCTCAGTAATTCCATACACAGAACAGCAGCCCCCTTATACTATATATATATAATGCATCTATGTACGTTGTTTCTATTCCAATTAATTAGGTGAATATTTTGAGTCATAGCAGCTATGTTGCTAACTAGCTCATTTCATCTGAATTTGTTTCTAGGACAGGATAGACAAGCAGCAAGTCTTTTCTGTTGGCTACTTTATCAAAAGCCTGAAGGGTGAAGGCCTTTGGGACTGATGCACTCTACCAGCTGCCAGGACAGCTGCTTGGAAATGTTGGCAGCTAGATGTAGATTAGAGTAGCCCTTAATCTGCCCTAAATTTCACCAGGGATTGAATGAGACCCCTGACTGGCCCCAGAATCACAGAGCTACAAAAGTGTTGTAAAAACGCCATTGGTCCTCCTATTCCATCTTGGGTTCTTCTTCGAAAACAGTTTAGTCGGATGCAAGATTTGAAGCCTAAATCTTTGTTAAGAGGGGAGTGTCAGATACAAGCTCTCCAATTCTTAGCCAGTCTGCAATGCAATTTAGACCAGCTACTGGGCAGTTTTAAATTCTGCCAGTGACACAAAGACTGTGGAAGACAGGTGGACTGGAGTGTAGCGCTTCCATGTCCACTGCGGTTTCTTTCTTCTCCAATGTGTCCCTTACATTGGGCGGGGGGATTATGGTAAGAAGCTTGGAGATTGATATGGGGTTTTTGCGTCCCTATGCCAGAGAAATTTTCTGATGGTCATTTGCAGCCAGTTTATGGCCTCTTTACACTGCTTTACCAGCCTACTCAGGACATAAACCTAGGAGAAAATCTGGCCAAATATATGTAATGTACCTGAATTCTAAAAATGCAAGAGTTAAGAATGAAGCCAAAGGGATAATAATAAGTAACACAGGCAATGTTCAAGTTATATGAATTAGCAGTAGCTAGTTATCAAAAAGCAAAACCACAATGTGAATACAGTGTAATTGCAATATAACAACAGTGTAATTACAGTCACTGTATTATAAAGTGAAACCCTCTTTATTTAATTTACATGTTTATTCTGGGTGCATAAATGATACCTAGGAAATCGCATCATTAGCATTAATCTTGTCTCATTTTAGAAATGCACGGAAATGGCTGTGAAGTTTCACAATCTCATCTTTCTACGACTGCTAGTAAACAGCCAATTTGTTTTTTATAATGTTTCTAATTGTTAGAGAAAATTCAGGGTCAATGATATTGCCTTCACAGTTTGGCTCGTGACAAAAATGATCCATTTGCCAGTTAGAGCGAGGGTCAACATGTCTGACAAATTTATTATGTGTATGTAGTCCAGGTGATAATTATCACTTATTTTGCCTACCCTAATTGCCCGAGAAAAACAACGCAAGAGGATGTTGCCCAGAAATTGATTTCCAAAGGGACTGAGTGTGTGCAGGGTAGGTCAATGGACAGGATCGTGTACAGGAAAGGGAGGGAGAGTTTCTGGCGGATTGGAAATGATGGAACCCTTGACTGAAATGAATCTCAGTTGAATCTTTTGGGAACACTCCCTACATCTTAATTCTATCAGCACAAAATGGCTGTAAAGCCTATAGATCTGAGCTCCTGGGAATTCTTCTGGCTTCTCCTAGGTCCAACTATACTCTTCCAAAAGTGGAGATATTGGGATAAGCTGGAAATTCATTATTGCTGTTTCCTCCTTTCCCCTGAAGATATGAGGATCTGACTTCTCCATTCCCTGGAACTGAGTTCTCTTCTCTCTCTCTCCCCAGCTCAGCCGGTGTTTAGTGCAAAATCTTCTCTACATCCGTTCTGGCGTGTGTTAGGTTTTGATGAATGACAAACTCCCGTTAGCAACATCCATTCACAGTAAACATTACATTGGATGGGGTAGCATTATATGTTGTTTGGTAATATCAGGTGTTGCTATTATATCTGAGAGAGAAGCATTTCTTGATATTACGTTAGTTTCTGATTGCTTCTTCAGGAATCAGCAAAGGGGGAGAGGAAACATTAAACAGTCACACCAAGGGAAGAACCAGTCTGGAAGCTAAAGGAGTGGAGAAATAGGGAACATAAAAATCTTTTCATAGGGGTTCTTTTCACAAAACTGAAGGTGGGAAGGGAAGTTAGAGGAAGGGAGAAGGATTGTGGGAGGGGGCAGAGCTCTGATTGGAACATACTTAGAGGGGCAGTATTCAAAACTATGTTTATTGTTTTCCTCATGGTTCTAAGGTTTAATGTACCACTGAATCTCTCTGATTACTTTTTATGTAATGCTTTTAAAGTGGATACCAACTGATTCGCTATTAAATTTTGGAGTGAACTGTGTTACTGCAACACAGATTATGGCCTGTTTATGGTGCTTTAGCAGCCTACGTAGGGCATAAACCTAATAGAAAATCTGGCCAAATGTACTTAAGGTACCTGAATTCTAAAAATACATGTGTTAAAAATAAAGCCAAAGGGAAAATAGTTAGTAGCTCTGTAACATAATAAGCAAGTGACCAGAAGTTAAGTTAACCTATCTGTGTTATTGTGGTCACCAAGGACATTTCCTTGTCACTGCTAGAGCACACCACCTCTTAGTAGCTGGGAATTTGTTACATGTCTCAACAGTAGTCAATTCTGCAGATGCATGTCCAGGATATGACCAATTCCACAATGAAGGAATTGAAATGTAACCAATGACCACTCAGTCTTTGTCTCCTACATGAATATATTTCAGACCAATTAGTCCATTTTGTACTTGCAGATACGGGTACTCATTTTTGTTGTACTGAAATTTGAACAAACATCACAATATTTTAGGCAAACCAGTTGGTTAACATGGTGAATAATGGTTCACAGGGCCAAATGCTGCCCTGAGCCACATATTCATTATATGTGTTAAAACTCTCTAATGGTCTTGGTGAGTTGACAGATGATGATGTTGTAGTCCAGCATTGACTTGTCAATTAATCCAATCTACTGTATTCTTTTCTTTGTCCTCAAAGTCTGAAAGGATCTTATTAAGAAATACATATTAAAAAATTCCTTTGTAATGGTCAGAAGGAAGTTGGAGATAAAAGATACCATGGTAAATTTAAAGGTTATTATTTGACCTTTTCCTCTTGCACAAAGTTAATATTAAGCCCTGGTGCAACATATATAGAAATGTAACTTTTTCTTTTTACTTGGGCCTCTTCGCTTGATTTCAGAAGCACAAGAGCCGTTCCCACAAGCCATCTGGAACCATGCCATTCCTGAATCCTTTATATCACCTTTAATGTCCCTATAGTAGATGTTATGTAGCCAGGGGGTTCAAATGTAGCTCGTTCACTGAAGGTGTATTTATAGTCAGGGTGAAAGGCAGAGTAATGTTACTATTCAGAAGTAATAAAATAAACATGATGCTATGGGCATTGAATTATTTGCTTTAAATCTGTTTTGAAAATTCACACAACTCAGTCAGATGTAAAAATCACTTGCAATAATGCTAAACTGGCACAAGGTTATAAGGAGAAATACTTAATGGTTTAAGCCTTCAAAATCTATTAACCCATGTCAGTGCTGTAAAGCATAGTCCATTAAAAATGGCAATAAGCCATCATGCAGAATGGTATTTGTTTTCAGGTACTAACTTTCTTTTTAAAAGAAAATGAAATGCAAAATTCTGCATTCAAATAATGTTAAAAGGGTTGAAAACCAAAGAAGTTCTAAGTTAAGATTGACATGCCAATTCCACACCTTTACAAGTAAAAAAAGATTGTAAATGTGAGCTGAAATAGCTTTGTCAGGATTAACAGGTGCATGCATTTACCCTTTGGACAGAGGTTTAAATATTTAACTTCAGTTTATCAGTTTTAAAATTGAAATAAAGAAGTTCTACAGCCATTGTTATGGAAATGTGAGCCTTAAAACAATTTTAGGAGTAGAGAGATGCATTTGATTCACAGACTCTGACTCTACTTTTTAGGTGAGATCCATAATCAGAAATGGCTTATTTTCTGGGTCTGTTTTGGTTGTTGGTCTGTTCTTACAAAACTGGTTGCTCCTGCTAGTGTTTGATTGAAGATAAAAGAAACTTTATGGGAAAGTATCTCATGAGATTGCCAGTACTTGGGCTGATATCTCACAATAACAACTGAGATTTTTGGCTTGTTGGATTCAAGCACAATTCCTAGACGTGACATGAACTCAAATCTGAATCATTGGTTGATGTGTATTAAAAATTGGTAAACACAGAAATGGCTACATTTTCACCCTTAATTGGGCCTCCAGTGTCTTGCACATAAAAACTGCAGATTCCGATTATTGCAGGTGTACTTGTGTTGATAAGTGGCTGGTTGGAATTTTCCAATAAACTGCTTTTCCATCAGAAAATGCTGATTTGTGGGAAAGGAAACATTTTGCAGATGTATGTGGCATTCAACAACAATTTGTTTAAAAAGAGAAAATGAAAAAAGCATTTCAACAAGGTTGAAACATTCCATTTCAGCCTTTTTGGAATGAAAAGTTTTCATTTCCCTTTTAATAATTACTTTACTTTTCATTCTTTTAGTTCAACATTTTAAAATATAGTATGAAATGAAAAAGTCAAAATCAGATGGAAAATTTTTTTAAAATTAACATTTTGATCAATCACAAATGCATTTTTCTCCCAACACTTTGGTTCAAGTGAAGTTTTTAAATTTTTTTTGCTTTTGTTCTGTCCTGGAATGTAAGAAATTTCAACAAGGCAAAACTCCCCTCAAAATGAAATAGCTGGTTCCCACAGAGCTCTAGTTTGCAGTTTATGTCACTTAGATGTATAAATACCTGATTTGTGGGTTTAGTAAGTCTGCAGATGTCCAAGCGATTTACATTGTGCCTGTAATTTATAAGCACAAAAATGGATGCCATCTTCTGAAAACCTCCCAGACTGAACCAAACTTAAACATAGACTGAATTTGTATTAACTAATTAAAGCCTGTTGTGTTAGCCTATATGTGCTAACAAAGATCACTCTAGTGTCTATTCTGATAAAAAATTCTCCATTTTTCTTTCAAGGTTCTGTGCTGATTCCACACCATTTCATTTAAAAATTGTACTTCAGCAACCCTCCATCTGGTTAATCAGGACTTCCTGCAAAATTCCTCAGTGCAGCTCATTCAGATTGGGCCCTAAAAGTATGTCTCTAAAGAATGATAGGAATTACTCTCTATCCTTTGTCCCCCACATTATAAGCCACTAGGCCAAGGCAAGACATGTTTTTACAGGTTCATGGGTTTTTTTAGTTGATCAAACCAGCTTTATCATAACTGAGTGTATAGGAGCTATTTATATCTGGCAGTTGGAGAATATCAACATCTTGATACAAGAGAACTATTATCGGTCTCTGGCATGTAAGCAAGTATTAATCATTTACAAAATATTCAAACAGATCTCTTCCAAGCTCTTTATTCTCATGCTATGTGTGTAAGTTCACTTGATCACATTATGTCTTTTGGCCAACAGAAAGTTCCAGATTGGATGTGTTAGACACAGATTTTCAGGATGTGATTTGAATACAGAACAACTGAAATTCTTTTAGGCTGAGCCAGTTCTTGACCAATAAATCTCATAAAACATAGATTTATTTCAGTAAAGATGTTTAAAGTTTATTTTGACTGAAAAGCATACATATCTAAATTACTTTCTAAAACCCATTGTCTAAAAGACAGAGAAGACTAATAAATATCTCAACTCTTCTAGTTTCTTTAATTCTGGTCCTACTATTGTACGTGAAGCAACATAAGTACATGCTAGTTTCATTTTGCTATACATTACAGTTAGTATGTGAAAACAGTCTGGAGACTAAGGACAAAGTTGAAATTGTAGTCAGACTCAGAGTGCAAATTTGTTAAAATAATTGATCTGTATTGCACAGTCAGGAAAATCTTAAACAAAAAATTGCTCAAATTGCTCTGAACTAATTTTCTTTTGCCAACACAATATATACAGCGAGCCAAGCATACAGGCCAGTTATTTTAAATCACTATATATTTTAAAAGTAGAAATGAACAAAAATTCCATAATGTATAATTTTCTTTATCAGTTGTTAAACATATATTTGAAAGCTCTGTTTTCCACTGCATTTTCCCTCATCTTCTGACAACACTTGAATTCCCAGTAAATATTTCCTTTTAGAATTTAAATATCTCATGTAAAGGCTTGTAAGGCTATAAATAACATTATAAATAAAAGCAATCTAATTATAACATAACTGGGACTTACACTGTAAAATTCTAACATCATTTAAAAATGACCCAGCTGAACAGACATATGTTTTACTTAATGTCATTTAAGTATAAAATGTGTCTAATTGATTATGCAGTCAGTGGGTATTTGTGTCAGCTATACCCACATTGGCTATAAAAATAGCGATGCAGATTTACTGAATGGAAAAAATGTAGAAGAACTGAAAATTCAGGTGCATAAAGTTAAGGTCCAATTTAAACAATGGACACTTACTGTACTATATGGTATTCAAATATACTAAATATGTTTAGATTGGCACCATCTATATACATTTCCTTGAAAGCCCCACTCACGGTGTCCCTGATCCTGCACTATTAAAATTCAGTGGGAGATGTGCCTCAGACTGAATGAACAAAGGACGAACCCTGCATGGTCTCTGCAGTGTTTTGTTTGTATAAACACACGTGTTGAACATTAAAGGGGCACTGTCAGGTTAAAAATCATGCTCTTTTACTTATAACATCTTAGGTGATAAAAACAGAAATTATTATAAAATTTTAAATGCAGTTTAAAAAATTTTTAAACTGATTCCTGCTGTTTGTTTACATTTTGTGCTTAAGACATTGTTTAGACATTGAAAACAAATTAGGTATTTTCATTTCTGGTTCCAGTCAGTTTAACTTTCTGGTTAATATGTCAGTCTTTGGGGTGCAAACATTTAAAATCAAACAAACCACTGTGTCATTGATAGTTTTAAAAATGTCATGAGAAAATTTATATTTCTATGTGCTTTGTAAACTTTTCCCCCATTAAACTCACTCAAGCCATAAGGCATGGGATCTTTTGTGGCAATTTGGAGGATCCTAGCCAGTAATGGGATGCTTGGCAAAGGTAATTGCAAATGCTGTCACCTATCATCTTTCTAACAGCAAGACGTTGAGACAAGATTACACACCATGAGGTCCAGTGGGAATTCCACAGAAACCTTCACCAATGCCTGGAATCTCCACTCTCCTGTCCATTTTCTGTTGAGGTGATCAGTGTTGTACTGCTGGAAACCAAAATTCAGAAAGCTGCAGGGGTTGATGGTATTCCTCCAGAGTTTCTTAAGAACCTGGGGAGAAAGGGATGGGAATAGCTGGTGGCGCTTTTTACCACCTTGCATAGAACCGAAGAAGTGCCAACAAGCTGGTGACAGGCAACAGTGGTTGCCTTACTGAAGCCTGGGAAACCCACAGAGGATGCAGCCAGCTACAGCCCATCTCTCTTCTCTCAACTACCGGCAAGCTCATGGAATGGGTGCTGCTCTGCTGTCCATCTGACTTTATTGAAGACATCCTCCCAGCAGAACAGATAGGATTTCGCCCGAAGAGGAACTGCTGTGACCAAGTAGCTTTACTGAACTGGCCACATTTAGGCAGGATTCCAATGTAAGTTGAAGATAGGGATCGTTCTTTTTGATTTATCCTCAGCGTACAAAACCATCTGGAGACAGGGCCTCCTCTTGAAGATCTCCTGCAACATTCACTGCTGATAAATTATCAGTTTCTTGCTGGCAATGACCAAAGACCACTGCTTTAAGGTACACCTTACTGGCCAGATCAGCAGACCAAGAACTCTTAACTTAGGGATCCCTCAGGGCTCCATCCTGTCCCCAAAGCTTTTTAATTTATACACTGCAGGTATATCAATGACGGAGTCAAGGAAATTCATGTATGTGGATGACCTTGCCATAGCTGCTCAGCACACAAGCCTCCATACCATCAGCTGCACCCTAATCCAAGATCTTTACATAATGGCTGATTATTTCCAGTGCTGGAAACTTAGGCCTAACCTGAAAAAAAACCACCCATGGTGACTGCTTTCCATCTGAAAAATAAAAAGGCTAATACCAAACTTGATGTGCAGTTGCAGGGAGAGTGTCAGCCATCAGGCTAACCCAAAGTATCTTGGTTTTACTCTGGACTAGAGCCTGACCTTCTGACAACTCCCCGGGAGCCCTTGTGATAAGGTCAGGTCTTGTGTTGTGCTTATTAGGAAACTGGCTGGAACATAATGCGGCTCCAGTTCATGGTGCCTATGAATTGCAACAATTGCCATAATACATTCTGTCGCTGAATACTGTCCACCACTGTGGTCTCACAGCAGTCACACTAAACTCTTCGATATTCAACTCAATAATGCCGTGAGCATAGGCTACATCTATACTGACGGCAGCAAATTCGCCGCCGTCAGATCGATTTCTCTGGATCGACTGAGTGGTCAGTGAAGACCCGCTCAGTTGATCCAGAAATTGACCTAGTAAAACCACGTCTGAAAGTGGTGTAGTGCTGCGTTGAGGGGAACGCTGTTCCCATTGGCACAGCGCAGTGTGGACTGCGCGCAGAACGGAAGCAGTGAAGTCAACGGGAGTTATGCAAGTTTTTTACGTCGCTTGCATGTCTCCCATTGACTGCTGCTGAATCTCAGAGGTAAATATAGACCAGACCATAGTCTCAGGGACACTGGCTCCCGTTCCCACTACACATCCAGCCTCCACTGATTAGGAGAACTGTCCAGATGTCTTGCTTTCTTAACCATGTCAATGCACACACCAGGATACCGTTGCATGATGGCTTGCAAAACCCGCCAAAGACAAGATTAAAATCCTGCAACCCTCTATAGAACTACAGTAAGGCCCTTACACTCAACTCGGATGCTGAGCCTCAATGGAGAGCCACATGGAGTGTTCTGTCCTCTCAGAAAAAACCTGTGTATTTTTGAGCCTGCTGAGGAGCCACCAGATTTTGATTTATGTCAGAGTGACTGGGGCAGATTGAATCACATCAGGACATCTCATGGGAGATGTGGACAAACCCTCTTTAAATGCAAAATGAGGCAAACACCTGTATGCGACGGTGGTCACCAGTCACAAACAATGGGGCACATCATATCTGAGTGGCCCCTTTGTTCTTTCACTGGGGGCCAGAAGGACATTCACCAACTCACTGCTATGGCAATATGCTGGCTAGAAAATCTAGATATAAATTTGTAATCGTTGCTATCTGCCCAAGCCATACAAAAGAAGAGCCCATTTTTTATACATTAGCTACATTTTGCATCTTTAATATCTTACAATTTTCCTTTAAGTACAGTTCTCTTCTCGCTCTTTTACATATATGACTCATATCTTACGTGCATTTGTCCAAGACAATTACACACGTGGCAATATGCACGAGGGAGTTTCTGAGGTGGGGAAAAAGGTTTATAAACAAAAAGCATACCTTTCACTTAGCTAACTGAAAAAATTGTGGATCCCAGTGGAGTTTAGGAAGCTAAAATCGAAGGTCACATAGAACATGCTGTATCACTTCATTTCAGCACCTTTACTTCCATGATATGATCAGTAACATTGACTTTTTCAGTGGGGCAACCTTAGAAGATGAAAACTTTTCATTTTAGGTCACACAGGGTAATTGTCTTAACAATAGTGAAAAAGGCCAAATTCAAACCTAGTGTAAGTGGGCGCACAACTTCACTAAGATAAATGGGACTGCACCTACTTAATCCAGCTCTGAATTTGGCTTGCAGAGTACAGAACCTGTTCTAATGCCTCATACATTTTAATTGACATTGAAATTACTTAGCTTGACCTTCTTGCTTAGAAAGAATACGTATCATTGTTCCAGAGAAGGAGTAAAGTGTGTTCAACCTGTGTCTCAGACAGAGAAGAAAGCTTAAACTGGATGCAGATAAATTCACAGAATCCCTTTATGTGTACATATGACCCTTTCTCCACTACTTTATCTTGCTTGCAAGCCAGACAATGGCCCCCTGCTTAAGGTGCAGTTTGGTCACACTCAGGAAACTAGAACTGTACATATTATACTTACCACTTTCACCATTTTCTAACTACTTGCACTTGACATGTTACCTATACCATGTAGCTGTATTTGGTCTATGGACTCCAGGGTTACTCTAGCCCAATGGTTCTCAGTCTATTTACCATTGTGGGCTGCATATGTAGCTCTCTATGTGTTATATGGACTTCATCCACACAATACTACCTGTATGTCTCTGAGGATGCCACATGAACCACAGCTGTGTGCTGATTGAGTGGCAGGTTGAGAACCTCTGCTCTAGCCATTAGTTATAAGGGTAAAGAAATAGACTTCAGTCTTCTCAATTAAAGAGTTAAGGTAAAATGTTCAAAAACATTTAAGGAATGTAGGATCCTAACTCCCATTTTGATTATTGACTTTTGTCTCCAAGTGTCTCACTTTTGAAAATGGGTGCTTAGCTACTTCTGAAAATGCAACTATCAGTTTAGTCTTCTGTTTGAAAGAATATCAAATTTATCACCTTTTAGGACATAAAGCCCTTTGATAAACTGTCTAATGAATATTGAACAATGGACAAATTTTACCTCAATTTTCTTTTCAGGATGCCCACAATAATAACAATGGAAAATTTAAACTAGAGCTTTTATACACCATTTAGTATGTTAGAATAATTTGCATTTTTATCAAATACATTTAAACATTTTTGGTTTTGATTAAATAGAAGACTTCAAAAGTCTCAGAAGTAAATAGAACATTAGATCTTGTACTCTTAAAATGTTAAGGGCAATGTATATATGGTCCAGTTCAATCAGAAATTATTCCAGAGAGGCTCACACTGTTTTCTTAATAAAACCTTACTACTCACATACGGCATTTGCTAGATTCTTGTATTTTGGGAATGTTTTAGAAAACAATAGGGAACAATATAATACCTTAATGTATTTTAATTTGACAATGAGGCAGTTTCTGAAAGCCCAATGACTGGGTGTCTGTTGTTTTATGAGACTAACTTACATCCCCAGTGAATGCTGTAACTACAGCATCATTCTTGCTTTCTTTTTTTTTTCTTTTGGCTTCTCTATGCCTGTATTTGATTAGGTACAGAAAGATAAAAGAACATTACCATAATTTTCACAACACAAATGCAGAATTAAAGAAAGGTTTAAGTTTCTTACAATTTTCTTTCTACAAGCTCCAGGCAGCTGCTAATCATTATGTTCATAATATTAAAACAAGACCCCAGGTTAGTTTGTGCTGCTTCATTTACAAGGATCTTCTGTATTTGATTAGGCTCATATGGTTAATAAGGATGTCAGGTAGAAGCCATTAGACTATTTATTTCTCTTAAGTTATTAACTGTCTGTGCTCCATGGGGTAATTTAGATTTTCTGTGAAAGGCCTAGAAATGGGACTATACCTCTCATTGATAATAGTTCTTAACTGCATTAGGCAGCTAAACTGTTTACCATCACTTCTTGCCATAATGTCATTTTTTCACTTGGCTTTCATTTCAGGTATGCTGTATATCTCTAGTCTACAAGAAGCAGTTGCTAATATCAGTAAGAATACTTTGGGATGACAAATGAATTATAAAGTTGATAGCAAATGAATAAATAAATCAAAGTTGTTTTCTCCCTGCCTTCCAAGTGTATCAACTTTTATTGGGAGTACCCCAAAGTATATTTTGATAGTTTTTGGATTGACACAAAGAGCCATGGCTAAGCAAGTTAGGCCCTTTTGGATCATTTAAAGCTCTGCACAATACAGGACTAAATTGACACACTATGGTACTCAGTTTACAGTGGATACATAAATTCTGTGTGTCCAAATGGAATTGAGCTGCAGAGGTCACAAAATCTGAAACTCCTATCTTCATTAGTTTCTTCTGCATTAGAGGAGAATATGACTGGAATGATAAGGGAACTGCACGGCAGACAAAGAGCTTATTTTATAATTCGGTCTCTGAGATGGCTGCAGTATATAGATGAACACTTCTTTATAGAATAAAAAGACAAATATATCTTCACTCTTGCTTGTGCAATTTCCACCTATTTTTATCTAAAATATTGTGCTCTGCTAAGCACTGCAGGAACTATTTCTTTCTGAGGAACTATTTCCTTCATATTACAAGAGGCATTGGTAGCGATGTTATAGCTGAGTTTGTCTTACAAATTTCATTATAAGACCACAGTTGTATTTGAAAACCAACCTTGCCAAATATTAACCATTATTGCTCAAAGTTTTTAAGACGGGGGTCTGCCTTAAGTTGACTCTTTTTTTTTTTTTTTTTAGCAAATCTATTCAGCAATTTCTTGGAATAAAATTGGGTGAAAATATTTTGTTTTGCTGCTGTTCAAAAATGCTTATAGCTACTCCATTGAGAAGCTGTAGTGTCTCCATGATATGTGCAGGGACTTGAAATTTGGCAACAGATACCCAAATGTTGGGCATATGCATTTTACTATTTTTGTGAAAATCTGCTTACTCTGGCCAAGTATTACGTCTCAAAAATTGTAGGTCACACATGCTGAGTAGATGTTTATTAGAGATTGGCAGCTAAATTCTCCAAAGATTCCATCTGCTCTGAGCATGCTTCATTTCTTCACAGTTAGGATGTGCTGACTGGACTGTGCATGTGTAACTCATTTTCCTGTTGCAGTTCCTTTAGTCAGATTTTATGGGGTGGAAGAAGTGGATTGCCAGAAGAGTGGAGCAACTTGCCACTGACTCTAGCTAGTCTGGAACTAACAGGTAAACAAAGGAAAAAAGTTCACAAGTTTTGGAGCATGCTCAGTAGGGCATCTGTGTGTGTGTGTGTGTGGGGGCAATTCTACTGACAAATATAAGGAAAAAAAAGCACCAAACTCTTGAGTTAATTCAGCCATATACGAGGACTGATGCTCACATGTCTGCTTTTACTAATTGCAGATAAATGTTGGAGTAAAACTTATCTAGGGATTCTCTGTTAAGCATTTCTTTTGTTAGCTGTTTAAGAATACTGTATTCTGTGTGTTTGTGATGTATATTTTGAGGGGGGGAGGGTTGGGGAGAACTGCTGCCCAAAACTCTTGAGTGAGTTCATCCATACTCAGTGGGAGACAGCCGTACCAGTGTGAAGGTGAAGATCTCTGCCCTGAATAGTAATGATCACAGGCCTACTTTTATGAATTGCAGCAAGAAGACAACCATAAGGAAAACACCAGCCTACTCAAAGATCTGGGCACTTGCTGCTTGTTCAGCGCAGGATGGTGTGGGGACATTAATGCTAAATCAGTGGTGCATATTTTATATGCATAGGCTTTATGACCCGTGTACCTTTTGGTAATGAAGAAATCTGCATGCATGATACATTTTTTTGTTTGTATAGTATTTGCAGTGTTGATGTAATGATAAGATTGCATTTTGATTTATGAGGGGTCTTAGTTGATTCTCAAATTGGGGCTGCAAGGGCTGAGTAGGACTTTCTCTGCAATTGCATCTCCTGGGTGCCAGGGATGCTGTAGTGCAGGTCACTGGAATTGAGGCACAGAGTCTCTCTAGCTCTCCTGAGAAGTCAGTGCTACTGTTGCTAGTGCCTAGGCACTGTGAAGGAGAAAGAGGGCCATGCCTGACTGGACTGCTGAGGCGGTGAGAAGCTTGGTGAGAGGGCAAAGACTGAGACAGAAGCAGTGTGGGAGTAGTCAGAGTGAGGAGAAGGCTGGGAAAATGGTAGGGTGGAGGTGGAGAGAGAGAGAAAGGACTGGGACAAGGAGAGGCTAGACGGCACTAGGATAGAAGGGGTCAGGCTTGGAGGTGACAGAGGCGGAAGGGTCTGTAACAACTAGAGTACGCGCCCGTCCAGAACCTGGAATCGAACCCAGGATTTATGACTATCAACTTTCCTCTGTTGTCAATAAATAACTATGAAACTCAATGGCAAAATGTGTGTCATCTCTATCTAGTGGCTAGTCCACACAGAGGATGACAACCTACCACTGCTATCAGTTGCTCCATTAAGTCAAGTGGGAGAGATCTGTAGAGCTGATCTAAAAGGTCCAGCCCTGCTGATGACCCCTGTGAGGGTGCAACATGATGGATTTCTGGGATGGGTGTTATTTGTTTTCCTGAAGAAGTGACACTAAAAAAGATACATTAAAATAATGTTAAGTTGCAAAGGCAGGCCTTCAAAAGTTAGGTAATGCCAGGCTTAAGTTTGCTTGTGCAACCTTAATTCATCCCCTCTGAGCTCATGCAGTCTTGATCACATGTTATTTTTTCATAAGACATTCAGTCCTCATTCAGTCCACAGGATGGATGCTGCTCTCTGGATAGATAGCTATTTGATATTCCATTTTATCACTTGCTTGAAGTTAGGTGTGTGCTTTAAGTTCCTTGCTGAACTGGGTCTAAATAATGTACCCAAAGTTACATGGGATTAATCTTTGGAACAACTAACCATGTTCCCCTGAGCCTCTGATTCATAGGAAAGCATGGCAGCTGCTTTCCCTCTTCCTCCTTCCGTCTTCCTCTTCCCCTTCCCTGTGCTCCAAAAACAAGAAGTATATTCTCTGTTGGCTCTGCATAGAGAGGTTATAGAATATACAGGAAAAACTCCTTCCCCCCCATATAAATATATCTGAAGTACCCAGTAGGAATTTATCCTAATTTTTAACGATGATTTTGCCAAGGAAGGGAGAAATGTTTATTGTTTGCAAGCGGGCAATTAGTACATTTCATACTTCCATCAAGTTGTGTTCTATTGCCCCTTGAAACATAAAATATTCACAATTGCACGTAATATCTACTGCCATGTAACTAGTACAGAATGGTTTTGAATCTTTAGAACATTTTTTCCATGTTGAACTTCATATTAATTATTATTATTATTATACTCATTTTCCTGTTGTTGCTGTCACACAATAATGATAAATGTGGGCATTGTGCATTTTTTGTACTATGAAATCATTCCATATGGCTTCTATTTCATAATTAGTATTGTCACTGAAGAATGTTTCAAACGGGATTCATAGAGTATGAACTGTGAGGAATGTCAGAAACACTGAAATTCCTCTGTTAGAATTTTGTGTCTTTTGGTTGAAAATAGGTAAGGCTAGAGATGTGCAAACATATGTGAGTTTAAATTAACAACACTCAAAAATGTGTCCCTTTTCAAATTCACTCTACTTCAGTGTAAAGGCAGTGTTTTCTGACAAATCATTCATGAGTGAAAATCTTGTAAAAAATGGGTACATCTTCCCCTTATCTGGAGGTCAGGGAAAATTTCATTGCAGCTTTATGTGGCATTTCAGCATAGTGAAGATCACCTTATTGTGAAAGAATGATATCGGAAGTTGACAGTCTGTTTGTGGAGGACTGCATTTGCCAAGCTTATGTTTAATACAAACATGTATCTGTCTATTCCAGATTTTTCTATAGCACTTTTCACCACAGTAGGTGTACAGTTTATAATTTTCTCTTTCTTTCTTTCTTTCTTTCTTTCTTTCTTTCTTTCGTGGCGATTCTAAAAATCCTGTCATCATATTTTTAAAAGGGGGAAAGCAGCCTCCAGAGAAAGATCAACATACTCCTTTGTTCTCTCCCTGCAACAAAGTCATGCCTTTAAAAATAAAAAGGGCCAATAAATTAAATGGCAGAGATGGTTTCGTATTCATAAAAGAAAAAGGCATTTTTCCAAATGAAGCACTATTAGCAAGAGGCCATAGTCAGAAACTTGCTAGGGGAGAGGAACCAGGACATTTCAGGTTATTTAGGTCTGGTTATTTCCAAATCAGAGAATTTTACTGGAAAACAATAGCCAAGTCAGAATTCAAGCCTAATTTACCAAACTTAACTGTAAATAGGGAGGCTCTTGTCGGAACCTGCGGCTGGGGTTCAGGTGGTCCACAGAATTGCTGATGTTACAGCTGAAAATGATGCCAAATTCTTTTGATGTATCAGTTGATCTGGAAGCAAATGAAGATTCTACCATACAGCCCATGAATGATTCTTAGGTTCAAAATACAGAAGAGACCATTGTTATAATCTAGCCTGACCTCCTGTGTAACACAGGCCATAGTACTTCATCAAAACAAATCCAAGAACTTATCTTTTAGAAAAATGTCCAATCTTGAATTAAAAATTGTCAGTGATGGAGAATCTACCACAAACCTTGTTAAGTTGTTCCAATGGTTAATTATTCTTGCTGTAAAAACATTACAGTCTGAATTTGTGTAGCTTCAACTTCCAGCCATTGGATCATATTTCTCTGCTTTCTCTGCTAGATTAAATTTATTAAGGATAGATTACAATTATGAAATATTTGCTCTCCTTGTAGGTTCGTATAAACTGGAGTCAAGCCACTTCTTAATCTTCGTTTTGCTAAGCTAACTATACGGCATGTTTTCTAATCCTTTAATCATTCTCATGGCTCTTCTCTGAATCCTCACAAATTTATCAAAATCCTTCTTTAACCAGAACTGAACAAACTATTCCAGCAGCAATTGCACTAGTGCCAAATATAGAGATAAATAACATCTCTACTCCTATTTCAGATTCCCCTGTTTATTCATCCAAGGATCACATAATCCCTTGTGGCCACAGTGTTGCACTGGGGGAGCTCATGTTCAGTTGATTATCCACTCCTACCCCTAAATCTTTTTCAGACTCACTGCTTCCCAGGATGAAGTTCCCTATCATATAAGTATGGCCTACATTATTTGTTCCTAGATGTATATATGTATATATATGTATATATGTATATATATTGTGCATATATTTTCTCATCTCCTAAACACTGCCTGTTTTTTCAAAAAAATGTAATGTTCAGAGATTTTGCTGATTTTTTAAACCATTATGTGGGTAAATATTCTTGGAGTCAGCATTGGGGAAAGAAATTTGACAGGAAATAGGGGAAGCCAGAATATGCTTCTGTATATAGTGCATTTATTCTGATGCACAACCTGAGGCCCTGATCCTGCAAATGCCTTACCTTACCTTACTACTGTGATTTGCCCCATTCACTGGGATTATTCATGGTAGAATTGTTAAGAAAGGGCAGTGTAAGTGTGTGCTGGACAGGGGGTCTGAGTTTGGCAGTAGATAAGAATTTGATCAGTTTCTCTTTTTTCACTTGACTACGTGTTCTCAAACAATTAGGCTACCACAACAGAGATTTTTGTATGAATTTTCTATTAAAAATGATCACCACATTATAAGATGGCAAAATTTCAGAAAATGTGTAGACTACATTTGGATGAGCACCAAATGGTAATATAAAAAACTGACAAATCAGTCTATATTAAACATGAAGAACAATGACCAGAATGAGTCCCCACTGAGGTTCATGGTAATATCTTGACTGTAGAACAATTTATACATTTATACCATAATGCTTTTTTGCTCCATTAGAAATGTATAATTACATGATAACAATAAAATGGAGATTGTGTGCTGCAAATAGAACAAGACAGTTATCTTGCTGGCATAATGAAAATAAAGTCATGCCGTTTTGCTCTGAAAGAAGCTCTCGTTGCCAGTCAGCAAAATACTTTACAAAGAGGCTAAGTGAGCAGACAGATGGAAAGAAGCTTTTTATAAAGGAACAGAATTATACTTAAATAACATTTGGAAATCACTTATATGCAGTAGGTGAAAGTGATGAAGAGAAAAAAGTTAATATTAAGCACTACCTGCTGTTTATCACCATAGTCAGGCTTAAGGGCCACAAAACTCTGGCCATTAATTCACTCTCTACTGCCAGTGGGAGCTAAAAATATAAAGGAGATTCTCAGATTCCATTTAAAAAGGAGTACTTTTCTGGAAGGAAGGTTTGAAAATGTAAACTGATCTCTAGACAAAGAACACTCAGCTCTTGTTAGTTGTTTGTATCCCAGTGGCACCCAAAGGCCCCAATCAAGTTCAATGCCCCATTGCACTAGAGACTGTACAAACATACAGAAAAAAATGGTCCCTGCCCCAAGCAGCTTAGAATCTAATTTGACACGAGAAACAACACGTGAGCATAACGAAAAATAGAATGGAAGTGGGGAGGGATGACAAAGACAATGATAACAAGATCACGCCCATGTAGTTACATGTACTATCTCTGAGCACAGCTTAATGATTCTGAACCATATGACAGTAGTTGGGTTCTTAGCCACCCTGCCCACCCACCTCCCTGCCTTTAGTTCCAATTCTGTAGCACAGGAGCTGGCAAGAAGAGACAAATCATACCTTCATGTATCTGCTTTTTATGTAAAATGAACCATGAAGTCTGGGTCCCAAAGAATCAGCTCACCAACTCATATCCAGATCCTTACAATGGGCCAGTTCCTGATGGTGAGACAATGACTGACAGGAATGATGTTGTGGGGGGAGAGGGAGGAAACTTTTTGCTCTGGAGGTCTTGATTCTGTTCCTGGTATTGGGGGGTCATCAGGTGAGTGGAGGTTTGTCTGGGATTCAAACTGCCATGGGCCTCTGGAATTTAGGATGAGCTTACTCTATCCAGAGAAAGAATATAACCCATTAGGAGTCTCTTGTAGCTCCCAGCTCTCCTCTCTGCATGGTTTCAGGGAAACAGATACTTCAAACAAGTTCATTGCTCCACGCCATTCCTGCTTTCTTTTTCTCTGGACTTTAAATAAAGCAGCAGAAAAGGCTACTTCTGCTTCTTCTCTTATAGATTGTGTGCAGGTGAACTCAAATGTGTTTGTATTGATCTTTAGTGACTTCATTATGGCTTTCTTGGGAAGTTGGATTTGGGGGCCTGCTCAAGGCTTTATAATTGCTTGCATTTATAAAGTTTCTTTTAGCACCTCTTAAAACCCCTTCTTGATTATGTAATGATGAAGACTTAAAATTCTCCTGGGAAGTTAAGTACTGTAGCATTATTACACAGGGAGAACCTGGAGCATAGTGGTTAAGTAACTCTCCCAAGTCTGGCATAGTGGTATAACAACATCATCTTTCCTCCTCTTATCTCCTGAATGAAAAGGCCAGTGTGTTTGCTTATATTTCTCCCCAGTGCCACCTTAAGGTAAAACCCTATTCCCATAGCACAGGGTGAGTAATAGTGCTTGCACTGGGAGGTTAGTGGAGATTGGAAAAAGGAGTCCTAATCGCCAAGTGATGGAGTGCCGACAGAACTGCATGGCAGCCGTTACAGCTGCTTCAGGGGTTCAATAACACACAAAGTTGCTGTGTCCCCATTCTGCAATGGAGAAAGAGTTAGTGGTTCCATATACTCTCACTCTTTACCCCAGCCTTCACTGCCCTTAAACTGCCCTCCATGGTAATAAACAAAGTCTCCACGAAGCTGTGTGCTGGAGTTGCATACTAGTTCTGTTGCGGCGAGTCTCACCACATTACTCTACTGGCCATTTCTATCTTCTGCCCATCTACTTCCCTTTCATCTTTCTACTTTACATTGTGTTTCCTGCTAAAATCTTCATAGAACAAATATCCTAACTGTGTTTTTTGTTTTCACTCTAAGTTAATGCTTTTTTTTCATAAGGCTAGGAAATATGGTTCATATTACAGTGTTAAAATGTTATTTTAAACTGCTTTGTTTCTTCATTAAAATGCTTTCCCCATCTTACTGGCCTCAGGAGATACAACATGTTTTGTTCATGCAGGTCCCGGGGGACAATAAGCAATATGCTACGTGTCAGTTACATCATATTAATTTTTACAGCACCTGGAGTGTCTGAGCTGTAAATGCTCAAATTATTCCAGTTACTCACAAAACACAGATTGCGTCTAAGAAACCAAGGCTTTAACGATTAATTGTATAATTTTTAAAGTGGCAACATTATGATAAGTTAGTGGCCCAGGTTCTCAACCCATTGTGACCCCCTTCGGTGCAGCTAACGAACACTTTAGGCATAGATGAATTCCTGGCTGGCATAAAAGCAGCTCTGACTTGTGCTTCTGCCTGAACCAACCACCTGTAGCCCTGTTGATCTGGGGAAAACAGAGGTGACATAAAAACATTTTCTCTCTCACTCTCTCTTCCTGTACTGGAAAGAGTTTGGCCAGACCTGAAGGGTGAGGTCAATGACTCTAACTTACTTCGAAAGAGAACAATACCAGTACCACTGTGATGGGGAATATGGGATATTACGCCAGCAATATCAATTATTTCAATCTATCCTTGTTTCAGCATGCAATCTTGATCATTAAGGGCCCCATCATGCAGGTCCTACAAGATGCTGAACACCATCAACTCCTACTGCAATCACAGGATTGCGCCCTTACAATGCGGATCAAATACATTTTTTAAGGTGTTACACTTACAGAGAAATATACAGACTGCAATGAAGGTAAATCCTTTCTTTGTGTAACTTTGATTTACAAGAAGCAAAACCATAATTAAGTCCAGTTTTTATGAAATTCTACACACTTCCCCCCTACCTGCCCATCTCCATGAAAGGGGGAATAATATCTCTCTACATTTACTACTCTGAACCTCCCCTTCTGTATTGGGTCCAGCTGGGCAGGTAGCTCATTCAAGGACATGCCTTCTGCACCCTTTTTTCCCCTCCTCAGGCTCATAGAATAATATTTCCCTGAAGATTAAATATTTTGTAGCTGAAAGGTGGTAACAGCTGCAATAGGAAACTATTCTCAATCCATGTGTGAGTAAACACAACATTAGTGTTTCCTTTAACACTGTAAACAACAGATGCTGTTCAGATATTAGAACATAAGAATATAAGAATGGCCATACTGGGTCAGACCAATGGTCCATCTAGCCCAATATCCTGTCTTCCAACAGTGGCCAATGCCAGATGCTTCAGAGTGAATGAACAGAACAGGTAATCATCAAGTGATCCATCTCTTGTTGCCCATTCCTGGCTTCCCTTATTCCCTCAACTGGAGTCACTTTCAAATGTGATAATTCCTAGTATATATGAATTCCTGAGGCTCAATGATTAGTATGCTTTAGACTCAAATAACGTTCCCATAATTCAGTAGGAGACTGAAACAATATATTTTATCCTTCAACATAAATGAAAATGCTTCTATGGAATGAATGATACTAGTGCATTCCTAAGCATCTCTTTATTTGTTTCCTTTTATGGGAAAAAAATGGCAATTTTAGGTGTCCACTTAATTGAAATGGTCTGTGATCCTTTAATAATAATAATACAAAAATAGATAAGTGAATCGCTTGCAAATGTTGAATGTGCCTTTAGCTCAGAGTAACAGGGTAAAGCATTTAAGATAGTTAAGTTGGCAGAGCCTCAAGGCAAACAATGGCTTATTTTAATCCCCTAAGATTTTTCTGGCCACTTCAGAAATGTGTTTCCACTTATTGTGTAGACAATCTCTAATTGGTCAATTAAGTTAAAGAGTTTTAAAAGAAATATCATTCAATATCATTTTGCGGGTGATTTTAAAATGGATGCATTTTCAATGTGCAAAAGAAAACTGTAATGCAAGGTGGTGTCAATGCAAATTTGCAACTATACAGCATCCTGCTTTCACCAGGGAAGCTGCCAAGGGGACTTATGCTATCATATTGATTTTTGGTTGTATTTCAGGGTTTGAGAACATTAGGGACAAATTTTGATTAGAGTTCAGCAGTCTAACACCTGGGGTATGATTTTCAGAAGTGCTTAGCTCCCAACAACTTCCACTCAGAACAATGAAACTGGCCCTTTGTGTCCATGTGTAAAACTCATACTATCATTGTCAATCAACTGCATATTTTTACTGCACACATTATTATGATTTATACTATATTATGATATTATTTATGATCTGTAGCATCAAGGAGCTCTAGTAGTGGACCAAGACCCCATTGTGCTAGGTGATGTGCAAATACACAACAGAGTCAGTCACAGAATTCAGGTCCTTTGGGTCAAAAAATAAGAGGCCGCATTGTCCTTTGTGCTGTAGAAGATGGAAGGGATCCAACAAATATAAAAGCTGATGAGATGTGTCCAATGAGAATGGAATGGGGAAAGCCAGACCTCTCACTGAGATTGCAGAAAGCCTTGTGCACAAACTCCATGTGATTTTCGGCAGGCAGGGCAGAGCTGAGAAACAACTACTCTACACACCATTGGCTCTATGAAAAAGAATCCCTCAAATAAGTTAATATTGTTTTACCATCGTTTGTTTCTAATCTATGGTTTTATCTCTTGGCATGGGAAGAGCGCACATCCAAAATTTACATGAGAATGCCTTCCCTGCTTCTGCCTTACACTGTAGGAGCCTAAGAAGGCCCTAAGGGTCTACTGGTAAAGTCCTCCATGGTAATAAATTTCTGGTGGTGGGTATCCTGACATTACCAAGCTGCTCAGTGCCTAAGCAGTGTCAGGATTCACAAACTGGGTGTTCCTACACATATATCACCTGCAGGAGAAGCTGTTCCCTTTGCACCCAAAAGTTTAGTGCTTAAAACACTCATTCAACATGTAGGAGACACAGAATCAAATCCCCATTTTAGCTGATGGATATCAGGGATCAGAACCCAGCTCTCTCATCCACCAGGCAACTGCCCTAGCCACCAGGTTACAGAGTCACTGTTGGTTTTTTCCCTAGTCCAATGAGTATGTAAGTAGTTCTTACAAAGTAGAACCACTTCAGCAGGAGAGACTGTGAAACATCCACTGCAGAATACCCAACAACACAGTGACTAGAACACTCCAGTTGGAGACCTTGTTTCAATTCCCCCCTCCAAATCAGGCCAAGGGGGCAGATTTAAACCTCTCACGTCCTAGATAAGTGCTTTAAGCAGTGAACTATTGGAAATAAACTAAATTGAATTAACACCGCTTTAATTCTGAATAAGCATGTTCACACAGTTAATGTAGTTTAACTAATTTAGTCTATCTACTAATTTAAAATAGCCTTAAAGACAGAGCTTTCAGTCTTCTTGAGCTTAATGGAGCATGACAAACATCAGGAATGGACTCTTATGGATAATTTGACAGCTCTGGGAATCCTTTTCCTGTTAGCTAGCAGTTTCCAGTGCCAATGATCTAGTTGTTAGAGAAAGTGAGGTGAGACAATTCTGCATTGACTAGGGACAATTGAAAATAGGGAGGCAAAGCAGATGGACAGTTGTGTTTTCTCCTCTTCAGCTGCATTTTCTGCAGGGCCTTATCTGCTAGGTGTGCTCTTAGGCAACCTCTGAGCATGCCTCTGGATCTGACCCAGTGGTGAGTAAAGCTCGTACTGTATCTGACTCAGAACAGGATAGGTAAATCTTATCTCACCTTCTCTGAGAAGCCTCCAAGCATGGTTTGCATTAGGAAGATTAGTACAATTAGAGTGACTACTTGTGTGTTGCACGGATATGTAGCACTGAAGTGGAACTCCACAAGTGCTTTGGTATTCAGCAGGCTGAGGGCCTAATCCTAGTCTTTTTTAACTCAGTGGTAGCTTGGGCACTTCAAGGGAGCAGAATCAAATATCTGTGGTGGAAATGTAAAGGAATCAAACCCAGGACTAAACTAAAATGCAAAATTGCACATCTTAGCCTACAGTTTGGACTGGATTCATAGGCAAGACTCTCTTAGCTTCTCACACTGCATATGTACTTATTGTGATTGTGATCTGTAGCTACTTCCGTAATTAAGCACTAGTAGTTGAGGGGAAGGTAGCTAGAGCTAGTAATTTCAATATCTAAAGAAATAACTTTATTTTTTGCTTCCATTTGATAGAGCAGCACTGATTCAAGCATCAGTCTACCTAAACATTTGCATTTGAAGCAGAAATGGTTGCAACACAAGTTTTAAAAATGGGAAAACAAATCATTTCAGGCTGTAACTCCATCCACGTATCAGGTAGAGCTGTTTGGAAAAAAAAAAGCTGTTCTGTCAAAAAAAAAAAATTAAATGAAAAACTGAAAATTTTTTGGCCCCAAACTACCAGGACCTGAGAGGTTATTCAGCTGAAAACCTTTGGACATCTGATAAAAAATTAAAAATCTGAGGAAAGCAGATAATTTCTATGAAAACTTTTGTTTTGGGGAGAGTTTAATTTTTGGCGAAAATAAAGTTTCAATGGAAAATTTGTTACCAGCTGCAATATCAGCCTTGGAATGACATTTTAAATAGATTTTAAAACAAAATTGGTTTATTTCTATGTCAAAATGTTGATTTTTTTTCTTTTACTTCTGTGCTATTTCTTAAACAAGCTGTTGTAAAATTTATGTGACTGTATTTTACCCATATATAAAAACAATCATTTGAATTATTAAACTTTGGCTGTTGGTAATGTAGCACAACCTTGATGTTTCTTCATGATATTTGTTAATTGGTGTCTTTCTGTGTTATTTAGGAACTCCATAAAGAGGAACCATTAAATGGCATGTTGACTGCCATATTCTTTTTGGGGGTGATTTCAGGAGAGTTGTTTCTAGAGCAGCATTTTTCCATATCACTTGAGACTGCAGTGGAAGGGACTGCAAGCTGGCACAGCCACCCACGCAAAGGGTTTATGGTCTGAGGGCCACATCCACACAGGTATATAGGCATACCAATGCCTAACCCCTTGGCACTCTGTGAAATTTCCAGCCCTGAGTTAGGTGCCTAGGCTTACCTTGTATATTATGGAGAGAGTTAGGCATCTAAGGAAGCCAGCATGAGCCAGCAAGCTGAGTGGGGAGTTTCCTAAACTAGCTGGGAGTAAAATTCAGGGGAAAGGCTTAAGTCCAGACCTTCAAAGATATTTAGGAACCTAATTGATGCTTCCTCTGTTTGGGTTTGCCAGTCATCTATAGTTAGGCCCTGAGGCCAGGTCAGCTGTTTAGGCAGGGGATCTATGCACTTACAGGATTAGGCAGTGGTTTTGGGAATGTCAGTGGTGGACTAAATGATGGATTTAGTTTCCTAAAGAAGCAGTTAGGTGTCTAAATACCAATGTGGAACTGGCCATGTGTGACCTGGAGTTAATGGATGTTCCTAACCCTTGTAATAGCTGCGGATAAACTTGGTCACACATCTGCATCACCTTGTTGTGGTAGGTTAAGATTAGCCACATATAATCAAATAAAAAGAGAAAACTAACCAAAGTATATACTATTGGAAGTGTAGGGCAGTGTTACTGAGAAGAATACATTTAATTTGAGCAATTGATTTGGATTATCGGCAGATAAGTCTGCTCAATGGTCTGTGGGAATGTTGGATGGGATGGGAACTGAGTTACTGCAGAGAATTC